>ML776904.1:324737-346557 GCA_009831015.1 Picea engelmannii | reverse complement strand
GGATGGTCCATAGGAGATTCTGGACCCCCCAAGCATTTTATTTTTAACGTTGGGCGGGGGGGGGGTTCCGATATGATGGATAAAGAGCACACTCAGATCAACGGTTGATCTAGCGATACTTAGATCAACGATCAACAACAAATTCTAGATCCCCCAAGTTTCTTACCTTTAACGTCAGGGGGGGGGTCCGAAATGAAACAGTTTCGCAACGAGCCCCATCCCTACATGGAATCAACTCATTGTTTCATACCTGCTCCACTCCAAAAATTTTACTGCAACCACCTAGAGATGTCACACCCAAAACCCCTCCTCGCAAGTCCCATCTTGTGACCCTGTAAGTATGTACCCTCCATCTAACTATTACGGGTCATACCTCACTCATTTACCTCCAAATCACCACCCTCCACATCATTCGGGTACACACATCACATGTCCTTCGCTTTCCCCCTCATGCTCTAAAAGACCCATTAGCCATTTATTATTGGCCACATACCCGTTATTTTCTTGACTTGTCCTTTTCGCCCAACGGATACTCGTTCACTAAATTCCGACCTTGTTTTCGTCATTCACATTCTACTCATACTCCATGCGCACCAGAGACTCATTTTCCTTTGCCTCTGCAGCAATTCACCTAGCCATAGCCTTTTTACCTACTAACGTGTGCTCAGTGTGCAGGTACTGGTGGAAATCAATGGTGCCCAAATCTAAAAATTCAAATGTTGGGGAAAATACTTTCCTCCCACCTCTTGTCGATCTTGACTAGATTCCATTAGCAAACAAAGATTATTTAGTCTCATAAACCAGGTGAGAATTTGATTTCATTGAGTTACAGTCATGGTTTAAAGACACATTCATCGATCAGAGTGATGAAATCGGGCTCTAGGAGTCAAATCTCCCTCTGTATCTTTTTACCCAAGTCCACCATTTTCCATAATTTTCCCTCAAGTGCCAAGCGCACTACGTCCCGGATCAGAGAGCCATAATATTCTCTTCTGTAGAAACCTTTTTCTCTATTACACCCAAGACCATTGATCAAATGATGTAAGTACCCAAATCTAAACCCCGTTCTCCCCTCACCATTGAAATTCTGACAAAACTGTATCAGAAATTGTCTTTTCCCTGAAGAGCACAAATCTTTGAGCTTTTCCTCCCACAAGACACCCAATTTCCCAAGAAGAATCCCCCTTACCATTCCTCCATATTTTTAGAAAAAGGAAACCAGATCATTTCATCACTGTGTTGTTTGCTCAATTCTTCTCAGAAAAATGGGTAGATGAACCTATCCTAAGTTTCCTGTCCATTTTCTCTCTTGAAGAAAAGGTTTCCATCCAGTTCGACTACAACAGTTTCTTGGCTGAAAACCTACACGAGAAACTGTCAAATTTCCCCACATAATGCATGTTCTGGTATCCTTCAATACTAGCCTACATGTTTATGTTTTATTAAACCGACATATTCTCCTTTCTCATGCCGAAAATGGAGCAGGACGAAAAACCGTAGGTGGTAACCTTATGGACTTCGCTTCTCAGAAGGAACTCCACTGAGTTCAGTTTTAAATAGTTTATTGAGTTGTTTTATCACCCAATGCTAAGCATGCTCAGTGGAAGACCAGAGCCGAGGATAAACAAATAGATCCAAAGAGTTCTTCACCTTTCGGATCTTGTAAAGACCGAGGATGGGTTCTTATATCAGAATCACATAGAGATCAGAGTGTATGGGTGTGAGCTAGCTCCATACAAATTGCCCAAGTATTTTCCTATGTGGACATTTTCACTGGAGTATATTTGTCAGATGATAATTTCAGATGACATTCATTTTGTGTCTTTGAAGAAAAAACAACATATGAGGATTAAAGGGAAAATAAGACCATTTATCTGCAACAATTGAGCTATTGGGGGAGAGGCAGATAAAATATTAAAGGAAATTAAATTCAACACCAGTTTCATTTGGCATTATGATCCAAGTGGGATCATTACAGAGATGATATATAAAAATAAAATTTCACCTTATGCTCACACCTTCAAACCGGAAATTGAAAAGCATGTGAACCAGACAGAGTGGGAGGAAAATACCCTGGTAGATACTGAACAACAGGAATCTTCTTCAGTCACTATCTCATAGACTACTACTCCACAGGTACCAAAGGAAAAAATGCCAAGGAAGGACGCCTCTCCTTCAGTCATTGAAGTATCAAAAGAGGATTTTCAAGTATACAGTAAAAGACCTAAAATCACTCATACTACTCACATGTCTGGTGAGGAAGAACACCACTCTTCCAAAGTGGTTGAGAAAAAACATCAAGTGGTGACCACTTCTTCTTCAAAGAAGCATACATATATAGTTGTGACCACCCAAACTCCACAGGGATCTATACCTCTGAACATTTTCGAAAAATATGATCTAATCAAGAAGAAAAACCAAATGTTGACCAAAAGCACTTATGCTCAGTTCTAGAAGAAAACGTCCACAACACAACACAGAATGCTATCATCTTTTGATACAAAGAAAGGAAGAATGCATCTGGCATTTCTGCAAGCAAAGGTGCCTCAACCTAAATAGATCACTGGCTACAAAAGGTCAGCTATTGTGTTTTACACCAAACAAGTCCATCCAACTGACCATATGGATCTACACAAACAGACTGGAGAAACGGTTTTCTCCACATTGGCCTATGCTTCCTCTACAATTGAAAAATTATAGGTATCTCTAAACAATGTTCAGACCCAGTTGAAACTAGAAACAATATCCTCTTTTACAAAGGATAATAGAATAAAATCCTTAGAGGAGTTGGTGCTCAAGATTGGGTATGATCCCTCGAATGTAAAAGTAGAAGAGGAGATGTTAAATAAAAAGAATACTGACATTGCATACCTGAGAAAGCAACTAAAATTGACATCTACAGAGGACTCACAGGCTAAATAAATAGTTGAGACATAAGATGAGAAAGAGGAACTGCTGAAGCTAATCATGCAACAAAACGCACAGATAAAGGAAATGGAGGTAGAATTGGAAAGGTTGTTGAAGGAGAAGGAACAATCAACTCCCATGGAAGTCATCCTATTGAGTGCAGTCCCTCTTGGAGGATTCAACACAACAACTTTACCAATAACCAAAACAACCAAAATTCCATCAAAAACACCGTTGACAACACTAGAAAAAATGGTGGAGTTAGCAAAATCCATGGAAGAGATGACCCTGCAAGGAATAGAAATCAACAGACTAAAAAAAGAAGTGGAGAATCTCCAAGAGCTCAAGTCTTCTTGCCAGACAAGCTACAACATCAAGAGAGAACATTAGAGAATCTCAAGTAGGAAATCCAACAGCTTCAGAAACAAACACTGGGGGGTAAAACACTAGCAAAGGCTAAGGAGAATATTTGGATGGATATCTCCAGCTCCATAAACAAAATTTGGCCCATGGTGCAAATCATGTTTGAGCAAGATGAACTAGTGATAAGAAGCATGCATGCTATTGACAAAATAAAAGGAGAGTTAGGAGAAATGCCCAATGAATCCAATGAAATAATAAGATTCCTGAACTCGAAGACCAGAGAAGAACTAGAAGAATTAAAAAACGAAGATAGGACAGAAACCATCCTCGAAGTCAAGAGGGTTCTAACCAAAAGAGGATTGATGTTGCAGTTGGAGGAAAAAGTCCAGAACATGGACATCGAAGTTCAAAGGTTTTTTAGCAAGATCGAGGCTCTGCCGAAAAAAGGTCTTCTTGGTTTGATGGTTCTGAATGATAAGATGATGACCCTTCTAGACTACAAGAAAAATATGGTTATAATGGTCAAGGATAGTTCCAAGTTCTCGGGAATACAAGGCAGTATAATGGGCAAACCGTTCTTGGAGACTTTGCAGCCCCAACATACATCACGAGATCAAGTATATTTTCATCATCAAACTGACTTTTGCCAAGTACACAGAAGTGGATGAAATATACCGTAGACTACTCAAAGTCACCATCCCCAGTCAGCTAAGATGGGAAGAACTATGCAACTTGATCGAGTAGGAAATGAGGTGTGCAAGCTAAGTCAACAAATAGATCAGTCAAAGTCATGTGGGTGACTCACCAATGGCCTTCCCCAGATTCAGCGTGAAGAATTGGACACATCATCGACAGTTCCTAGATTTTTTATCTTGTTGGTTAGTTAGTTAGATTCAGGGGCTGCCACATCCTGATCATTTATGATAGGGTCATTTGTAATTATGATTATAAATACTTCTAACTTATAAGTATTGAAGGTTGATTTTTATGCCCTAGCAAGCTGTAAGCAATGTAATTTTTATCAATAAGATCTTTTAGTAATATAAAGAGATGTTTCACAGGATTCTTGCGTGTTATCTATTGGCGAAGTTTTATGTTCTCAGTTGAATGTGTATCTTTTCTAGTTATCATCTTGTTTTTCTTGTCTGATCATTTAAAAGGAGTTAAAGTTGCAGAATTTACCTTTGCATACTTTGTTGCTAGCTTTTAAAGATCTAAGTGTTTTCTTCTTATATTGTAGTCAAGAAATTCTTAAATGCTTCTTGGTTATAATTAATCATCTCTCTTTTCTCTGCTAACCATCATTTTATTTCTAAATAAACCAGTAGTTGCATTATCCTGCCCTGTGAAAGGAATCTTTATATCTGTTCTTCAAACTCTACCTTTATAAAACAGACCCCATAGACCAATGGACATGTAAAACCTTTCAACCATCTTATAAAAACAAACAAAATTTGGTCCTACGCTATTTAACTATCCTAATATCTTAAGTTTAAAAAAAATTTAAAACTTACAGAGAGATCCCTCTCTGAAATTGGTAGGGCTAGCTCCCAGTTTCAAAGTGGTTGGATAAGGTTACCTCTAGTAAATTTCTTCTACCTGAAAACAACCTATGGGAATTTACAGAGTGATAACAAGATGTATTTTCTAAGGAAGATATATTCGCATTACCCAACAATGACATCTTACGTACGACTTCAATCCCTTCAAAGATGAGGTATTGTGTGATATATCTCCCCTTGAAGTTTGTGATGTTCTTTTAGGACAACCATATTTGTGGAAGGAACATGTTGTGTATGAGTCTAGATCCCACAGTGTTATTATTAATTTGGGTAGACAATTGTACATGATACCAAAGGTATCACCACCTACCTCTATTTCTTTAATCTCTTCTAATAAATGTAGTAAGTGTTGATTATTTGGGTTGGTTTTCATTGATGTCAACTCTTGAAGAAAGTATGGTAGTGAATTTCGGTAGCACAAAGTTTTGGGTAATGGATCCAAGATTGTTTGAAGTATAACGGTATGAGTTTTAATATATTTTAAGTTAAGACTATTCTATATAGATAGTACATGTCATGCCATTTCTGGTGGTATGTGGAACGTCACATAACTCCTCCCGGTTAGAGAGTTATGGCCATCTGAAGTTGGAGAACCCTCATGAGTCATCTAGAAGCGCCAAAATGTCAAGGTAGTCAAAGTGGTTTCAAAGAAGAAATTATGTAAATAACACTATTCTATATGGATAGTACATATCATTCCATTTATGGTGGTATGTGTAACGCCACATAACTCCTCACGGTTAGAGAGTTATGGACCTGTAAAGTTGGAGAACCCTCATGACTCATCTAGAAACCCCAAAAGGTCAAAGTAGTCAAAGTGATTGCAAAGAAGAAATTATTTACATAATAAAGTGATGTGATGAGTGTACTATAAGTCAAAGTGGATACAAAAAAATTTATTTAAATAATAAATTTAATGGATAAATTACTAAGTGGACAAGTGGTTAGAAGTGGATTAGCCCTAAAATAAGGAAAGTGATTTAAGATGGTTAGAAAGTAACCCCTTGAGGAAGCTACATAAAAGTATAAATAAGAGGCACAAGTCTCTCATTTTAATTACACTTGAGAATATTGAATATATGTAAGTGACTAAGGTAACCGAAGGATATCTAAGGCGAATTTCAGAGGGAAGGTGAAGTAAAGAAGGCCAAAATTCAAGGGAGGATAAATTATTTTGATGATGCTCTGTAAGGTATCTTATTTACAGGTCATCTCACCATTTTCACAATAAAAAAATTTCTAGAAGATTTAGACTGAGAAATATGGAGGTCATTGAGGAAATATATCCAAGTAGCTGTGACAAAAATTTCAGCTTGTGGGTCGTTTTATTTTTGGAGTTACACTCCATGTAAAATAAGGTTTGTGGCTAGTCTTGAAACTAGTCTAAAACAAGTGTTTTAGGAAAAAACATCATAACTTCTTCATAACAGATCCAAATTCAGTAAGACCAAATGTATTGGTTAGATTACAGGCTATAGTATTCTATGTACCATTTTTATATCCATACAACAAACATTCTGTGTGGGGAACTCTATAAAAGTTCACTCTCGAGAATAAGCCAGAATTCAACAAGATATGCCATTTTTGCTATAACTCCTTTTCATAGAGGTTCCAAGTAGTGAAATCTGGAGGAATTGCATAAAGACACTGAAGAACATTGTGTACAATTTTTATATATTTATTCATTATAGGTAAATAGTTATGATGATTTCAAGTTCGGGTTCTTGACTAATCCAAAATTAGTCATGTGAGACTAAAGTAAAGTTGGATGAAAATGCTAGTCTCTTGTTGTTAAAGTTAAGGTTTGTAGGTATGTAATCATATACAACAGGTCTATTACATAGTTACAAATTAGATTTGGATGATGAAATTGATGAGGGATTTTGGTTGAGGTACATGTTGGGTACATGGTTGAGACAAGTAGTTGATGAGTTGGCACATACATGAGGTGTACAGTTGATGATGTTGGTACATCTTGATGAGTCATAGTTCATGTGTATTTGATTCATGATTGGTACATATATGGTGCATGGTTGATGCACTCGTTGATGGTATAGGTTGAGGTACAGTTTGGTGCATGGTTGATTCACTTGTTTATGGTATAGGTTGATTAGATGTTGTTTATGGTACAGGTTGATTACAGATTGATTGGTACATTTTTACAATAGTATATATCACAGTGCTAGTGTAACAGTGGTTCCATCATCCTACTTCTACGTTAGGGCGGTTGGAAAGGGAAAGGATAGGTGGTTGTAGCCGAAGAACATAGGGGGTTGTAGCCTCCTTCTGGTTGTAGCCATAGAATTAGGGAGTTGGAGCTTCCCTCATGTTGTAGCTTGAGAAAATAGGGGGTTGAAGCCTCCTTCCAGTTGCAGCTGGAAAAAAAAGGAATTTGGTGCTTCCAATGATTTAATTTCTTAAAGACATATAAGAAAAAACATTTTGTGGTTTTCTCCCACTTTGGGTTTCCACGTAAAAACATTGGTGTACTCTGTATGTGTATGATTTCTCATTTGTTCATTTTTTATTTTCTCTCCAAGTATTGGATGATAATGCTACATTGATATAACACTTTAATTTTGTGGTTAAAAAGGATTAAATTGATCTATTATTGATTCACCCCCCCTCTCAGTAATCCAACAATTAGTATCAAAGCATGTTCCTTCAGGAAACAATTTAACCACTGGAAGGAGATCATGAATTATTCTACGAATATAGTACCACTATTTAATAGTAAAAATGGTTTAAAGTATGAGCTAGGGAGTGGAAGGATGAAAATAGTTTTACAGGAATAGGGGTATTATATTTGGCTATCATTTGTTACAGGATATGATAGTTCAAAAAGGGAAAAGACTGCATCCAAGAAGGAATTGAAGAAGAATAAAAAAATAGAAATGGATTTCATCTAGGAAGGATTACCTAATCCAGTAACAGAAAAGGTTGGTAAATGTTCATCAACCAAAGAACTTTGGGATAAGTTACAGGATATATATTCTTCACCCATCACAAATTCAAAAAATTCCAAAGAATATGCAGGTACAGATCAAGAATAAATATATTCACCATGTCAAATAGATTCAGAAGATGAAGAGTACATAATCAAATGAGGTATGTTGTTTTGATTTAATTACGAAAAATGCAGACATCTTGAAATAGAATTCCATGAAGGAAATGAGACAAAAAATATCATTGAAAAAGAAGACAATTATGAAGAAGAATTGATCAGTGCTTTAGATGAACTAAGAAAAGAAAAACAAGAAAACAAGTCACTCAAGAAATAATTGATGAAACAAAAGGAAAGTGCTCACATTTTTGAAGAAGCACAACAGGTCATCAGGAACTTAAGAACTCAGCTAGAAGAAGCCAGAAAGATCGAAGAAAATCTTAAAGATCAAAAACAGTGTTTGGAAGCCAACATAGCAGCACATAAGGAAGAAATTGAAATGAGAGAAAAGATATTGATAGATGATCTTAAGGAAAGAACTAACGATTTAAACCATCTTGAGGCAGAGTTTGTTCAAGAAGAGAAAGGACTTGAAGAATAAATAATCACATTAAAAATCCATCTTGAAGAAACGAAAAGAACAGAAGAAGTCATGAAGTCTCAGATAATGAAGAAAGAAGAAGAGGTTGAGAAGCTTTAGAAAGAAGTTGTCACATTGAGAAGTAAAATCGTCAATATCAGCAAGAACGTCAAAGAGGTAGAAACATCCACATCAGTTATAGAAAATAAAGAGAATAACTCTAGGTTTCTATAAAAGAAGAATGAAGAAAATAGAAAGATTTATGCAGAAGTACGCAAAGGAAGGAATCACAGTGAACCAGAATCTAATAAAAAATTTAAAGATACATCTTCAAGAAAACCTTCCATGTTCAAGACACAAAAAAGATTCAATCATGATCATCATGAGTCAACGCATAAATTCAGAAGGACTACACTACAAAGAAGATCATTCACTCCCAGGTATGCAAATTTGTTTTATGGTCATTGTTTTTATTGTACTAATTTTGGACATAAGGTTGCAGATTGCAGGGATTATAAAATTGTTCAAGAAAGAAATTCCTATGTGGCCCCATGTACCTTTGAATGTTACAAATGTCATAACTATGGACACATAGCTAGTGACTGTAGAAGGATGATCGATAATTCCATGAAAGAGAACAGTGATATCATATATAATAAATTATGGATAAGAAAATAGAAAGAACGGGTGAACAAAGACCAAGTCCCAGAGATCGCAATATCGAAAATAAAACAATATGATGAAAATTCTACAGAGAAAGAGAAAGATGTTAGATACATAAAGGTTTGGAAAATAACTGAAAGAAAATAAGGACATGTAAATAAGAAACATGTTCAATAGATTGTACTTTCAGGAATTGTAGTGAAAGATGAATCCACATAAAGAAAGAAAGAAGTCAGAGCTCAGAGAGATGATGAATCTACCAATGAAGATGATGATGAATACACATAAGAGTAGTAATTGTTCTGAGCCATTCGTATTAGATAATCCCAGGTAACATGAATATTAAACAAGGGGGAGTCTATGCGATAGCTGTGACGGACCAAAGAACTATCTTTCGAGCAGCTTGCAGAGTTTGAGTAGATAGATCGAGAGCAGTCAGTTAGTAGAAGTATAGTTTGATAGTTGTAGTAGTGAAGACTTCATGATAGCATAGTAATAAATGGGTCAGCATTATGAACATTTTTGCAATAGAGTCTTGGACAATATGGACATAGATGGATTTGTAAGAACACTTAGAAGGTTTTGATAGACATATGACAGTGGATGAGAGAATGGATTCATAGATTGGTTCAGAGAGTGGTTTAGAGACAAAGGAATATTATGGATGTTAATTACGCAGGAAATGGCTTGAATAATTCTAATGGATTCCAAATTGACAGATATTTTTTGGACACATGGAATGCATACAACAGTTCACATTCAAAACAGATTAATGCTTAGAAACAACAATGATAAAACTCCCTACGAGCTATGAAAAGGAAGACCAACAAATTTGAATCACTTCAGAGTATTTAGAAGCAAATGCTACATCAAAAGAGAATATGGAAGAATGGGAAAGTTTGAATCTCATGTGGACAAAGGATTACTTGTTGGTTACTCAAGTACAAGGAAATCATACAAGTGTTACAATCTAGTATTAAACAAAGTTGTGGAAAGAATCAATGTAACAATTGATGAAACAGGTGGATGAGAATCAAATGAAGAAGAAAATGAATCAATGGAACAACTTTACGAAGAAGAAGCAAATGATGAATAAGAAGTAGAAGAGGAATACGAAGAAGATTAGATAGAAGTAAAAGAGAAAGTTCAGTAAGTGACTCCAAAGACACCTAGCAAATGAGTACAAAATAATCATCCTTCATATCATATTATCAGAAACAAGGATGTAGGAGTTGAGACTAGAAGAATAATTCATTCACCAGAACAAATGCACCTAGCACTCTTATCTATGATTGAACCAAATAGTTTTGAAGAGGCCAACAAGGATGAATTTTGGAATAAGGCCATGGATGAATAATTGGATCAAATAGAGAAGAATGACACTTGGGAATTGGTTCCAAGACCAAAGAATAAGAATATGATTGGCACAAAGTAGGTTTTCATAAATAAATTGAATGAAGATGGACATGTTACAAGGAACAAAACAAGATTGGTATGTAAAGGACACGCACAGGTTGAAGGAATCGACCTTGAAGATATATTTTCCCCAATTGCCAGAATAGAAGCAATCCAATTTCTTTTAGCTTATGCATCCTCCAAGAATATTAATGTGTATCAGATGAATGTGAAATCAACTTTTCTGAATGGGGAACTTGGAGAATAAATCTACATAGAACAACTAGAAGGATTTCATTTGTCAGAGAATGTAGATTACGTGTGCAAATTGAATAAGGCCTTGTATAGTCTAAAACAAGATCCTAGAGCATGGTACTCTAGACCAGATAAATATCTACAATAAGAAGGGTTCAGAAAAGGAAGTGCAAACAACAACTTGTACATCAAGGTAACTCAAGATAGTATTTTATTAATTGAATTTTATGTTGATGATATTATTTTTGGAGGTAATGATGACAGGTTAAGATAGAAATTTGCAAAGGCTATGCAAAATGAATTTGAAATGTCATTACTTGGAGAACTATCCTTCTTTTTGGGTCTTCATATACATCAAAGCAACCAAAGAATTCTTATTTCTCAAGCTAAGTATATCAGAGAAATGCTAAAGAGGTTCAAAATGGAAGATTCCAAAGCAATTACCACTCTTATTCAAACCAATTGCAAGTTGAGAAAAGATGATGATTCAAAGTCTACATACTAGAGGTAATACATTTCAATGATTGGTAGCTTACTATATGTGACAACATCCAGACCATATGTAATGCGAGTAGTTGGACAGGTGGCACGATTTCAAGCAACACAAAAGGAATCACATGTATTAGCAGTGAAGAGGACTTTCAAATATCTCAAAGGAACATAAGAGTTTGGATTATGGTATCCAAAAGGAAAGGATCTATCACATATTACCTACACAGATGCAGATTAGGCAGGTTTCATTGATGACCGATGAAGCACCAGTGGATCATATTTATACTTGGGTGAGTGTTTAGTATCTTCGCTAAGAAAGAAACAATCATCAATATCTTTATCTAAAATCGAAGCAAAGTATATTCCAACATCATGATGTTGTACTCAGGTTCAATGGGTGAAACAAACTTTGATAGATATACAGGTTGAGTATGATGAGCCCATTCCAATCTATTTTGATAATACAAGCGCCATCATTATCTCAAAGAACCTGTTGATGCACTCCAAGACGAAGCACATTCGAATAAAGTATCACTTTCTACAGGAACAAGTTGCAGAGAAGAACATCAGAGTTGAATATGTGGGCACAAAAGAACAAGTGGCAGACATCTTTACAAAATCTCTTCCAAGGGAAGCCTTTGAGTATCTTCGCCAGAGAATCAGAGTAATTTCTACTCCAAAATGAATTATTTTGAATGCTTATCTTATATGTACTAGATTTACATGAGGAAGCACCATAAAGAGGACAATTATGGTTGGGATATCCAATTTAGGAATATTTCATTCAAGGGGATCATTCTTGGATGGAAAGATACATTTTTCCTTTCAAGACAAAGTGGGAGAGATTTATCAAATGCAAAGGTAAATGCTTGGAGAAAGAGAATAAAGGCATGGTTCTAGGGGGTGAGATGGTCACAGGGGGGAACATGAGTGATATGACTTCAGTATTGCATCAAAGTGTTTCCATCAATGCTAAAGGGGGATATTTTTTATTATTTGGGTTGGTTTTCATTGATGTCAACGCTTGAATAAAGTCTGATAGTGAATTCCGGTAGCACAAAGGTTTGGGTAATGAACCCAAGTTTGTTTGATGTATAATGGTATGAGTTTTAATATATTTTAAGGTAAGACTATTCTATATGGATAGTACATGTCATTACATTTCCGATGGTATGGGGAATGTCACATAACTCCTCACGGTTATATAGTTATGGCTATGTGAAGTTGCAGAACCCTCATGATTCATATAGAAGCCCCAAAAGGTCAAAGTAGTCAAAGTGGTTGAAAATAAGAAATTATTTAAATAAGACTATTCTAGATTGATAGTACATGTCATTCATTTTCTGGTGGTATGTGGAACGTCACATAACTCCTCATGGTTAGAGAGTTATGGCCATGTGAAATTGGAAAACCCTCATGAGTCATCTAGAAGCCCCAAAAGGTCAAAGTAGTCAAAGTGGTTGAAAAGAAGAAATTATTTAAATAATAAAGTGAAGTGATGATTGTACTATAAGTCAAAGTGGAACAAAATAAATTATTTAAATAATAAAGTTAATGGAGAAATTACTAAGTGGACAAGTGGTTAGAAGTGGGTTAGCCCTTAAATAAGGAAAATGGTTTAAGATGGTTAGAAGGTAACCCCTTGAGAAAGATACATAAAAGTATAAATAAGAGGAGAGGGTCTCTCATTTTAATTACACTTGAGAATATTTAATATCGATACCTAACTAAGGTAACCAAAGGATATCTAAGGCGAATTTTAGAGGCAAGGTGAAGTAAAGAAGGCTGAAATTCAAGGGAGGATAAATTCTTTTGATGGTGTTTTCTAAAGTATGTTATTTATAGGTCATCTCACCATTTTCACAATAACTATTTTTCTAGAAGGACATTGAGGAAAAATATCCAAGTAGTTGTGATAAAAATTTCAGCTTGTGGGTTGTTGTATTTTTGGAGTTACACTTCGTGGAAAATAGGGTTTGTGGCCAATCTTGAAACTAGCCTAAAACATGTGTTTCGGGTAAAAACGTCATAAATTATTCATAACAGATCCAAATTCAGTAAGACCAAATGTATTGGTTAGAGTACAGTCTGTAGTATTATGTGTACAATTTTTAGATCCATACAACAAATATTCCATGCAGGGAATGCTCTACAAGTTCTCTCTCTAGAATAAGACAAAATTCAACAAGGTATGCCATTTTTTCTATAACTCCTTTTCTGAGAGGTTCCAAGTAGTGAAACCTCGAGGAATTGCATAAAAGACACTGAAGAACATTGTGTACTATTTTAAGATATTTATTCATTGCAAGTACATAGTTATGATTATTTCAAGTTAGGGTTGTTGACTAATCCAAAATTAGTCATGTGAGACTAAAATAAAGTTTGACAAAAATGATAGTCTCTTGTTGTTAAAGTAAAGGAAGGTATGTAGGTATGTGATCATATACACCAAGTCTATTATAGAGTTACAAATCAGATTTGGATGATGAAATTTATAATGTATTTTGGTTGAGGTACATGTTGGGTACATGGTTGAGACAAGTAGTTGATGAGTTGGCACATACATGAGGTGTATAGTTGATGATGTTGATACATCTTGATGATTCATATTTTATGTGTATTTGATGCATTATTGGTACATATTTGGTGCATGGTTTATGCACTCGTTGATGGCACAGGTTGAGGTATAGGCTGTGTTAGCACTGAGAGTCACACTTAGACCGTTGTAAGTGAAATCCCAGTACCCATCATAATAGAAATAAATTAAATTGTTAGAGTAGGTGTATCATCAAGGCTAGGAAAGAAAGGGAGAGGGCAACAAAATGTCTGCAGAGGCATTCCATTGGGCATGGAGTCATAACATCCTAAAAATCAAATGAAATCAAATTGTATATCAGACAAAGAGATATATAATGATGAGTAGAATCATGGTGAATATGACAAAAGTAAGAATATCCATTCTACAGAGATCCTTTCTGCAATAGATAAATATTTTCTTAAAAAATGAATAACGATTTAATGGGCAAGCTACAACAAATCCTTTGTTGTTCATAAATCCATTAGTCAATGGCAACTACGATCCTCAAAACCTAGGATATGTTCAAGCAAGAAGATAACAAAGAAGTGGGAAAAAAAAGAAGAAAATATGATAACATCTCTAATGAATCTTTAATGACAGAAAATGTCATTAAAAAGAGGACCTTAGGTTTACAAATGAGCAACTAAAACTACTCCTCTAGCTCTCTCCTCTCTTGGCTCGTGAATCCAACCCTTTTCTCATCAAAATCCCTTTTATTTATAGTGAATAATCTCTATCTACCCTAAGGAGGTCAAAACCAAGGGGTTACATAAGATCCTCCTCCATTTAGGAGTCTTGTTACAAAAGATTCCAACAAAAGCCTAACAAATTCCTATTTTTTTGTCTATGATGATAAATTCGTTTTGAAACAGGTCATCCTGATTGAGCTGGAGATGGAACACATATCTCTGATGTCCAACAAACTTCTAGGAGACCATTTGAAACTTCCTTTATAGGTGGAAACCTCCCAACAATGAAAATATCCAAACATTAACCACTACAGAAAATTCTATAGCGTCGCTGTAAAAAACATTGCACATTCTGTAGCACCCTTTGTGTGTCTAGCTAGGTGATTTCGTAGCGCCCTTTGTGTGTCTGGCTAGGTGATTTTGTAGCATCTTTTCTGTGTCTAATATCTCTCTAACCATAACATGTTTTGTAAAAATGAGAGAGGTTTTTGTTATTTGTTATGTGATGAACAAAAATGTCCTCCATTTTTCAAAAATACCTTCTCATTTGTTCATAATCCTAGTTTTAAGTTAGTCACTCAAAAATTGCAGAAGCACAACATGATCTTAGCAGAAACAAAGTGTGGTATTTGAGAGGGTGTTTGGAGGCCTCCCCATATGAGTTTTGATCTAAAAGAGATATGGTTGGAAATATTATGATGTCTTCTACACAATGGAATCATCAAGTACTTCAAATGCCTTCTCAAAACCCCTGAAAAAATGACTTGAAGTCAAGATGTCCAAAAGTACAGGAACCCTCCTATAGAAATTGTATTTTGGGAATTATCTCAAATTATAATACAATAGTATGTGCTAACATATGGATCCATAGGGTATGAAATCCTTCCCATGAGATGCCAAGAACATGCAGTTCCATTTGCCTTATCCATTGGGCTATGGAGTCAAATGTGCAACCAATCTCTGAACATTGTCAAAAACTGCCACTTATTCAAGAAATATAACTGATATATTTGTTGCAAACTAAAGGAAAATAATTGCTCGTAAAACTATCTTATTTCCTATGCTACCCTACCTCTAACCGGATCTACAACTTGTTCAAGTAAATGCGGACATCTATAATAGCCACTCAATTAGTTTCAAAACTGAAATGGCCTTGTCCATACCATTGATCAAAAGCTAATGTCTGAAATATAACAACAGTAATTAAAATCCCTCCAGGAAAAAAAAGTCACCTGGAAGTGCTGGTGAATAAATGTAATCTGAAATGTTCTGATAAGATGAAAAATAAGACCCCAACAAGGATGCAAATGGATCCTCGAAACCAATATAAAAGATATGTTGATTGACATAAAACAATTGTTCATCCATGACTACATCTTTGCTTGAAAACTGATAACCCTCTAGTCTTCTTGTGATCAATATTTGATCATCAGTAGAAACAATTTTCTCTTCACAATGAAGATCATAAGATGATGATAAGACATGGTTTAAATCATACTAATCATTATCATCTAGAAAAATGTAATTACCTATGCAATCATCAATTACCTTATGATCAAAATAGTTTGAAATCGATCCTCAACTTTCCATGCATACCTGTCCATAGAAACATCTACCAACATGGAAGAATTATGATTCAAATCTGAAATATACTTACATCCTTGTTGTTGTTCCAAATATACTTCATACTCACTGCCTTCATGCTAAAAAACTGAAACATAGTGACAGTTCCCTTGCTCATGTGCATGCATATTTTCAAAGTAAGCTAGATCTCGAACTCCCTTGGAAGCACGGATGTTCTCCTCAATTTCTTGGGCATATTCAAATAATCATGTTAAGTATGAAGACTTCCTTCCTAACAAGAGAAGGACAAGCTCTGAATGTTGATCCATAACGTAGTATACCATGGAAGTAGTCTCTGTAGGCCGGATCTCCAAAGGCATGTCATGATAAATGGTGTAGAACCTTGTATTGAAGACATATAAGACTTTGTATTCCTCTCTCTTTAAGGCATAAAAATCAGTGAGGTACAAATCAAGAGACTTGTTCTCACCCCAATTCTTTAGAAAATTATTGGACAATTTGATCCAAGAACCAATGGAATTGGATCTCAAGCTCTTAAACCATACTGCAACATCTCTGAACAAATATTTGGAGAACAACCTCATAGTAACATCATCATGAACTATATCAAAATGATCAACAAAATTTTCAAAGGCCCCCAAATGATTCTCGGCTGTGACATGATCCTCTCCGGAAAAATGGGGAAGGTACTCAAGGAAATCAAGAGGATAAGGATGAAGGATATATGCAATCTTTAAAGTCTTGAACATATTTATCCTAATTCTAGTTTGAAAAGTAGTGGGATGAACATGAGGATTAACAAGATGATGGAAAGGCTCAATAATAACTGAATATAATGAGATCTGAGAAGGCTTTGAATCAATTTTATCATTATCATGGTCACGAGGTTGAGTATGTTCGAGAGGGATAGATATATAAACATCATTCTTCTCAATAGGATGAAATGAAGTTTCAGGACCAACCTCAACAACACAAGCATAATGCAAATTTTATTCTAGCAAGGATGGATATATAAAATAAGGTTGATGCTCATCCGAATAAACAAAGGACAAGATGATCCGCTTTGTATGTGAAGAGAAAATAAAAAATGAGTTGATAAAGAACAAGAAAAGTTCATGAAGAAAGATCATAAGATGATACCTGGTCATTCCATTTCCTATGGTCATATTTCCATCCACAGGATCCTCCCCAGTTGAGTGTTTGATTGTGGATTCGCCAGGTATATGATTATAGTCAATTTTTTGTATCCCTCTCTTGTCTACCATCAAGATTTGGATCTATGTCGTTCTCCCAGGGAAGCTAGCTTCACACTTCGTTCCCCAGTAGCAGCGTAAAAAATGTTAGCACTGAGAGACACACTTAGATTGTTTTAAGTGCAAGCCCATTACCCATCATAATATAAATGGATTAAATGGTTTGAGTAGATGGATCAACAATACAACGAAAGAAAGGGAGAGGGAAACAAAATGTTTGCAGAGGCATTCCATTAGGCATGGAGTCATAACATACTACAAATGAAAGGAAATCAAACTATATATCAAACAAAGAGATATATAATGATGAGTAGAATCATGGTGAATATGACAAAAGGAATAACATCCATTATAAAAATATCCTTTCTGCAATAGATAAATATTTTCTTAAACAATGAACAATGATTTAATGGGAAAGCTACAACAGATCCTCTGTTGTTCATGAATCCACCAATCAATGACAACTATGATCCTCAAAACCTGAAATATGTTCAAGCAAGAAGATAACAAAGAAGTGGGAAAACAAGGAAGAAAATCTGATAACATCTCTCATGAATCTTTAATGGCAAAAAATTTCATTACAAACAAGCCCCCAGGCTTATAAATGAGCAACTAAAACTGCTCCTCTAGCTCTCTCCTCTCTTGGCTCATGAATCTAACACTTTTCTCATCAAAAACCATTTTATTTATAATGTATATCTCTATATACCCTAAGGGGGTAAAAACCAAGGAGTTACATAGGATCCTTCTCCATTTAGGACTCTTGTTACAAAAGATTCCAGCAAAAGCCTAACAAATTCCTATTTTGGGGGGGATTTTTTCTATGATGATAAATTACTTTTGAAAAAGGTCATCTTGATTGATTTAGAGATGGAACACATGTCTCTCATGTCCAACAAACTTCTAGGAGACCATTTGAACCTTCCTTGACAGGTGGAAACCTCCCAACAAGGTGAATATCCAAACAGTAAACGCTACAATAAATTTTGTAGCGCCTTTGTAAAATAGTTTTTCACATTTTGTAGTGCACTTTGTGTTTCTGGCTAGGTGATTCCATAGCGCCCTTTGTGTGTCTAGATAGGTGGTTTCATTGGTCCTTTTATGTGTCTAATATCTCTCTAACCATAACACGTTTTGAAAAACCGAGAGAGGTTTTTGTTATATGGTATGTGATGAACAAATCATCCTCCAGTTTTCACAAATACCTTCTCATTTGTTCATAATCCAAGTTTTAAGTTAGTGACTCAAAAATTGCAGAGGCGTAGCGTGCTCTCAGCAGAAACAAAGTGTGGTATTTGAGAGGGTGTTTGGAGGCCTTCCTAGAGGATTTTTGGGCTGCAAGAGATATGGTTGGAAATCTTATGATGTCTACTACACAATGGAATCATCAAGTACTGCAAACGCCTTCTCAAAACCCCTGAAAAACTAACTTGAAGTCAAGTTGTCCAAAAGTACAGGAACCCTCCTATAACAATTGTATTTTGGGAAATTATCTCAAATTATAACACAATCTTATGTGTTAATAGGTTGATGCATGTTTGATGCACTTGTTTATGGTACAGGTTGATTACAAGTTATTTATGGTACAGGTTGATTACAGGTTGTTTGGAGAAGGTTGATTGGTACAGGTTTACAACAATATATCTCATAGTGATAGCATGACAATGGTTCCATCATTATACTTCTACATAAAGGAGGTTGGACGGGGTAAGGACAGGTGGTTATAGTCAGAGAACATAGGGGTTGTAGCCTCCTTCTGGTTGTAGCTAGAGAATTGGGGAGATGGAGCTTCCCTGATGTTGTAGCCTGAGAAACTAGGGGTTTGGAGCTTCCTTCCAGTTGCGGCTGGAGAAAAAAGGAAGTTTATGATTCCAATGAATGTAATTCTTAAAGACATATAATAAAAAACATTATGTGGTTTTCTCTCCCTTTCGGTTTCCTCGTAAAAAACTAGTGTATCGTATATGTGTATGATTGCTATTTTTTTCATTGTTTATTTACTCTGCAACTATTGTATGATAATTCTACATTGATATAACACTTTCATTTTATGGTTAAAAGGGATTAAATTTCTCTATTTCTCTATTATTTATATTTCTCCCCTTGAATTTTGTGATTTTCTTTTAGGAAAACCATATTTGTGGAAGCAACATGATGTGTATGAGTCTAGACCCTCCAGTGTTATTATTACTTTGGGTAGACAATTGCACATCATACCATAGGTTGCATCGTCTACCTCTACTTCTTTAATCTCTGCTAAGAAATACAGTAAGGTCATTTCATGGAATGAGAATTTTGTCTTCTTTGTGATCCGTGCTCATAGTAAGTAGAAGATCATTTCCAAATCCATGACCTCTACATAGAGCCTCTCTTTGCAGCAAAAGAAAGTGGACGGAATCATGGAAGAGTACAAAGACATCTTCTCCTCACCCACCATGGTACCAAAGCATTTCCAAGTCAAGCATCCAATTGATCTAACCTCTGGTGCACCTCTGCCTAATCGACTAGTTTATCATTGCTCGCTAATGGAAAATGAAAAAATCAAGTATCAGATCCAAGAGTTGCTTCAAAAGGGGAACATCCGATCCAATTCCTCCCCTTGCGGAAGCCCAATTATACTGGTGCAGAAGAAATACGTGACCTACCCACTTTGCATTGATCACAAAGCATTAAACAAAATCATAGTCAAGAACTGGTACCCAATTCCCCTAATTGATTACCTTCTTGACCAACTCAAGAGAGCCAAGTTCTTCAACAAGATTGACCAAAAGTATGGATACCACCAAGTTCCCATCGAACCAACTAATGTATGGAAGACAACTTTCAAATCTAAATAATGGCTCTTCGAATGGTTGGTCATACCCTTTGGCCTAACAAATGCATCAAAAACTTTCATGAGGTTGATGGATGATTTATTGAGACCCTTCACCAACTCTTTTGTGGTGGTATATCTGGATGATATCCTCATCTTCAATAGAACTTGGGAGGAGCACATTTAGCATATTCACAGGTTTTGAGCACTTCGTGGTAGCACAAGCTATACGCCAACTTCGAAAAATGATCCTTTGGCATGAACATTGTCCAACACTTGGGATACATTGTTGATGAACATAGGGTACATGTGGATCCATCTAAGATCCAAGTCATCCGTGACTAGCCATCCCCAACCACACTAACTATGCTTCAGATCTTCTTGGGAATTTCCAATGTTTATCGACGGTTTGTGTTGGGATTCTCCCATATTGCATGGGCCCTCAGCCAAGTGACCAAGGGTGGTGGAAAGGAATGGTTCGCATGTGGGAAGGCACAACAACAATCATTTGATGATATGAAGCATCGCTTGTTCTCAGCTCCATTACTCTCCTTGTTGGGTATGTGTTATATTCTTTGCACGAGTAGTAGTGTCTGAGCGCCTGCGCCGGGTGCACAGGGGGGTTAGAGAAGGTGCAGGGGGGGCAACGCCCCTGAATTTTTTTTTTTTCGGGCCGACATATTTCTGCCGGGCCGACATATTTTCGGGACGACATATTTCTGAGACCACATGATATTAGGTGGTTTTTCGGCACATGGTTTTTTGTCGATGGTTTTCTATTTCCGGTTAATGAATTAGGGTTTTGGACTAATCCAGGTCATTGGGTTAGGGTTTTGGATGCCGCTGGATCCTATATGTATATTTTATTGTAAACAATGTCAAACAATGTATGAATATAATATATGCTGGTTTTTCCCAGTTTGGGTTTCCAGGTGAAACATCTCTGTGTAATGTTTGTGTTTGCCATTGTATATTTTCTGTTCTTTTTTGAATATCAGTTTGCAGTAGATATTGTACAAGGTTAGAATTTACATTTGGTATCAGAGCTTTATTGGCTTCAGGGGGACGCCTTTGTTGTCAAGGGTTTGGCTCGGGACTGTGATAAGCCTTGTTACAGTGGGAGATCTGCGGTATTGTTTTTCAGGTGAAAAGAAATGGCAAGCAATTCGAAGATGGAGATCGAGAAGTTTAATGGGAAAATCTTTGAGTTGTGGAAGCTCAAGATGGAAGTTATTTTGGTGGACAAAGATCAATGGATCGTGGTAGATCCAGGTACGGCACCTACAAGAACTTTTGCAGATGACTGGAAAAAGACGGATCGGAAGGCAAAGAGCACAATTCGACTATGTCTCTCCGATTCAGTATTACTGAATGTGTCAAAGGAAGCTACAACCAAGGATTTATGGGAAAAGTTGGGGAAGTTGTATCAGTATAAGTCCCTAGTAAATAGATTATTCCTGAGAAAGAATCTATATAACTTGAGGATGAGAGATGGAGACTCGATGGCAGAGCATTTGAACGCCTTCAATACTGTGGTAAGTCAGTTAGTATCTATTGATATTAAAAGTTCAGATGAAGATAAATGTATCAGTTTGTTGTATTCTTTACCAGACTCGTGGGATAGTCTGGTTGTGGCCATAGGTAGTAATACAACTTCTTTGAAGTTTGAAGAAGTGGTCTCGTCCTTGTTGTCGAAGGAGATGAGACGAAAGAATATGGAAGGACATAGCACAGACACATTAT
>ML776904.1:310643-322085 GCA_009831015.1 Picea engelmannii | reverse complement strand
TTTGGATCATAGGAGATCTACAAGCGGGTATGTGTTTAACCTGTTTGGAGGAGCAATAAGTTGGATGAGCAAAAGACAGGCTGTAGTGGCACTTTCAACTACAAAATCTGAATACATGGCAGCCACTCATGCAAGTAAGGAAGTAGTATGGCTACAAAGATTGTGTTCAGGTATTGGGTTGGTACAACAAGATGTAAGGATAGAGTGTGACAGTCAGAGTGCAATTTTCTTGGCGAAGAACCCTGCTTATCATTCAGAGACAAAGCACATTGATGTTCAATATCATTTTGTAAGAGACATGATTGAAGAAAATAAAGTATCATTGATGAAGGTGGACACTTTGAAGAATGTTGCAGATTCATTAACAAAATCTGTGAGCACTAAGAAGTTATCTTGGTGTAGAGGATCCATGGGCATTTCTTCCCTAGATTGTTGACTATGTAACCTTGTAACCCCCTGTGTGCAAAGAAAACAACAAGTCGGAGAATGTTGGGTATGTGTTATATTCTTTGCACGAGTAGTAGTGTCTGAGCACCTGCGTCGGGCACGCAGGGGGGTTAGAGGGGGGGCCTCTAGGGGTGCAGGGGGGGTGGAGCCCATCGCGCAGGGGTTCGGGGGCAGCGCCCCCGATTTTTTTTTCTTTTCGGGCTGACATATTTCCGGGACCACATGATATTAGGTGGTTTTTCGGCACATGGTTTTTTGCCGATGGTTTTCTATTTCCGGTTAAGGAATTAGGGTTTTGGACTAATCCAGGTCATTGGGTTAGGGTTTTGGATGCCGCTGGCTCCTATATGTATATTGTATTGTAAACAATGTCAAACAATGTATGAATATAATATATGCTGGTTTTTCCCGGTTTGGGTTTCCAGGTGAAAAATCTTTGTGTAATGTTTGTGTTTTCCATTGTATCTTTTCTGTTCTTTTCTGAATATCAGTTTGCAATAGATATTGTACAAGGTTAGAATTTACACTCCTTACTCGATCTGTAACACCCATTTGAGATTGAGACTGATGCATTCGACTATGTTTTAGGCGCATTTCTCACTTAGCATGATCATTTGGTAGCATGCCATAGTGAGACACTCTCAAATATTGTCCAGAAATACCCCACCTATGACAAGGAAATGTATTACATTTTACAAGCCTGTCATCGATGGAAACATTACATTATGGGAAAGGAGACAATCATCCACATTGATGAAAATCCACTGTAGTTCCTACAAACAGAAAGGAAGTTGTAGAACGACCACCATTAGAGGTGTTCCACATACCTCCAACAGTTCCATCTCAACATCAAGTATAAGACAGGGAGCACAAATTATTTCGCTGACTGCCTAAGTCGACCTCTCGTGGTTGCACTCACCACCGTGCTCCATTCCTATGGGCATGAGGCATTTGAGTGGCCCCAACATTATTAGAAAGATTCCAACTTTTCCACCACCTATGATCTCTTCGATACAGGTTGTATATTTTAACCTTGTATAATATTTACTGCAAACAGGTTTTCAGTAAAAGAATAGAAAACATACAATAAAACAGACATTACACAAATATTTTTCCCTTGGAAACCAAAACTAGGAAAACCAACATATTATATATTCATTTATAGTGATACATTGTTTACAATAAAACATACATATAGGAGCCAGTGGCATACAAAAACTTAATCCACTGACCTGGATTAGTCAACAACCCTAATTCCTTAACCAGAAATAGAAGACTATCAACAAAAAACCATGTGCTAAAAAACTACCCAACAATGGAAACAAAAATCAAGGAGACACAAAAAGTGAGGCAAAATGTGACATGTTTCTCGAGGAAAAACAATTCTCAGGGGCGCTTCCCCCCAACCCCTATGCGGGGGGGTTTATCCCCCTTACACCCCCGAAGGGAGGGCCTAGCCCCCCCTCAAACTCCCTCTGTGTGCCCAATGCAATGAAAACACTACTACTCGTGAAAAGAATATAACACATACCCAACATTCTCCCACTTGTTGTCTTCTTTGCATACGGGGGGTTACAGGGTTAAATAGTCAACAATCTAGGGCAAAAATGCTCATGGATTCTCTACACCAAGAGAAATTCTTTGTGCTCACATACTTTTTTGATGAATCTGCAACATTGTTCAAAGTGTCAACCTTCATCAACAATACTTTCTTTTCTTCAACCATGTCTCTCACAAAGTGGTATTGAATATCAATATGCTTTGTCTTTGAATGATAAGTTGGGTTCTTTGCCAGAAAATTTGCAGTCTGACTATCACAATATATCCTTACCACTTGTTGTACCAACCCAATACTTGAACACAATCTTTGTAACCATATTGCTTCCTTACTTTCATGAGTGGATTCCATGTATTCAACTTTTGTAGTTGAAAGTGATACTACAACCTGTCTCTTGCTCATCCAACTTATTTCTCCTCCAAACAAGTTAAAATCATACCCACTTGTAGATATCCTATGGTCCAGATCTCCACCCCATTCTGCATCCACAAAGCCATGTATATCCAACACTTTGTCCAATCTCGGTCTTACTTGGTAGCACAATCCATAGCTAGAAATGCCATGCAAATACCTGAAAACCCTTTTTATTGATGTCCAATGCTCCTTCCCTGGTTTTGACATATACCTACTCAAAACTCCCACTGCATGTGCAATGTCTGTTCTAGTACAAACCATTGCATACATCAAACTTCCAACTTCACTCGCATATGGAACATGAGACATGTCCTCCTCCTCTTCCTATGTATTGGGACACTGATCCATAGATAACTTTACACCAACAAGAATAGAAACCTTGACCGGTTTAC
The DNA here is from genome assembly GCA_009831015.1 of Picea engelmannii. Taxonomy (NCBI): domain Eukaryota; kingdom Viridiplantae; phylum Streptophyta; class Pinopsida; order Pinales; family Pinaceae; genus Picea; species Picea engelmannii. The sequence continues at coordinate 319,274 of ML776904.1, read as the reverse complement.
ATTCATGCATATTAAACATCTGCAATATTGTCTCAACATATTTTCTCTCATTTAACAAGAATTTCCTCTTTTCCGATCTCTTTTAATTTCCATGCCCAAAATGAAATTTGAAGCACCGAGATCCTTCATGTCAAATTTAGAGGACAACTGAATTTTCACATCCTAGATAATCTCCTTATTGTTTCCTATCAGAAACATGTCATCCACATACAATACCAAATAAACAAAATGATCACCAATTAATTTAAAATACACACAATGATCCTCTTTTCTTATTGTGAAGCCAAATCCCAGCATATAAGTATCAAATTTTGGATACCACATACTTGGTGATTGTTTTAAACCACACAGGGACATTTTCATCTTGCATATCAGATCCTTCTTTCTCTTCACAACAAATCCTTCTAGTTTCTTCTGTTAGCTCCCAAAATGAATCAGTCACTATGGTTGCATTTTGTGGTTGATAGCATGGCTATTGGTAGTTTTCTCAAATTTGGTTTTGAGTTTTTCCTAGTAGCAAGACTTAGGTTCTTATTTTTGTCTTAGAAATAAGACAACCCATAAAGGTCTTCTCTTTAAAATTTCCATAAAAAAGGCTTTCAACAGCTAATGCGTATTTTAAAGATGATGGTTAGCTGGTGAAAGTGGTGATTTTCAACAGCTAAGGAGCATTTCTCACGCGTCGTTAGCTGGTGAAAGAGACAATTTTCAACAGACAAGGAGCACTTCCGACGGGCCATTAGCTGGTGAAAGCGAAAATCACGTGTGTTCTCTCCACGTGTTAAAAATCAAATGATGACATGCTCAGCCCATGTTATGCAATCATTATGATGCACTGGTGAAAGTGGATAATGATGGAGATTCGAGTTTGCACATATAAATCGGATTGCAAAGCGGATCTCATTCAGAAATGCATGGTTCGTAATCATGGCGTTGGAAATGGCGAATTTGAATCCATCATTATAGGTGAGGGAGCGGTACTACATGGATGGTGACATCAAATCGCTGCATCAATTCCCCAACACACATCACCCACAATTGTATGGTAAGTTTTCAATGTTGAAAAATAGAGCCGAGTATTTTCACCAGTGCAAGACCTCGGTCCAAATAGCATATCACAGTGTTTGGTGTGCAGAATCGTTTGTGGTTTTGAATTTCAAATGGAAAGAAGATGCAATGGCTCTTTGTTGAGAAAAGAATTGGACAGTCTGTCCTTCCTGTTAGCGATAAAAAATGCTTTGGCATTTTTGAAAGAATGATGTCTAATCTTGCAGGGAAATTTTCAATCACTTCCCAAGCTCCAAATGAAGATTTGAAAACACCATTGGAAATATTAGGATTTCTAGATGTCGATCGACTATTCAAGCATGAAAAACGGATTTTCTATGACCAAGAAATTTGATTTTGAAAAATATGCTCTTTTCACCAGCTAATTCGCTGAAAATTTTGCTAGTTAGCTGGTGAAAGCTCCGCCTTTCACCAACTTAGGAGTGTATTTGTCGGTAAATAAGCTGGTGAAAGCCTGTCACGGCCAGAATGTTACGGTTTTCACCCAGATCGTAAATTTTTGCATGAGAATGAATTGAATCCTCTTCTAAGGCTTTATTAATGAATTATCAAATCTATCTAATCAGCCACTTTTAGAAAATGAAGAGAAGAAAAGCTGTACAAATGTCATTTACCATCTTTAAAAGAGGCAGAATTTCATGGTTTTGGGAGCCACATCACATAATTTGAATTTCAATATCAGATTATCAAACCAGAGAGCCTTGGGAGGCTGAGCTACACATCATCAGATTTCAACCACATTTTGAGGGCCAGCAGATAAAGATTTACCTTATTTTGAGGACCTATTCCTATTCCTTTGTAAATATTGTTTGTTTACTATTTCTAGAAATTCAGATCCATAGTTTTAGGATCTGATAACTAAATTGTAAATCTATAAAGCTACAGAAGGAAGATGAATGAAGGGAGGTTCGATTTCAGATACTTGTTATACTATGATTGTAAGCAGACTTGAAGAATAATACAAAGATAGATTTCTCTCTTCTACAATATCAGATTCCTCACCTGTCTCTCTCTGTTTTATGTAAATTGGTTTAGATGCAGTGACTGTCATCTCACCAGTCAGCTCATAATTTACTTAAAATTGCTTTACATAGTTTAATAATCCCTATAGATTGTATTTGGCTTGTTAGCTCTGTCTTCTCACTCACTTAAGATTTGCCATCTGATTATTGTTTTATGAGATCTCTGTTCATTTGATTACCCATTTATGGTCTGAGTACTCAAGTTATGATTTGTTATCTCATTGATCCACCTATAAAATACCAAAAAACCATTATTTCTAAGTTACCAAGCATCCTTAGTTTACAACCCTAAGGAGTTTCTTGGAGTGATAACAAATTGGCGCTGTTGTCGGGGAGAGGAGATTGAAGCTCAGCTTCCCTGGGAGACGACATATATCCAGCTTTGATGATAGACAAAGCCTGGACATCTTTTGGTTGTAATCATCTATCTGGTGACTCCATGAAGAACGAATTCAGTGGCGACTCCATTGAAGACCTGTAACATATTCAAACAAGATCATCAGAAGGAGACAAGCCTTACAGAAACAAATTTTCAGATCCGTAGATTATCTACCTCAGGGATTTCAAGAGGTATTGTTTCTTATTTGTATCTAGACCATCTTCTGTTAAGCCAATTTTTCTGAGTCTTCATGTTTTCAGAAATCTGAAATTGAAACAAAAAACCTGAAGGGTGACATCCTCCATTAGTTTCTGAAATTACAAACCTGATTTCTGAGTTCGACATTGTATATAACCCAAGGAAAGAAGTCTTACAAGTTGGCCTTAGGAGAGAACTACTCCTCTTTTTCCATCCTTCACAAATAGAGAAAAATATCTATATCCATACTAGTCTGCTTTTTGAAAAGAGTGTCCTAAAAGACCATTTGTGAAAGGTGAGGAAATCTAATCCAGCTATTAGGGAAGATTTGCAAAGGCTTGTTCTTTCCCTGATCCATCTAAGTTTGAATAAGACTCCACTGGGAGGATCCATTTAACAAGAGATGAAGAGGCTGCACTTTAAATCCAGATATCAGTTTATCAGTCTGCTTCATGAATTATTGTTGTTTTTTATTAACTCTTTCATGTTATTCCCTTTACATGTAAAGAGAATCATTTTCTGTTTTGTGTATTCAGAAGACTGCCATCCTGTTTTCATCTATCCATCTTTAGAATAAACAGAGACTCCGCAACCCTGTGCTATAGATGTTGATTTGATATCCTCATCACAACTTGCTCTTAAAAATGAGTCATGTATTCCAATTCCTCTTGCATTTGATCACTTTTCTGACTTTATCGAAATTGAAATTGACTCCAAGTATACTCAGACTTCAGTGCCTGTTGTTACTACTGTTGAACCTTTTCATCAACATTGTATCCCTTACGAGAAGCCCACTTCCTTTCAAACCAAGATTAGGATGAAAATGTTTAGGCCTTTAAAATTGCCCCATACCCTTCATCCTTATCCTCTTGACTGTTATGAATATCTTCCTTTTTTTTCTGGAGAGTATCAAGTTTCAGCTGAGAGGCATTTGGAATACTTTGAGGATTTTGTTGATCGTTTTCAGATTGTTCATGAAGATGTAATCATGATATTTTTCTCTAAATCTCTAATCAGAGATGCTGCTGCATGGTTCAGGGGTTTGAGAGCTGATTCAATTGGCTCTTGGATTGAGTTATCTAATTATTTCCTAAAGTATTGGGGCGAATACAAATCTTTAGATTCTTACCTCACTGATTTCTATGATTTGAAACGAGAGCAGGATGAAGCCTTGCATGTTTTTAATAGAAGGTTTTACTGTGGTTATCATGACATGCCTTTGGAGGTCCGACGTATAGAGACGTTTGCCATGATATATTATATTATAGGTCTCCATTCATAACTTTCCCTTCTTCTGTTAGAACGGAAGTCTCCATCCTTAATCTAGTTGTTTGAAGATGCTCGAGAGGTGGAGGAGAACATTCATGCTTCCAAAAGGATATGAGATTGAGATTTCTTTGAAAATTTACAGGTGCCTGAGCAAGTAAACTGTCAGTACATTTTAGATTCAGAGAAAAAAAGAGTGAGTATGAAGTAGATAAGGAACAACAGCTTGAAGGTGAGTACAATTCAGATTTAGAATTAGATTTTTCAGTGTTGGCTGAGTATTCCAGAGACATGTATGCATGTGAAGCTTATGATCAGTTTGTAAATCAGGAAGAGCCTATGATGACTGATGATTGCATAGGCAATTATATGTTTTTAACTAATCCTTGTTCATATGATTTTAATATTGTCTTATCATCATCTTCTAAGAACTTTTCTAAAGAGGAAGTTGTGATGATTGATGATCAAAATCTGAGATCAAGGGAACAAGAAGGTGATCAGTTTTCTAGCAAAGGAACAACCATGATTGAGAAGGAGGCTGCCATAGATGTGCATCTATTTTTCGAGGAGCATAATGTTACTTATTTTCCTTTTCAGGATCCAGTAGCAGTTTTCATGGACTTATACTTTTTAGAAAACCTGAAGATTTCAGATTTCCTTAGTTTGCTAATGTTTATGGGCGACAGTTTCGGATCTGCGGAAAATACTAAGGGAAGCCATCAACTTTCAGTTTTGCGGACAAAGGAAAATTGCAGCAGAAATAATAAGCAAAGAGATGATCAGAGATATATGCACGTCATGGTTAATAATAGCTATCAAGATCAGATTGCCTCCTTTGAAAGATTAAAAAATGATGAGCAGATTTTTATATCAGCATATGACACCTTTAAATCTGCAACAGATCCTAAGGGTATCTCTCAGTTTGAATATTTGCAGTAATGGGAAGTTCGCAGCAGATATCAAGAAGAAGGCGAGGAACTAAATAGTCCAGAACAACAGTCTATCATATATGTTTTTCCAACGGATCTCGAGCAGCCTGCATTCAATAATGAGATTAGTAAAGGCAGTTTTCAACACCTTTTCAATTTACAGTTGGATCAGCAGTCCAAAGAGGTATCGCTTTATGAATTTGATGACCCTTTTGCTGACTATTTGGAGTCTATGAGCAACATAGATGTTAAACATTTTCTGTGAGAAGAAGATTGTCTTTATCACTTGTTCAAATCTCTTTTCTGCATGACATCTCTTCCATTATTGTTTGGGTCAAGATCAAGGATTTTAATAGTAAATCAGTTTATGATTTGGCTGCATTGGAAATTCCATCTTACTTGATAAATCTTCCTCTACTGGTTAGTATAGGAGTAGGCAAAGGAATAAGTTCTCCATATGAGAAAATGAGATATTTTTCAGTTGTTGATTTCATGAATAAGTAGGACAGGTTACAGGCAAGCTACAGTCAGACTACAGGTTTGTTGAAGAACAGTTGCACAGGCCAGATGACTCCATGCCCAATGCTAAAGGCTACTAAAACTACTAAGTTCTTGGAAACCTCGTTGGGAGGTCTCCATCCCAGTTGGAGCCAAATGTTAGCTCCCAAAATGAATCAGTCACTATGGTTTCATTTTGTGGTTGATAGCATGGCTATTGGTAGTTTTCTCAAATTCAGTTTTGAGTTTTTCCTAGTAGCAAGACTTAGGTTCTTATTTTTGTCTTAGAAATAAGACAACCCATAAAGGTCTTCTCTTTAAAATTTCTATAAAAAAGGCTTTCAACAGCTAATGCGTATTTTAAAGATGATGGTTAGCTGGTGAAAGTGGTGATTTTCAACAGCTAAGGAGCATTTCTCACGGGTCGTTAGCTGGTGAAAGCAGCGATTTTCAACAGACAAGGAGCACTTCTGATGGGCCATTAGCTGGTGAAAGCGGGAATCACGTGTGTTCTCTCCATGTGTTAAAACTCAAATGATGACATGATCAACCCATGTTATGCAATCATTATGATGCGCTGGTGAAAGTGGATAATGATGGAGATTCAGGTTTGCACGTCTAAATCGGATTGCAAAGCGGATCTTGTTCAGAAATGCATGGTTTGTAATCATGGCATTGAAAATGGTGAATTTGAATCCATCATTACAGGTGAGGGAGCGGTACTACATGGTTGGTTACATCAAATCGCCACATCATTTCTCCAACACACATCACCCACAATTGTATGGTAAGTTTTCAATGTTGAAAAACAGAGCTGAGTATTTTCACCAGCGTAAGACCTCAGCCCAAATAGCATATCACAGTGTTTGGTGTGCAAAATCATTTGGGGTTTTGAATTGCAAATGGCAAGAAGACACAATGGCTCTTTGTTGAGAAAAGAATTGGACAGTCTGTCCTTCCTGTTAGCGATCAAAAATGCATTGGCATTTTTGAAAGAATGATGCCTAATCTTGCAGGGCACTTTTCAATCCCTTCTCGAGCTCCAAATGAATATTTGAAAACACCATTGGAAATATTAGTATTTCTAGATGTCGATCGACTATTCAAGCATGAAAAACAGATTTTCTATGACTAATAAATTTGATTTTGAAAAATCTTCTCTTTTCACCAGCTAATTCGCCGAAAATTTTGCTAGTTAGCTGGTGAAATCTTCGCCTTTCACCAGCTTAGGAGCGGATTTGTCGGGAAATAAGATGGTGAAATCCTGTCATGGCCAGAATGTTACGGTTTTCGCCCAGATCGTGAATTTTTGCATGAGAATGAATTGAAACCTCTTCTAAGGCTTTATTAATGAATTATCAAATCTATTTAATCAACCACTTTTGGAAAATGAAGAGAAGAAAAGGTGTACAAATGTCATTTACCATCTTTAAAAGAGGCAGAATTTCATGGTTTTGGGAGTCACATCACATAATTCAAATTTCATTATCAGATTATCAAACCAGAGAGCCTTGGGAGGCTGAGCTACACATCATTAGATTTCAACCACATTTTGAGGGCCAGCAGATAAATATTTACCTTATTTTGAGGATCTATTCCTATTCCTTTGTAAATACTGTTTGTTTACTATTTCTAGAAATTCAGATCCATAGTTTTAGGATCTGATAACTAAATTGTAAAGCTATAAAGATACAGAAGGAAGATGAATGAAGGGAGGTTTGATTTCAGATACTTGTTATACTATGATTGTAAGTAGACTTGAAGGATAATACAAAGATAGATTTCTCTCTTCTACAATATCAGATTCCTCACCTATCTCTCTCTGTTTTATGTAAATTGTTTTAGCTACAGTGATTGTCATCTCACCAGTCAGCTCATAATTTACTTAAAATTGCTTTACATAGTTTAATAAGCCCTACAGATTGTACTTGGATTGTTAGCTTTGTCTTCTCACTCACTTAAGATTTGCCATATGATTATTGTTTTATGAGATCTTTGTTCATTTGATTACCCATTTATGGTCTGAGTACTCAAGTTATGATTTTTTATCTCATTGATCCACCTATAAAATACCAAAAAACCATTATTTCTAAGTTACCAAGCATCCTTAGCTTACAACCCTAAGGAGTTTCTTGGAGTGATAATAGCTTCATATAGATTTATTCTTCCACATCCCCATGTAGTAATGTTATCCTCACATTCATTTGTTCTACTTCAAAATCAAATGCAGGAACAACAGATGACATAAATCTTATAGAAGTTAACTTGGAAACAGGAGAAAAAATATCACCAAAATCAATTCCATCAACCTGGGAATAACCCTTTTCTACTAACCGAGATTTGTATATATCCACCTTTCCTTATGCATTCAACTTATTTTTGAATACCCAGTTGTTTCCAATGGGCTTTCTTCTAGTCAACAACTCCACTAGATCCCAAGTGTCATTCTTATCCAAGGCTGCAATTTCTTCATCCATGGCCTTTTTCCAGAGCTTTCCATCCTCTGGATCCACTGCCTCCCTGACAGTTCTAGGATCATCATCAGTAATAGACACAGAAAAAATTGAATAGAAATCAGATGGAGTATACCTTTCCCATATCCTTCTTTCTCGAACCAATCTCCTCAATACTGGAGTATGAGGATCTTCTTATTATGATCCCTATTCTTTTGTAGAGTCTGATTCATCATCCTTTAAATCAAACTTTATTTTCTTTGGTTCTTCCTTACTTGGTAGGACTTCCTGTTTAACAACATCCTTCATTTATCTAAATACCACATCTCGGCTATACACTACCTTATTACTTTTTGGGTTCAAAAGCTTATAACCTTTGAGACCATCTTTATATCCAATAAAGATACACACTTTTCAACTTTCTTATCTATCTTACTCATGTTTTCCTTTGGAACATGAACATATGCATCACAGCCAAATACCTTGAGATGTGTGAGAGAAATTTTCTTAGAATTCCATACCTCTTGTGGAGTCTTTTTGTTAAGAACCAAACATCAATATAGCATATAAAAACCTCAAAAAGAGTACTCAACGCCTTGAAAAAGATATAATTTCAGATAATAAGCCTCTTTGAGGGGGCAACCTCCTTTTACCCCACTTAAATGTTCAACTCCCAGATGATTCAAAATGAAAATGTCTCCTTGGTATATATAGGAGACTAGGAGGTATAATTACAAATAATGGCCTAAAGACGACATAATTAAAATAACATTACTAATCTAAATTACAACTAATGGCCTAGAGCCGACATAAATAAA
>ML776904.1:269375-304924 GCA_009831015.1 Picea engelmannii | reverse complement strand
ATGGCCTAAAGCCGACATAATTAAAATAACATTACTAATCTAAATTACAACTAATGGCCTAGAGCCGACATAAATAAAATAGCATTACTAATCTAATATGCCCCAATTAAGGGGTAATGAGCCAATATTAGGGCTTAACACTTTTCATCCAATGTTGATTAGGGTGATCTGTTGGCCAGGTAACATGTAGTAGCCACTGCCTTTGCCCAGAATTCTTTCCCTAACTCGACACCACGGAGCATGCACCATTCTTTTCCATCAGTGTCTTGTTCATCCTTTCTGCAACAACATTATGATGAGGTGTATATGTATTATTCTTCTTCCTTGCTATATCACACTTCTTACAAAATTCTTCAAATTCATTCCTGCAGAACTCTCTGCCAATATCTATCCTCAACACCTTAATTAATTTCTCTATTTTATTCTCAAAAAGAGACTTAAACTCTTTAAACCTGTCAAAGACTTCAAATTTCCTCTTGAGGAAATATATCCAAGTATTCCTCGAGAATTCATCTATAAATGAGACATAATACATATATTTTACCAATGATGGGACTGACACAGGTCCAAAAACATCACTATGAACTAACTGCAAAATTCCTTCTTCCCTCATTGCACCAGAGTGGAATCTTACCCAATTCTTCTTCCCATATACACAATGTTCATAGAAATCAAAATCCAGAGAGCAGTTAGACATACCTTCAACCATACATTTACCATTTAATAGTCGAAAACCCTTCTCTTTAATATGCCCCAGTCTTTGATTCCACAACATAACCTTTTCTCCAGAGATTGTCAGAGTTATTTCTTCTTCAACTCCAATATCAAGAACAATGGAACTATTATACCCATCACTAATAGTGCTTCCTTGTATCTTATACAGAGTTCCAAACCAAACTCCCTTCAACAACACCATTGCTCCTCGAAACATCCTACATGTTTCCTTTTTAAATATTTTTTTTACCCCTGCATCGTCCATTTTGCTTACATAAATCAAATTTCTGGCCATAGATGATTTTAGGGGTTAAATTTCGCAAATGGGATAATTTTCCATGTTTTTTCCCAAAATATGATTCGCTAATTCCCATTTTTTCTAAAAACGATTCACCCAAATTCCATAGAATAAAATTGTTTTAGCTTAAAAATCGCCAAAATGTTGTAGAAAGTATATTAAATCCTTAGAAATTTGAATATTTTTACAAAACTATCGCCAAACATTTTACTTTTTTCATATTAAGGATTAGTAAAATGAGCCCATGTTTCTAAATTTTAATATAAATTTTCCATCCTTAAAATCATCCTTGTTTCTAACCAATCCTAGGATGTGCATAACACCATGTAGTGTTCTAATCCTTCCATCTATGAGCCTCAACTTGACTTTTCCTCAACCTATTATTCTTGTTGTGGAGTCATCACCTAGGAAAATGTTACCTCCATCATACCTTTCATATTCACATAACCAGCCCCTATGGGGAGTCGTATGAAAGGATGCACCTAAGTCAACCAACCATTGCTCAAAATCTACATGCTTGCATGAAGAATCTAAGTGCACATCCCCTCCTTCTTCCTTGGAGGTCTTTTCTTCTGTAGAAGAAGATTCTTCAGATCCCTTCTTTTTCTCAACTTCGGATCTGCACTGCTTCTTGTAGTGCCCTTATTTTCCACATCTGCAACATACCTTTACAAACTTTCCAGGAGATTTAGATCTACCCTTAGAATTAGATCTCCCACTTGAGAACTTAGATCTATTTCTTTCCTCTGAGCATCCTCTTGCAAATAATGCATCTGTGCTTTGTCCTTCCATATTCTTTCATCTCATCTCCTCTGACAACAACGATGAGACCACTTCATCAAACTTCAAGGAAGTTGTATTACTACCTATGGCCACAACCAGACTATCCCACGAGTCTGGTAAAGAACATAGTAAACTGATACACTTATCTTCATCGGAAATTTTAATCTCAACATATACTAACTAACTTACCATAATATTGAAGGCATTCAAATTCTTTGCCATTGAGTCTCCATCTCCCATCCTCATGTTATACAACTTATTTCTCAAGAATAGTTTATTTACTAGGGACTTATATTGATACAACTTCCCCAACTTATCCCATAAATCCTTGGTTGCATCTTCCTCTAACACATTCTGTAATGGGGGAGGAATGATCCAGGTGGATATTGGTGGCTACCCACCTATTCCAACCAGCTCATTTTGACAGTTTTAGTTCAACATGTTATTCTGTAATTCTTTGTAATTGTGGGTTCTACACTTTCTGGGTTGTTTGAAGCCCTACATAGATTCCAGGTGGATATAGGTGGCCTCCCACCTAATCCAACTATCTTATTTTGTAAGTTTTCATGCTATTACATATTTTTGTACTTCCACGGCTATTTTTGGGCCCTAAACAATGTTTTTTTGGCTTTCCATAGTCAAACTATTGATGGAGGAATATTTTGATGGAATAATTTGTATTTCTTGAAAACACCTTTCCGACGGGCTATCATGTGCCTAAAACGGAGGTCGTACGCAAAGGTTACGACCCTGAGAAGTTGAGGTACCAACTTACCCATCAGGGCCCACATATCGTTTGGCATTTCATCTCCTAGGGTTAGGTTTTTGGATGTATAGGGTTTTGGAATTCATGAGTAATGTTAAAAAGGCCTTTGGAGCCTCATTGTAATCATTCTTCTCATACGGATGGGTGTAGCATCCACATCTCTTCTCAGAGATACCTACCACCATTCGAGCAAGCTATTTTCAGTTCTGTAGTTTTACAGTTTCAACCTATTGTATTTATTCAATAGAAGTTATTGTGCATTGGATATCTATTGTTGTTCTTTGTATCTCTATGTTACTATATTCAGTCTGTTATTTATTTCGTTTCACCCATAAACCCAGATCAACAACCAGAAATAAGGTTGAAAGTTAACAACACCTTTACTTCGTGTTGCTTCTTCATATAGACCTTTGTTGAGTGGTAGCTCTTGTAGTTTCTTGAGCAGGTGAATTGGTGATTTGCGCAAATAGTATATTTAGTTAATTAAATGATAGAATATATATATATATATATATATATATATATATAGTTGCGTGAAATCGTGAGTACTATGTTTATCAAGTTGATCTTATTATATGTTTTTCTTACTCATTTATGTCCAGTTGGGAGGATGTTACACAAGGTTTCAACATTCCTTTTGAAATTGGGCAAATTATTTGAATCCTTTCCTTCAAAAGTGAATTAAAAGGCACATGGAAAAAAATAAATCAGAAGTTGTAGGAAAAATAATATTTAAAGGCACACCCCAGATAAGGAAAGCTATAACTAAGACATCAAAAGCAATTGTGGTAAACACTAACAATCATCATTCAATAGAATTAGCTCAAAATAAATATTTTGATTTGGATGTATGTAGCAATTGTTAATTTTAAGTTAAATTACCATTTGAAATGACAAAAACTCTTCAACAACACTATAGTCATGATATCAATTACTAATAATAACGAATGTAATATAATTTTAATAATTTAATGTGAGTTATTGAAATAGGGAATATCTACCTAGATGTGTATTGGAGATGTGGAGATTCGAGCTACCAAATTGGATGGTACTTAATGTGTGCTCAAATGTTACAAGAAGTAAGCTAGGAAATCTCAACAACTTGCTTCAAACCAGACTTCGAATGATAAACATTTGAATTCAAATTCTAAGTTTATATAAAGGACAATTTTTTTAAGACTAGTCTTGATTTGAAAGCATACATGATGAGACACTCAACTTGCTTCAAACCAGACTTCGAATGATAAACATTTGAATTCAAATTCTAAGTTCATATGAAGGACAATTTTTTTTAAGACTAGTCTTGATTTGAAAGCATACATGTTGAGACACCCAACTTGCTTCAAACCAGACTTCGAATGATAAACATTTGAATTCAAATTCTAAGTTCATATAAAGGACAATTTTTTTTAAGACTAGTCTTGATTTGAAAGCATACATGTTGGGACACCCAAGAGATTTTGAAAGATTTGATAATATAAACATTCAACTAAAAGGCAGCATCATCAAAAGTTGATAAGAATAATAAATGAGAACATTCAATTGTTTTTTCAATAATTAACCACCCATTTACGCCTTTTCAAAATATGTATAATATCAAAGGTGGTCCAATTGGACCTACTAAGAATATGAGAAGAAAAAGTACATTTAATGCTAGGGAAGAAATGGCCCAATGGTAAAATCAGGCTTGACTAATGAATCGGCTTCAAATGGAATATTGGAGCGAAAGAAGTAATGCAATGGCCCAATCATTCCATTGGGCCTGATTAAAAGATACATTTAGTTATTTCGAATGGATCAAATTCATCAAATCATCCCGAACGGATGAGAGGTGGCCCAGTTAGAAGATTGGGAGGTTAATACAAATGCTATTAGAAATTTGGATTGGTCTGATCAGAAGTTTGGATTGATTATGAAATTGGGAAAATATAAATTTTCAATAGAAAAAGTGAAGCCTCAATTATTGAAAATGATTTGATGTGAACGATATGGATAGATTGTTCAATCGGGGCTGATTAGAACTTAAAGGAAACTTCAAAAAAAAGTTGCTACGATCCAAAATGGAACGATTGAAATATTGGGTTTAAATCAATATAACTATGAGCAATAGATAACTTAAAATGATACCATCAACAAATTGGGCCCAATTTGTTGATAAGGTGTAATTTCGAAGAGATCAATTGAATGGTAACTGCAAAAGATTAGTGCAAAATTTAGTCACTTTTCAAAAATAGGTCTCATCATTCGATTAGAGATAATCAAAGCATAGGCCTTTTGAAAGAAGTGTGTACATAAAAACTTAAAAAAAAATTGATCAGGGAGATCAAGGAAAACATAAAGTCAATCAAGAAGATACTAACGGGTTCTTTCTCTTCAATGATTTAGGACTTCAAACTTGAAATACTTAAATACACAATGAAATCATGAAAACAAGTAGGATTCCACTTAAGATGTGAGGCCAAATGTATAGAGAGGTTAATTCCTAGGATAATTCATAAGGCAAGATTAACAAAATCATAAGCAAGAAATGCAATGAAACTTTCTCCAACTACTACAATCATGAAATGAAATTGAATAATGGTGAAAAATCCAGTGACTTATCATTCAAAATTCAAAAAATGAAGGGTCTCCAAGTTCACAAAGTTGGATCTTGTTGAGACCTCCATAGTACAACATGAAAAAAATGTATAAATAATAACATATCTAAGGGAACACAAAGAATTCAATATCCTAGTTGTTCATATTTCATAATACATTATTGTACAAGTGTTAAGAAGATAAGTTGACATAAAGAGAATATGTGATGATCTATTATGATGGTTGTGATTCACTTGTAATGATCTATTGAATTGTCATCTATATCACTTTGGTCTGCTTCTACATCATGTTTTCCTCACTTGAGGTTCTTCCTTTCTCCTACAACTCATGAAATTCTCCAATGTGCACTTGTACTTATGAAATCTTGGTATGCATTTGTACCCACCATTTTCATCACGTGCCTTGCTAGATGATGTACCCATACTTTGAAAAAATATTTAGAATGCACCCCTATATTTCATAACTTCTCCATTCAAGGAATTAGTTGATCTATGGATATTTTGTGGATAACATGTTTAGTTATTTAGTTATCAACACATGACTATGTATATTAGTTCTTGATGGCACTTTTGTTCAAAAGTCAATAATCCATACACATTCTCCTTATATTGTCCTTCTTTAAAAATAAAACAATGGTAATTTCACAAGGAGGTGAGATGGATTAAATGTTGCAGTTATCCACCAACTCCTAAATCTTCATCTTGGTCTCCCTATTTTTCAACAAAGTTGTGCACAATGCCTCACTTAGTGGGACAAATCCTTGCTATTTATAAATGGAGTTCTTGACAATGTGTGTTGGAGGAATTATGTGCACTAATCCATAGAACAACTTAGAATAATGATTCAATAACTTATCCATCTACTTTTACTTTTTTAACTTCCCTTGGCACATTGAATCTATCCATTATTAGGCTTGAGTATCTTGGTGGACTTGATTGAGAAGAAAACTATCACAGGGATTTAATTAGTCTTTGAGATTGAATCACTAAAATAATCACTCTGGGTTTGTATTTTTTTGCTTCATCACAGAATAAATTTAGGCATATTTGACAAGTCTATACTTCTTTAGGTGTCCATAGTAGATTGTATGCCAACATTATAGGTATGGATTTTCACAAATCATGTCAAAACCATACAATGGAGAAAAATTACACACACACACACACACACACACACATATAGATGGTGATATTTACCTTATATAGCTATGATAAACACACAAGTGCTTGTTCCTGCTAAGCTATCTAAACGAGTAGGGTTCAATATGTGAGGTTAACGGAAAATATTGATTCTTCACTACTGCTTCTAAGATGATATCTTGTCATCTTCTAATATTAAACACAAAGGTCACAAGAATATTGATATAGATCTTAATGGAGAATAGGTTTTTGTGCTTAATGTGATTATGATGGATGAATTCCATCAAAGAAAAAGAAATAGCTTTGTTCACAATGTCAGATACTAATATTTAATTTTCTCCTTGTTTTATCACTATTAAATTCTATCTCCTCTCTAAATGTATTCCTTAACATTCATCCTTGGAGGAATTTAAGTTGGTTGTGTATCACATGAGAAACAATCACGAATCCCAAAATATTTGGTTGAGAACACATTGGAACAAATCTAAAGAGTAGATGAACGAATTCTAAGTCTACAATATCCAGTATCATCCCTATGGAGGATAACTATGTATAAGACTCTATGGATCTATATGCATATTACATTTTTTTTCTTTTAATTTGTAGTGGTCATCAACCAATTTAATGTGGAATTCTTTTATAATAATATTGTCACAAGCAATACAAAACTTGGTTAGGATTTTGAGTTAGATGAGAAAACCTACAATTCCTCCACAACTCCGGAGAATTCAATGAGAAATTTATATCCAAAACTTTAGAAGTAATTGAGGGTAATCCTATTCAATTGAAAACCCAAATGTTTCCCAAACAATTGCTCACATTTGAATCAGTCTTTGACACTAAGGACATGCCTTGGTCTACACCTAGTGTTAAAGAGTAATCTTCCATAACGATGCAACATACCACTCTTATAAGATTTAGTAACCAATATCAATCCAAAATGGTTTATGTGTGAACTTGATTCAGAATGAATCATTATATAATTTTCCATCTATCTTGTTACTTTATGTGATCCATATTATTTTGAGAATGACATGAAGATAGAAATATAATGAAGATATAACAAGGAAATACACAAAAATATTGCAAAAAAACACATAAAAATAGTGAAACCCAACTTGTATTAATGAATAAAAGAGAAAAACACTGTAGAACACAAACTGACAGAATGGGGTAGCTTATCTCTGAAAATAAAGAGATGTTGGCTATGCTTCATTCACAACAAGCTTTACATCACACTCCATTGCATGCTTAAAGGGCCTCCTTCACCTCAATTATATATGAGAGAGTGAGAGGATAACAATGCCCATGATGCATGTGGGGTAAATTAATAGAAGTTTATAAAATTCCATAGGCATGTAAAACACTTGGATTTCTCAGGCGGTCACCCATCCCAATACTACTCTAGCCCAAACGTGATTTACTACAGAGTTATAATGTGATATAGTGCATTAATGCTATGTTGCAGGCATGTACATAAGATAATTACATGATTTATGTAATTAACAAATGAAGATGGTATTACATGTTATTCCCCATCAAAACAGTGAATATCATGGTTTATCAAAACCATAGGCTCAAAATGTTTATTTAGTAGAGAAGGTGGCTGGCCACCGGGATCCACCTAGATCATTCCTCCTCCCTTAGGGAGCAATGGTCCCCAGTGCATCAATTTCCCTCAGGATATGAGGAAAATTGTGTTGAATCTAAACCTTGGTGAGTCACTTGCCTTGTTGAAGTAGATGTCTTGCTTGTACTTTGCATGTGGAAGGATTTCATGAACCTATTGGAGGCATGAGATCCATTCAACAGATATGGTTGCATGATCTACCTTGTTATGAGTGTGGGAGAACTTTTTCGGTGAATACGCAGTAAGAATATCTATATCAATGGGGGCTAACGGTTGGAACCCCAATCACACCTAAAATGGGTCGTGGCCAATAGAGCTATGTTAAACATGTAGAAGACTCTCATTCTCTTCATGCTCCTCTACAATATCATCAACCTACTTATGTTGGATAGAAATGCCTTGGGCCAAGGTTGTAGTGGTCACAGTGACTGCTTGTTCACCATTTGACTGGATCATGAAGAGGGAAAAATTTGTGGTCTAAGAGATTACTTTGTGGCATTGTTTTTCTGAGATCAATGAAGTGGCAATAGTTGGAGCTACCTCTGGTACCCTGTAGAGATTACCTCCCATAGTAACAATGACACTGTGGGGACACGAATCATAGATAGCATGATGTTTCCACATATATGGTTTTCCTAAAAGAAAATCACAGAATTCAAGTGGGGCAACATAACAAACTACCTCATCCTTAAAGGGATTGATGCCATAGGGAAGATGACACTGTTGGCTAACATGGATATCTCATCCCCATCTAAACCATCTGATGGTGAATGGTTGGGGGTGTTGCATATTTGGAAGCTTCAATATATTGAAAACCTCGACTGAGATCGGGTTCTTTTGACTCCTTTTGTCAACAATGAAATGTAGTGGGGTCCCCTTTACCCACATCTTTGAGTGGAAGAGGTGTTCCTCATCCTCAAGCTCCTCTGGTTCTTCTGGTTGTATTGTTGTGGCTACGATGGTAGCAGTCAGTTTTGCATCAATGATCTGTTTCCATTTATTGTGCTCTAAATCAAAGTCTGAGTCAGGTTCTAATTCTTTTTCTTTGAGCTCAACCACTAATGATTGTTTCGAGTGGCATTCACCGGTTTTTTTCCAAGGGTTGTTGTGAAACTAACACCACTTTCCATCGTATTTCTTAGACTTTTTGTTACCCTTATTTTCATGCGTCTTGGACTGTACCTCTTGAGGTTGGCCTTCCTTTCTTTGTCCTTCGTTATGTGAGTTATGGTTTCCTTTTCCATGATTCTATTGTGGAATATTTTCAAACCCAAACCCCCACCAACTCCGCTTCTTAAATTTATTCTCAATTTTGAATGCATATCAATAAGAAGCACCCACTGATGAGATGTCCAAGAAATCCATCTTTGTTTGGATGTACCTGTGAAGACCATTGTGATACTTCAAAACTAGGTGCCACTTAGAGTCTTTTATACCCATCTTTGAGCGCAAGGTATGAAAAATGTTAAAGTACTTTGGCGTGATCTGATCTCTTTTCTGATGTAGAGTTGTCCATTTCATGTACTATTCATCATATTTTTCGACAGGGTATAACTCCTCCTTTAGGGAATCTACAAAGGTCGTCCAAGTGGGTTGTCTCCTGAATGGTGTAGATTCATTCACGGTGTACCTATCCCAGTAACCTTCCCACCAATATCTGACATGGGGAAGGGATTTAAGGAGTGTGAAGGTGATCTTTTCACTATCGAAAAAAAATTGGACTAATTAATAACCTTCTAGCAGATTCAACCATTTTTCTAGAGCATCTACATCTATCTGGCCTTCAAATAAGGGGATATCAAAATTGACTTGTACCTTGAAGGGTGTCACACTTGCAAAATTGTTTCTTGTCGAGGATGCCTTGGTCACCTCCATCTATAGTCTTCGAAGGATCTGAGCAAAGTTCTCCATCATCTCATTCCTCTGTCGCATGAGGAATTCCTCGAGCAACATCTTGAAAATATCTCCTTCTTTATCATCTCTCTTTTCTTTCGCCATGGGAGGTTGCTTGGGCTAGAAAGAGCAGTTGTCCTCAAGGGAAAGTGACTTGAGACCCAACTCTCTAATATACACTGACCTCGTCGGCGAACTACTCTGAGAAATGACAAGGAGTAGACTACTCTGATACCACTGATCTAGATTATTTTGAAAACAACATGAAGACAAAAATATAACAGAGATATAAAAAGGAAATACAGAGAGATATTGCAAAAAACACATAAATATAGTGAAACCCAACTTCTATTAATGAATACGAGAGAAAAACATCGTAGAACACAAATTAGAAGAATGGGGTTGCTTATCTCTTAATAGAAAGAGCCAGTGGCTACACTTCATTCGCAACAAGATTTACATCACACTCCATTGCATGCTTAAAGGGCCTTTTTCACTTCAATTATATATGAGAGAGTGAGAGGAGAACAATTCCCATGATGCATGTGAGATAAATTAATCTAAGTTTATAAAATTCCATAAGAATGTAAAACACTAGGAATTCCCGGGTGATCACCCATCCCATTACTACTCTATCTCGAGTGCGCTTAACTACAGAGTTCTAATGGGATCTGATGCATTAACGTTATGTTGTAGGCATGTACATGAGATCATTACATGATGTTTGCAATTAAAAAATGTAGTTGGTATTACATTCCATTCCCCATCAAAAGGGTGAATATCACAGTTTATCAAAACCATAGGCTCGAAATGTTGATTAAGTGGAAAAGGTGGTTCACCACCGAGATCCACCTAGATCATTATGAATGGAAAATTTGGAGGAATTGGTTTGTAGGGACCATTTTAGGGGTAGGTCCTAGTTTGGTGATTTTGGGCCTAGAACCTTCCAGATATAGTTTGAGGCATTAAATGGAATTTCTAGGGGTCAAAACTTTGTAATCATAGCTCATAGTCGCTCGACATTGTTATAGACATTGAAATATGTCAAACAGTGTGAAAACCAACTCAATCAAAGTTCATATGTTCAAGTTATGGATCCTGCATGTTGACCTTCCTTGTTGACCATGATGGTATCAAGTGGATGCCATGTTAGTACCCATTACTCACACATGTGGGGAGACTTCATGTTTGGACTTTGAAAAATATTCTAGAGGGTCCAAAAACCTAACACTAATTGAGGGTTGAGACATGAAAAATCCTAACCTTAACCCTATACAACTATCAAGCTATGTTAAACACTCGGCCACTAGGAAGAGAACACGTTCCCTTCTTTTTTTATTGTTATTGTTCCATAGTTGAGAAAAACATCTAGGAGGGGGATATTAAAGCATAATAGAGGAGGTAGAAGATTTTGTAGTAGTCATTCATGCCACAATTCCCATGGTAACTCCATAATGAGTGCCCCTTTCTTTGTACCTGCATTTATTAAATGAATAAAAGAGAGAAGAGCATAGGCCTAGTCACCCTCTAGCTAGTTTTTCTCCTGTATCAAGTTTCCCAAGTCAGATATTGTGTTCATTTGTGTGGATGGTGTGCTCATGTTCTTGTTCTTTCATTTCAATTTTTGTTACTAATATAAATTTGAGCACTAAGTTAGTAATAATAAATATGATATCTAAGGTAATAAACCACATAATAAAATATTTTAGAATATTGTAAGATATATTATGATGAACTATTCTAATGGAATATCCATGGTAGATTACAAATCATATTAGCATTAGAGAAGCTTCTTTGGGGTTTTTTGTGGGAAGTTGCGGGATATTGAAATTGGCTTAAGAAGGGAATTTCAGAACCCTATCTACGAAGGATGATTCTAGTCATAACAACCCTCAAGATGAGGTAGAGGATATATTTGTAATGTTGGAGGAACAATTCATCAATATCTCTAGCAACATGTCCCTCCTCATGGTGGATTTAGAGAAAAAAATTGTACCCTTTTGGGAGGTTAGCGGATCTAGCTCAGAAGTTGGATTGGATGAGAAATTGGGAGATGATGATGATTTAGATTAGAAGCCATAAAAAACTAGAGAAAGAGAAACCAAGTTCCAGTTCCACCAATCCTTCACAATTTCTGTTTAAAATGGAAGTAAAAGTGGAAATCAAACCATACTAAGGTTAGATTGATGTTTTTAATTTGAATCATTTGTTGCAACAGTTAGAATTTCATTTTAGTGTTTCTAACATAGACTAAGACAAAAATATTTCATTTCCGTGAGTGAAGTTAGAGGCCCATGCACTAACCTAGTGGGAAAGCCACATGGAGACACTTAGGTTGGAGGGTTACCCCCTAGTAACTAAGTGGGAGGTTTTTAAAACCCTCATCAAGTCCTAGTTCTACCCTATTGGGTGTGTAGAGGACTAGTGGATCCATTGACATCACTTACGGTATAGGCAAGGGCATAGTGTGTAAGAGTACACCACCAAGTTCAGAGAAATGGTGATTGTGTTGGATATATCTCCCAAGAACCGATACATACTCCTAAATTATCTAGGGGGTCTACACAATCATTTGTGGAAGAAAGTGATTCTTTTTAAACCTAATATAGTTGACAAATCCTTTGTGAAGTCATAATACCTAGAGAATATAAGTCATGATAAAGAACATCCAAATTGTTCCAAACAAAAATGCCACTGAGATGCTTCCAATGAGGAGAAGAAGTAGTGGAAAGGGAAGGACAAGAAGAAAACAATCATTACACATCAGTGCAAGAATCCAAACAACCACTACAACCCACTATAATATCAATGATTACATTGAATATAATTTTTGGAAGCTACATACAAAGTTTAATCCAAATAACCATAAGAAGGATTACAAGAAGAACCTACTAGCCATCGCTTCAAGAAACCTACTATAGAGTAGCTTAGATGTGGATGCAAATATTGTATACATTGCAGTGAAAAAGGAGGTGAACCTAAGTATCCTTCATCACAAAGAAGAGAAGGAAATGACTAAACCCTTTCTTATTAATATCCATGTCAAAAATAAAAAATTTATGCTCTGTTTGATTCCAGTTCACATGACAACCTCATAGTATAAAATATGGTCAACAAGATTGGATTGGAAATCCATGATCATCCCAACCCTTATATATTGGGATAAGTAAATAAGGATGTAGATCTCAAGGTCACTAAACAATGTAATATTGAATTTGTTATAAGTGAAAACTATATTGATCAAGTGGAGGTAGATGCAGTGCCACTCGATGTGTGGTGTAGTGTTTGCAATCCCCTACATGTATATGGGGGATGCAATTTTCATGAGGAGATAAAAATAGTAGTTCATGATCAAGGATGTTAAGTATTTCATCATCAAATAACACAAAGGTTTTTGGGTATGTATTACATTCTTTGCACGAGTAGTAGTGTCTGGGTTGCGTCGGGTGTGCAGGGAGGTTCGGGGGAAGCACCCTCGAGAATTTGTTTTTTTCCTTGGGAAACGTGTCACATTTTTGCCTCATTTTTCATGTTGCCTCGATTTTCATTTCCATTGTTGGGCGGTTTTTCGGCACATAGTTTTTTCCAATGGTTTTCTATTTTCAGTTAAGGAATTAGGGTTGTTGACTAATCCAGGTCATTGGGTTAGGGTTTTGGATGTTGTTGGATCCTATATGTGTATTGTATTGTAAACAGTGTATCACTATAAATGAATATAGAATATGTTGGTTTTCCCGGTTTAGGTTTCAGGGGAAAAATGTCTGTGTAATGTTTGTATTTTCCATTGTATATTTCTATTCTTTTACTGAAATATTTGTTTGCAGTAAATATTGTACAGGGTTAAAATCTACAAAGTTCAATCCAATATCTCTCTGGAAAGTGCTAACGAAGCCAAGAAATCGATTAGTTCTAGTAGGAGGTTTGTATTTCTTTTTTTAAGAGAGGATCAACTAGGTGATGAATCAATACATGTAAAGGAATTTTTGGAGGGATTTAATCAAGAGTAGAAATGTCAGTTAGAGTAGTTGTTATAGGCTTATAGACAAGTGATTCATGAATCTAAAGGGTTGCCACCTAAGAGGGAACTGGAGCATGAGTTATAGTTGTCGCCTAACTCCCCATTGTGAAATATTGGGTTGTATAGATAGCTTTCCTTGGAAGCATATGAAGTGAAGAAAATATTGCAACAACTACTAGAAGATGGGGTAATTCGACCAAAAACCTCACCTTTTGGGTCACCTATCATCATAGTACCCAATAAGTATGGGACTTTGCAAATATGTATCGCCTATAGATCTTTGAACAATATCACCCTCAAGAATTGGTACCCTCTACCCAAGATCAATGATTTGTTATATTAGTTGTAGCATGCCAAGTTATTCACCAATTTGGATATGAAATTGGGATACCTCTGGGTACGAGTTAAATAAGAAGACACCTAGAAGGCCACCTTCAAGACAAGGCGATGCCTATATGAATGGCTAGTAATGCCTTTTGGGTTATTTAATGCACTAGGTACATCTATTTAATTCATGAATGTTGTATTGTGTCTCTTTCTCAATTGATTTATGATAGTCTACTTATATGATATATTAGTATATATCTCTTCCTAGGAAGAGCATATCTCATATTTCATACACTTGTTGGAGACTTTGAAAAAACATCAGTTTCTAGCTAACTTTAAGAAAAGTGATTTTTCTTAGCAATCATTGGTGTATTCAGGGTATGTGATTGGTATAAGGGGTCAAGATGGATCTTGTGAAGATATAGAGAATCCTCAAGTGATCAATTTATACTAATGTCATTAAATTTAGCAGTTTCAATAGGGAAAAACTGTAACTGCATAAGTTTATAAGATCTATTTCAGTTGTAGTTAGGGCACTTCATGCTATAACTACCAGCGGTAAGAGTTTCCAGTGGGGAAAGAATCAATGAAAATATTTTGATGAGATGAAATGAGATATCAAGAAAACACCACTTCTTTCATTGTCCAACTTGTAGAATTCTTTCAAAGTGGATATGGATGCAAGTGGATATGTTGTGTTAGTGGTCTTGATGCAAGCAGGTAAGTCGGTATGCTATCATTCTGAAATATTTCATGGTGGAGTCCTAAACTAGACTACATATTATAAGGAAATCTACACCCTTGTTTAAGTTGTTAAGAAGTGGATGCACCATCTGATGGGAAAGGAAACCATTATCCACATTGATCGCTATCCACTATAGTATTTTGAAGCCCAAAGTAAGCTTCAACAATCCAAAAACCACAAATTGATGGGTTTTTTGTAGCAGTTTCATCCATCCATCAAACATAAGAAGGATGGCACTAATAAGTTGTTAGAAATGCTTCCAAGTCCATGCACATCCAAGATTACAGGTTTGGAACTCTTATACACATGGATCCTTTTACCCATGATGGACAGAAAGTGTCACACATGGAACATGAGGACTATAAAGAGGTGTTTCAACAACTACATTGCCCGATTTGTGTATAAGAAAGTGATGTTAAGGATAACTAACATATCTAGAACGGGTTTCTCTACAAGTTATACAAGCTTTGTGTTCTTAAAACTAAAATATCAGATCTTATCAAAGAGGCTCACACCTCCAAGGTTTTAGGACATTTGGTGTTGGGAATATAGTTGCCAACATATAGAAGTATGTGTATGGGCCCATAATGAAAGAGGACATAGCTCGACTTATTATAGGTTTCATTCTTTGTTGTACTGTCATACCTAGTAATAAAATAAAGGTTTATACCATCCCTTACCTATACCGACTAGACCTTGGGATAACATCTCCATGGATTTTGTGGGTGGTTTTCCAACAACCATTAAGGGAAATGACTATTTGTTTGTGGAAGTTGACATGTTTAGCAAAATATGCATTTTTATCCCTTGTAAAAAGTCCATCAAAGGACAAGAAGAAACAAACATGTTCAAAAAACATATTTGGGTGCACTTTGAGATACCAAGGAGCATCATCTCAGTTAGGAATGCCATATTTATTAGTTCCTTTTGGACTTCACATTGGGAGAATATGGACACCAAGTTGAATAAATATACAACCTTCAATCCATAGACCTATGGGAAGATATAAGTAGTCAACTAGATATTGGTGAAGCTTTTTAGGGGTTACATTCAAAAGCATCTAAAGATTTAGGATGGAAATTGGATCTATATTCGAAACTCTTATAATATAATGGTCCACTATTCTAATGGTATGTCCTCTTTTGAAACTTATTTTGGGTGTTTTTTTCCTTCTCCCTTGGATTTTGTATATGGATATTAAGGAGGAGCGAGGGAAGAAATTATAGGAGATGCACAAAAAGTAGAAAAATTTGTCAAAAAGATTCGACATATCATTTTCAAGTACATGAGACATTGAATAAGTCACATTAAAATTATAAGGCCCGACATGATCAACACATAATTGAGAAAACATTCAAGGTGGGCGATAAATTTTGGTTGCATCTGAACAAAGAAAGGCTACAGGGTCCTAGTAATAATATCAAGGCTTTGTGGTATGGTCCTTTCAAAGTATTTGATACAGTGGGTGAAAAATCCTATAGACTTAGTCTATCGTGATATATACACATTTTATTAGTAGTGAATGTGGAAAATATAAATCTTTATGAGCCTTCCATGTTGGATCAGGAAAACAAGGAGCAGGTCCTACCTACCATAGATGAATTAGCAACAAAATATTAGGCAAAGTTGGAAGAATATACAACTTTTTAGAAGTCTATAATTACTAGACATGTGCAAGATGAAATTTGACAAATAATGTTGAAGGGGAAACTTCTAGAAAAGGCCAAATGGCACTTGAGGGAGAAGGTAGAGGAAACATTTCCTCACCTCATTTAGTAAAATATTTTGGGGACCAAGAGCCTCCCTAAATGGGGAGGTGTGATCTAGAATGGATAATTATATAATTTTTTATCTATCTCGGTACATTCTTGATGGGAAAAATAGAGGAATTGGCTTGCAAGTCCGAGAGTTCGTGATTTGGGGTCCAGAACCTTCAAGAACCAGTTTGAGAAATCAAATAAGCCTTTTTGGGGTAAAAACATTGCAAGAATACCTCTTATCCCCTCAACATTTTTCTACTCACTTAAATTTGTCCCAAAGTGTAGAAATCACCTTAATTAGAGTTCATATCTGGAAGTTATGCCTCCCGCAAGTTGACCACCATGTCATCGAGTGGATGCCACATCAATCCCAATTACTCATACATGTGGGGCTATTCACGTGTGGACTTTCAAGAATATTCTAGAGGGTCTAAAACCCTAACACTAATTCATGTTTGAGGCATGCAAAAAACCTAACCCTAACCCTAGATGACTATCAATGTATGTTAAATATTAGTTCACTGGGAAGAGGAGGGGCTCCATTATTTTTTTATAATTATTGTTCCATAGTTGAGATGAGCATCTAAGAGTGGGATATTGAAGCATAATAGAGGAGGTGGAAGATTCTATAACATCCATTCATGAAATAGTGTCCATGGAAACTCCATAGTGAGTGCCCCTTTATTTGTACTTAAATTTTGTAATTGATAAAAAGAGAGTAGAACATAGGCCTCACCTTCTAGCTAGGTTTTATCTCATATCGGGTTTCCTAGGTCACATATTGTCTTCATTTTTGTGGATGGTGTGTTCATTTGCTTGTTATTTCATTTTGATTTCATTTATTTCCATAATTTTGAGAACTGGGCTAGTAATAATAAATATAAGATCTAAGGTAAGAAACTACATCATAAAAGATTTTGAAATATTGCAAGATTTGTTGTGACAAACTATTCTAGTGAAGTATCCATGACAATTTGTGGATTATAACCCAATATTTTATAGGAGATCAATGAATTTAAAGATTTCTTTATTGACTTCATGAATACATTTACCTTGTCATACTATAGACCTTAAAATTATTAGTTGTTCTAGGAGGTCACATATATCACACCACTATGACCCAAGCATAAAACTTTTAGACAAAAACATAATCGCAACCCTGTCGGGCTTCACCTTGTTCACCAATATCTTATCATGTTCATTTGTTAAAGGGGTTTTAAAATTTTGAAAAGTAAATTTAATATATTCTAGGTATTGTGGGGTGGGGAATATAGGATATCGAAGGGAGGATTATAAGTAATGGGGGTTATAAAAATGAGTATCTAGTAAAAATTAGGGATATCTTGTAAAAATAGGGAGTTTTTATATCTGAAAGATGTATTGGTAGGATGATTCAACAAAAGGATTTTGAAAGGTATTTATCAATATTGAGTGAAATTAGGGTTATTCTTTAATATATGATAAATGTATGTGTTATTTTATAGATTTACTAAATACAAACCCTATTAACCTTACACTAGAACTGATTATAAAAATTGAGTTTAAAAAAATTACTAATTACATGGTTCATTTTCCCATTTGGTACTCCAGAAAAATTACTAACGTTGTGTTAGTAAAGAAGAAGTCAAAAGATCTATTCCTTTGCACAATCATGAAGAGGGTTTTTTTTTTTTTTTTTCAATTAACCAATTTATATGTTTTTTTCACAAATAAATTCGCCAATTGACATCTTGTTATTTATAACCACACTTTTTTTTATATAAAGCATACATAGATTAATAATTTTCACCAAATTTGATAAACATTCAAAAAAAAATTGTATGTTCTTTTTTTGAATATTAATTTACATTAACTAGATATATGATTTTATGAATTAGAAAATTTACCTAAAATATTATACTTAATTATAGGTTCATTATTCTTTATTTTAAAATAATATTTTTATTGAACAAATTCTAAAATCATAATTAAATTATCCTTGGTTTGGTGGGGACAACACATATATGTTAGTTACAATTTGTGACTGGTTCTTTAAGCATTTGGCTTTCCATATCCTTGAAAAATGCTTAAGTATTTTATATTTAAGTGTAGAAGCCCACTAGGTGCTTCAAAGAGACTTGTAATTCATTTCTCCACTCTTGGATGATCAAGAATGGAATATCATTTTCCCCTATGTTTTTGTTTATTGTTTGATGTGTTTCATTCATTTCTTTGTTCATTGATCTATGTTTTGCAAGATGAAGTACAACAAGTGGTATCAAAGTGTATGGTTGTTGGTCATTTAGGCGCAAGTCCTATGCAAGGGAATTGAGGGTTTCTCGCTTTGTTTGTGAGGAAGAAAAACCAATGAGTTTTGAAATGCCTGGTTGCATAAGGAGGAAGGGTGATTCGTGTGGGAGAAAATAGACTAGACCCATAGAGGTGGAAGGTGGAAGGTGCATTGGCTCTGTAGAGATCGGGCTCACACTTAATTTGGACAGTGTGTCCATGGTATTTCATATGAAAAAAATGTGTGATTCTTTATTTGGAGGGAAGATGATATACCAACCAATATAGATTCATCTTAATTCCAGTTTTATCAATGTGTCAGCTCCACATTGAAGTTAGGCACGAAATCACACATCAATCTAACACTGAACTCTAGAATGTGTTGGGATTTGGTGAAAATGAATTCCTCCAAGGATGGATTTGGATCCTATTATTCTGCGTTGGTTGCAACTAAAATAGACCAAGTTAGAATATGGATAGGAGTGCATTTAATAATTAGTTTCTTGTGTAAATGTATATAAATTCATCTAAGACCAAAGAGGAAAATATGACAAAGAGTGAGAGGAATGAGAGAACTTGCAAGTTTGTTGTAATCTCCATGATCTGAATAATAAGACAATTGATGAATATGCTTGGTGGACGTATCCCAATGTTTGGGTGAACCACGTGAAATCCTTGTGTTTCTTATCTACGTGTTTCTTAATTATCATATGTGAATTGTGTTTTCCGCATTTGCAATTCTAACAAGTGGTATCAGAGGTGGTTGGAGGAGAGGGTTTCAAGGGCGTCAAATTCTCAAAGAAGCCACATGAGTGAAACTTGTGTACAGTGCGTCGATTTCCACATCATCACAGGAACCTCCTTTTGGAACCTCCTTTTGGAAGGTGTGATGTCCTATAGGCTACCTTTCATTCCTCGAAAATTCATGAGCACATCGCACCATTGTTGTATCGAGAGGGGCGACGACCACCATACATCGTTGCAGTCTAGTTGTAGTTGGAGGTGCGACGACCCATACTATCTTGTCACAGGGCACTCACTTCGGGAGGTGCTACGACTCCCACAAATTATAAAACATTCGCATATGTTTTTTTCTTTCTTATGAAAAAGTAAAGGTATGAATTAAATGGTGAATTCACTTTGTATGGTGTGAATACATTATACATGGTGGATGTGTTTTTTAAAGGTATGAATTAAATGGTGAATGCACTTGGTATGGTGCGAATACATTATACATGGTGGATGTGCTTTTAAAAGTTTTTTTTTATGGAGTGAAAAAAATTAAGGTATAAAGTAAATTTAAAAAGGTTTTATGGAATATATAATTTTTTATTATTTTAAATTATTTGTGGTTATCATTTAATCTTATTTATTAAGGATTCATATTTTTCATCCATTGGTTTAAGAGACAAGTATTATAAGTTGTGATTTGGGAATTAGGAGATTTTGTGTTAATGGCTAAGATGCAAAGTTCAAAGTTTGGATTTGAAAAATTCAGTGGTAAAAGAAACTTTGAGCTCTGGAAACTCAAGATGCAAGATTTACTAATGCAACAAGGGTTGCAAAAAGCATTGGCAAACAAGTAAAAAAAACCAATAGCCATGACGAATGAGGAATGGGAAGATCTAGATGCAAAAGCTATTAGTACCATTCGTTTATGTTTGGCGGATAATGTTCTGTTTAATATCGTAGGAGAGGATACATCATTAGGCTTATGGAGCAAGTTTGAAAGTCTATATATGAAGAAATCCTTAACGAGCAGGATCTACTTGAAGAGATGGTTGTACAGTTTGCGGATGAAAGAAGGTACAAAATTTGTTGACCATTTAAATACCTTCAATACCCTTATAGTTCAATTGACTAGTATGGAAGTTAAAATCGAAGATGAAGATAAGGCTATTACACTATTGTGTTTGTTGCCTAAGTCTTGGGATAATCTAGTCACCTCTATTAGCTTTAGCTCAATAGATGTTTTAGATTACGACTCTGTTGTGGGAGCTTTGTTGGTTGAGGAGATGAGGAGAAAATCTAGTCAAGAAACCTTGACTTCAGAGGCAATGTTTTCCATAGTACTAGCATTTTGCTTTACCCTTTTTGTGTCTTGACTTAGATGTTGGTCAGAGGTAGAACTAAAGAGAAGAATGAGATAAGTTTTTCTCCATCTAAGTCAAACCGTTAAATATCCCTTTAGCTTTCCATTGTAATCTTTCTTCAAGTTTATGTCCTAGTAGTAAGAAATAAAATGGTTATATGTCTCATGTACCATATGATAATACGCTAGGAAGGTTGATGTTTGAGATGAAATGTTCAAATATTTCACATGCAGTTGTTTTTTTCAGTAGACACATGGAAAAACCAAGTAAATAGCATGGAAATGGGTGCTTTGGTATCTTAGAAACATGTGTATCACCAACAAGGATCTATTGGGTAAGTTTGGACAAGTACAGGATAGGGTGTTATGTGGTGGCCAAAACATTGTGCATTTGACTAACAGTTCAATGTATCAAAATTGTACAAGGCATCATTTTGTGAAACATGTTACTGATGGAGGTGGAGTGGTCCATACTAGAGAAAATTGTGTAGACATGTTCATGTAACCAATATTGTTAGAGAAGTTGTTGTGGTGTTTGGCTTCTCTTGACTTGTGTGTTGGACAAGGTATCAGGAAAATTGTTGTCAAGGTGGAGATTGTTGGGTGGTGACAACACATATATGTCAGTTACAATTTGTTGTTGGTTCTGCAAGCATTTATCCTTCCATATGCCTGAAAAATGCTTTCAAATATTTTATGTTTAATTGTAAAACCCCGTGAAATGCTTCAACAAGACTTGTAATTCATTTATCCACTCTTAGTTGAGCAACAAAGAATATTGTTGCCACATATATATGTGTTTGTTATCCAATGTGTTTCATTCCTTTTTTTTTTGTTCTAAGACTTTTGCGACCATTGTTTTGATGAGATAGTTCTTTCGAATTCATCGCATTAGTTTTTTATATTCGAGGTTTCAGACCAAACTAATGTGGTCCATCATCAGGAAAAGTATTATGAGATATGAAGGAAAAAAAAGATATAACAAGTGTAAATAAATACCTGAAAAGTTGTTATGAAGAGCCGACTTATTTAAAAATGAAATCAGGAATTATAAAACCTAAAAATATTATGTGTTTGTTTATTAATTATTTATTAAGAGCCGACTTATTAAAATGAAATCAAGAAATATAAAACCTAGAAAAATTATAAATTAATATCTAGAATTATTCATACTTGTTAGTGTCGGGATCCAATTTTGACTAATTTTCCATCCATCATCTCTGTTTAGATTGTTAGGTTGTTTTTCGATTTCGATTTCTTCTCTGAATTTCCTATTGTGATAGTGATCTATCTTGGTAAGAATTTTGGCATCTTCAATACAAATACGATGTTTAGTTTTGTCTGAATGTTCTACGAGAGATGAGGGATGAGTGTGATTGTATTTGATGTCAACGACATGTTCTTGAATCGTAATTCTAAAGGAACGACCTGTTTCTCCTATGTATTGTTTACCACATGAGCACGAGATCATATAGACACCCTTTTGCTTGATGGGATCAACATAGTCTTTGACTGACCTAAGGGAATTCCTAATAGTGTTTAAGGGTTTGAAAGTTGCCCCAATTCTTTTCTTCTTTAAAATCCTAGCAAGCTTGTCTATTGTCCCTTGTATGTAGGGTAAGAAAACCTTGGACACATCATTATTTGTTTGTTCTTTATTCCTAGGTGTTTTAGTGGCATTTTGAAAAGCTTTCATCACATGATGTTTTTTATAGCCATTATCTTTAAAAACATTGAGGAGGTGATTTTTCTCTTCGTCAAGGTGTTCATCATCGGAAATTTTGAAGGCCCTAGTGGCTAAGGTGTTGAGAACCCCTAGTTTTTGGGAAGGGTGATGATGGGAATTGACATGAAGGTATTGTTCGGTGTGAGTTTTCTTCCTATAAACTTGGTGGGCTAAGGATCCATCAGGTCTTTTTGTGACCCTGACATCTAGAAAAGGAAGACTACCTTTATCTTCAACCTCCATAGTGAATTTGATGTGATCGGATTGCTTATTAAGGTGAGTCACAAATTTATTTAATTTGTCACAACCATGGGGCCAAATGACAAAGGTATCATCGACAAACCTATGCCAATATTTAGGTTTGAAGGGTGAGGAGATAAGGGCTTTGTTTTCCAAATCTTTCATGAATAAATTGGCTATGATGGGAGAGAGGGGGGATCCCATAGCAACCCCACAAGTTTGTTCATAAACGTCGCCCTGGAAACTAAAGAAAGTGGATTTCAAGCAAAGCTCAATTAAGTTGGTAGTACCTAGGTCAGTGATGTTCTTGATGACCTCCATTGCTCCGTCAATGGGAATTTTAGTGAAGAGAGAAACAACATCAAAGATTACAAGGGTGTCATCCTTGTCCAATTTAATGTTTTTGATCTTGTTTACAAAGAAAGAGGAATCTTTAACAAAGGAGCTAGTATTGCCGACTAAGGGTTTGAGTTTATGAGCCAAATATTTTGCAAGTTGATAAGTAGGACTGCCTATTGTGTTGACGATAGGTCTAAGAGGGGCCCCTTCCCTATGAATTTTAGGAAGTCCATATATCGTAGGGGTGGAAGGATAGCTAACAAGCAATTTCTTTTTATTAGCATCTTTTATGTTGCTTAATTTAATGGCATTGGAGACTTCCCTTGCAATCTTATTTAGGGGGTTTTTATTAAGTTTCTTATAACTTCCACTTTATTAAGGTGTTTCATTCCTTTCTTTGTTCATTATACAACATCCTGCATTTAAATAGACACAAAATTACTTTTACTAATGGATGGATACATTAACATTTAACTAAATATTAACATTACATTAAAAAAAAAAGATAATTCCATGAGTTTTTGGAATATCAAATCGCCCTTGAAAGCCATTTTAAAGAGTATCCAATGATTAGATAACAATGTGATCAGGTTGACTTTAAAACCATTTTGCAACATTAACCCACATCCAAGGCCCACCACCACTCCCATTCATCCCAACTTTGCCCAAATTATTAAGTCAATTAATATTTGAATTAAAATTAACACAAGATTGAAATGGAATCTCTGAGCTAAATCAACTTTTCAGTCATTCAATAAGTGGTCCAAGTAGTTTTCTAAAGCCTTATGATTGCTATGAAGACATGATATCTACAACTTTATTGTTGAAGGATTGCAGGGAATAAGTTTTGCTTTTACAAAAAGTGATTTTATTAGTGGTATAAACACTACTTTGACTGCTCCTCCGTGTTTGCTATTGTATACAGCTCTTACTAAAATAACCTCTGTGAATGGCCACGTATTGTTTTGTGTTTTATGGTGCGGACAGTAGTAGGAATAGAAGATAAGGAAAGTGGGCCTAATTTGCTTTTTATTATTGCAAGTAATGAATGATCTGGTTGAGTGGATTTGCTTTATATGTGTACACGTAGAAGCACTCTCTACCTTATCGTTATCGTATATAAGCCTGTTGAGCCTAACCAGACTGCACAATCATAGCTTTATTGTAAAACACTGCTAGCCTGCCCTTCGTTTCTGGGAGTTGAAGGTCCAGAGGTCGAATCTGAAGAGGCGCACCATGTCTGACAGCAAGTATCCACCGCCACCTGCAGGCTACCCTCAGGGAAATCCTTCACCAGGTTCTGCTTTCTTCTCCTCCTCTTCTCTTAATTTCTTCAATTGTTTCATTACATGATGATCACAAATAGTTTTCATGTGGTTGCCAGGGTATACTACTGAAGCTCCTCGGCCCCAGTATGCCGAAGTCCCTGTTAAAACGCAGACGAGAGAAGAAAAAGGATTCATTGAAGGATGGTATGAATTCAAGTCAATTTTTCACTGTTGTTTGGCTGGTATGTTCAATGATTTTGTGTTATTCATTTTTCTGTTTATGGATCTGCAGCCTTGCTGCTTTGTGCTGCTGTTGGCTGTGCGAGACATGTTGCTGATTGCGAGAATTCGACTTATGCTGTTCGCTTAAAATGAATGAGATCCTGTGGCTGTACTATATGATTTTACAAATTAATCAGTTTCTGTAATATATGATTTTACGTTGTAGAGAATAGGGCTGTGTGTTTTAAGTTCAGGAGTTATGAATGTAACTTGGTTGTAAAATAATAAATTAATGTATGGATTTTGTATGGCTTCTGTTATTTGGATTTCAATTTGAGTTTTTGTCCATTTTCAAGTCAATTTACTTTAATGTTGTTATGCTTTTTATACGTTATGGGTATTGTGGCCAAATCTTTTTATAAATTCTGAGAGAACCCTGATATTTCAATTTTGATATTCGTGGAGATGAAATATAAGTCTTACCTTAATCTTAACTGCTAAGCGTCCTCATCGACTGTTTAGTTTTATTCTCATTTAAATTTTGCAAGCTTGAAATCATTTAAATTGGCAGGGTTGAAATATTGTTTCATATTTACTTCTGAGTATTATTTTTAGTTGCTACTGTTTTTCTGTATATTCCCTTGGTTACCAAATATTTGGGTGCTCCCTATACATATATTACATATATGTGCTTTCTGTATATTCCCTTGGTTACCAAATATTTTGGTGCTCCCTATACATGTGCATGTGTACGTGGGTTGTCAAAAAATTATGCTCTATGAACCCAGTAGTACCGAGGGACTTAGTTTCTTCTCGATCCTCTTTACAGTGAGAATTTATTTACACTTAATTATGATTACTACTTTTTCAAAACAAAAGTTAATGTCATCACCAACCCTACAGAAGATGAGATTCCAACTTGTGATCTTTGTTTCACAATTTTTAATTTTTTTATTAATAATTTAGTTTCACTTTTTCTCATTATTATGCCATTTGTATGTTAGATTTCTGTTTACTAAAACAGTTAAGATGTGAATTTCTCACGCACACCACAGCAAACTAACTTATGGCTTTCCTCAAATTTTATGGACATCACAGAAAATGAAATGTTATTTCAGGTGGCTAGGATTTACCTGGACACTATAACTTAATTGCTTGTCAAGATCCTAAGATTGCATCAACCTTGTATCAATGTATGTTGGGTGTATAACCTTCAATATTATAAGTTTTCCATATTAAAAATAAAAATAAAAATATTCTAATATACAATATGACTTTTTCATTGAAACCCTTTTAAGTGTTCTTAATCTACTTTATTTCACTCTCTTAATTGTAATGCAATTAAGAGTATTATGTGCATAGCAATATGTGCACCCTGAAATGTCCATCCTTGATGTTCGATCTCCTCCAAGTGCATCACATTTCT
This sequence comes from Picea engelmannii, assembly GCA_009831015.1. Lineage (NCBI taxonomy): Eukaryota > Viridiplantae > Streptophyta > Pinopsida > Pinales > Pinaceae > Picea > Picea engelmannii. The sequence continues at coordinate 278,672 of ML776904.1, read as the reverse complement.
CCTCTAACCATGTTATTGTTTATCCTTAATCACTCATATGCAATAAGGAAAAACATTTTTTAATTATCTTCATGATTCAGAGCAAGAACCTAAAACCTAAAAAATAGACACAAACAACACCACAAGTGCCAAATTCTAAAGTTTGTGTGTGCACACTCCAACATCCACATACACACTCTAACATGTATATGCAAACTTCAACATCTTATATACCAAGTTCTAACTTCTAACATGAAGCCATGAATACAAACTATATCAAGAACATTATGAAAGGACAATAACAAAAGAAACTTGTCAACCAAAATAAGAATAATCATTACATTTTCATTTTCAACTATAGAACTAAAGTAACCATTCTGGTCACTAAAATCTATTCCTATGTATATAAAAAAATGTTGAAATATTGTGTAACTGCAAAGAATATTCTTATCCCCCTTTGTGAATAAAGTAAAAGATAAAATATATATATTATATTGACAAGTCGGCCCTATTGTGCCTAGACAAGTCAAATGTAAATTAGAAAGGTAAAATGGACAAGTCGGCCCTGACTTAATTATTGGGGGAGCACAACTTTTATTTATAAGAGGCCTAGCACCTCATTTGTTCACACACTCATCAAGCTCTACCTATCAAGTGCGCAAGTGTGAGAGTGATGCAACTACAAGGAGAAGTGACGCAACTACAAGGAAGAGTATCTCAGTAAAGGGTTTTGGTTATCTTGGTGAAGGACTATCTTGGTCTAAGTGGTGCACTACTCTATTCTAGTTAGGATTTCTGGTGGATCTTCTGTTTGTTGAGATATCCCTTGTGAGAGACATTGTACTTGGTTATTGAATCTATATTAAAGAAGTTTTGCTGGGTTTTCTTTCCCTTGAGGGTTTCCCAGGATAAATGCTTATGTACTCTTGTGATTGTGTTTCTTTGAATGATCCTATATATGCTATGGCTATCTAGTAAATTGAAAAGAAACCTAATAATAGCTTAAACCTTAATATGGTATCAGAGCTAAGCTGAAGAGAGCATCTTTCACAGGAAAAAGAAAAACGTCACTATTGTCGTACAAGAAAATTAGGGCTTTTATTGAAGAGGAATTTCAGCCCAAAGATCATCTAGAAAAGTGCGCTCTAGGCTAAGGAACTCATTGACACCTTTAGCGCACCTTTTCAGTGGATAGAACTCCCAAAAAGTGAAACCCTAGTTTTCACGAGTACTAGAAGTACCAGAAAACCAGAAGTACCATGAAACCAAAAGTACAAAGAAACCATAAGTACCAGAAAACCAGGAGCTACAACCCAGAATTTCGCGGGTCCATTTTCAAGGATCAGAAATTGGAATTTTCAGAAACTGACTATACCAACGTACTTGACTCAATCCAGCGCATCTTTTGGTGAGTTAAGTTTTTAGATCCAAGAAATTTCATTTTTCTATTATTTCTATAGCCCGAAGGGATAGGGTTTCTACTGCAAGAAAGAATGGCTATCAGTATGATGGTAGAAGACATGCTAGAAGGATCTTGAAACTTCATATCTTGGAAGCATAGGTTGCAGATGATTCTAGACAAGAATGAACTCCTAGAACATGTTACAGTGGGTGTACCAGAACTAGAGGAAGAAGAGAAAAATACCAAGCACAAAAAGAACGAAGAGAAAGCAAAGAGAATCGTGTCAGATTCATTAAAGGATCACTTGATCCCTCATATATCCAAAGTACAAACAACAAGGAAAATGTATGAAGCACTCAATAGGTTATATGAAAGCAAAGACATCGACCGAAATCTTGCCTTAAGAAATCAACTTCATAATATAAAGATGGAAAACTCAGAATCTGTCTCATCCTATCTTATGAGAGTTTCTCAGATTAAAGATCAGCTTGCAACTATTGGAGATGTCATTACTGAAAAAGAGATTGTAACCACAACCCTAAATGGGTTTCCAACATTTTGGATTCCTTTTGTACAAGGAGTGTGTGAAAGAAGCAAGTTACCCAAGTTTGATAAGTTATGGGCAGATTGCACACACGAAGAATGTAGACTTCTAGACCAACATAAGATGAAGAGGAAGCTCTTACAGTTCAAAATAACATAAGAAGATCCTTGGGTAAGAACAATAAGGAAGCTAACTCCGTAAGAGTTCCAGATAAGAAGAAAGATGTTTGAAAGATCAGATGCTACAACTATAAAAAGTTGGGACACTTTTCCTATGACTGTCCTCAAGGAAAAGGGAAAAGAAAGCATCAAGAACATGTGGCAGTGGAAGAGGAATCTCCTCCCTCAAAGAAAGATTTAGTAAAAATTGAGGATTATGTACTTTAAGTTGAAGATAGTTGATCTGAAGAAAGATAGAAAATGGTGGAGTCTGTGGAGCCTCCCCACACAAAAACAAAAGATAAGTATTCATGTTTATTTTTAGTATCTTGTTTACTTTAATAATTTATCATTACAAGTTAGATTTTAGTGAGAATGTTAATTAACCTCATTTTATTTCAGTGTCTATGCAGATTTATGAAGGAAGTGTCAAAGAAGAGGATAAAAAAAGAGATATAATATTTATTTCATATATGATCACTCATGAGAGTGACAAAGGTATGTGTTTAGCTATGATAGTAAGGGAAAATTTGGTAATTTCATAGCTAGAGTGAAAAAGAGTTCAAAAGTATTATTCATGATTAGGGTTTCAGATGTGTACATGGTTGAACAAGTTTTGCTTAAGAAAAGGTATGTACTACTCTGATAGAAATCATGATATAGTTTTATTTGATTATTGCTTATTGTTACTGACTTATTGGATAAGTGACATATCTCACAAAGTATATTGTAAGTAAGTTTACAACTCTCAGAAGAAAGAACTTATGCCTTGACTTGCAGAATGTAGACAACATGAGAAGGACTTATGACATGGTGACAGTCAGTAAGAACCAACCAGTATCCAATATTTATATAGGATCAAGAGGCTCCTAAAGATGCAGAACAAAAATGTTCAAGATGAAGAGAAAGATGTTGATGAGATGTAGGTAACTGCAGGTTGCTCCAGTACCATTATTATGGATGCAGAGGCAGCAGGTTGATCCAGTATGAAGTCAGAAAGAAAGAAATATTCGAACTCGAGAAGGCACCCAAGAAGGGCCAGGATATTACAGAAGAGAACTTCGAGGAATGAGCAATCCCACAGGTAGACCTTCATAGAGAAGGAAAAGAGAAGAGACCTTCATAGAGAAGGAAGAGACCTTTGTAGAGAAGGGGAATGAGAAATTTGCCAAGGTTGGCCTATGTCCAAGTGTTGAGTTTTGGATACTCTAGGGACATGCTAGAATACCCTCGTAGAGAGGGGTGTGACCACCCTCATAGAGAGGAGTGTGGATGTTTCTCCAAGGGGAAACGAGCAGATACTCTCCTCTGGCCAAGGATTGAGTAGCCCGGAACAAAAACCTTGACCATGTGGAATGGTTAGTTGGTTCTTGAGGTTTGTGTCATGATCCTACATGGATCATGGAAAAGGAGTCTAGACTTGCCCAGGCTAGCATCTTAGCTTCTCTATTTCATGTGGGATGACTAGAAGTGAAGCTATGGTAGTAGTCCTCCCCAGTGGATGGGTGAGATAGATGACTACAAGATAAGGGAGAACATAAAAGGAATGGAAAAACTCATAGAATATCTTATGTGTGAAGATAAGACATCTTCTGTGTGAAGATAAGATATCTTTTGTGTTAAGATAAGAAATAGTGTCTTCTATGTGAAGATGAAAGAAATAAAGAGTATCTTCTGCACGAAGATAAAGAGAACAAAACTTCTTTAATATGGATTCATGGAGAACTAGTTAGTGATTGTGATGCCAGATGACCAAGTGGATTATCTTGATGCCTCCTGTTATCTAGTTGATGTTGTTACCTGATTGATGATGTTGCATAGTTGATGATGTTACCCATTTGATGATGTTATCCAGTGGATGTTGTCACCCAGTGGATGTTGTTACCCAGTTGATGATGTTATCCAGTTGATGTTGTTGTCCAATTGATGATGATTATCTAGTTGATGGTGACATCCAATGACCTGCCAAAAGCTAAATAATATCCTTCTTGTTAAGAGGGAGTGTTGAAATATTATGTAACTGCAAAGAATATCCCTATGCCCTTTTATGGATAAAGTAAAAGATCAAATATATATATTATATTGACAAGTTGGCCCTATTGTGCCTAGACAAGTCAAATGTAAATTAGAAAGGTAAAGTGGATAGGTCGGCCCTGACCTAATCATTGGGGGGGCACAACTTGTATTTATAAAAGGCCTAGAACCTCATTTTTTCACACACTTATCAATCTCTCTCTATCAAGTGCGCAAGTCTGAGAGTGGCTCAGCTACAAGGAGAAGTGACGTAGCTACAAGGAAGAGTATCTCTGTAAAGGGTTTTGGTTATCTTGGTGAAGGACTATCTTGGTATAAGTGGTGCACTACTCTGTTCTGGTTAGGGTTTCTGGTGGATCTTTTGTTTGTTGAGATCTCTCTTGTGAGAGACATTGTACTTGGTTATTGAATCTATATTAAAGAAGTTTTGTTGGGGTTTCTTCCCCTTGAGGATTTCCCAAGATAAATGCTTGTGTACTCTTGTGATTGTGTTTCTCTCAGTGATCCTATCTATGCTATGGTTATCTAGTAAATTGAAAAAAAAAACTAATAATAACTTAAACCTTAACAAAAAAACAACCCCGATAAAATACATAGCTCCTAAAATAGTTAGTCACTTTTTATTTCTCCCACCATTTGTAACCTTTTTATCTTTTCTAATTTTTATTTTACTTCTCAATTTTATTTTATTTATATTTACTTGTATCCATACTCAATATAATAATCTTAATGTATATTCCCATGTGTAATTTTTAATATCAATTAAATTATTTAAAATTATATTAAATATTTTATAAAATTTTAAACGATATTTCTACATCAACTTCAAATTTCTTGATCTTACATGTTTTTGTTATTCCTATACATCATTCTTTTACCAATAAAATATGCATTAGCAACGTCCAACACTTAATCCTTCCCATCTATGATTAACATATAGAGGACTCATAGAATCTAAATAATTCTTATAATTAAAATATAAACAATCTAAATAATTCTTATAATTAAAATATAAAAATAATTTCTCATAATATATGCAATCCACAACACACTATTCACTTAAACTTTTCATTTAATTCACTTAAACTTTTTATTAATAATTTATATACATCAAAATAACATAATTTATATTGATCAAAACAATTTTTTATTACTTATATGTAAATTATTAAATATTTACACCAATCAAACTTAAACTTTTAATTATTTATATTTAAATCATTAAAATTTCACAGTAATCAAAATCATTATATATATATATATATATATATATATATATATATATATATAAAAAGTAGTTGATTACTTAAAGAAGTTGAAATAATAAAAAAATAATATTTCAAAGTTGTACTAAACAAATTGACCAACTCATCTCTAGGAAAGTCAAGGCATGTATTAAAAATTAATTAAGTTTATTCTCTCATTTATATTTATATATAAATATATTGTTCTTTTAAGGTAGGAGGTTAAACTATAATTGGGTTTTGGTATCAAGGTTTCATGTATGAGGTTAAAGGCTAGGTTCTTCTAGATATCACACCATCACCTCAAGAATGGTCAGATGGTTGGGTATTTAGTGGATATTAATGACTAATTCAAATATTTATTTTTTTATGGAGCATGATCTGAAACTACTTCTAGCAGGTTAATGGCACAAGATCTAGAGGAATATGACAAGAGTGGAACTTTTCCCCCTTATTGACTACCAACAAGTTATTTCAGGTGACTAAGATTTGCTTGCACACAATAATGTAGTTGCTCGTCAAGGTCTTAAGATTGTATCAACAGAGGCTCTCATTTGATAGCCCCCTCAATATTGTAAGATTTTCCCTTTAAAAAAAATACAAAGATTTTCTAACATACAAAGTGACTCTCTTAGTGAGACCCTTTTAGGTTCTCTTAATCTACTTAATGCATAATGCACAATTCTCTTGATTGTAATGCAATTAAGAGTATTCGGTACATAGAACTATGTTGGATCTCTTCCCAGTGTGTCGCATTTCTCCTTTATCCATGTTATTGTTTGTCCTTAATCACTCATATGCAATAAAGGGAAACACTTTTTAGTGAGGTTGAGGGGAAATTCCCCTTGGGTCAAGGGAAAGGGCCTAAAATCTCAAGAGTAGTTGGCACAAGCACTTCCATAATTGTCAAGTCCTAAAGTTTGTGTGTGCACACTCTAACATCCACATGCAAACTCTAGTGTTTATTGCATCAAAAATGTGCTTTCTACAACCGAGTACGAGGGAGATGTGTAATACATTGTGTGCTCAACATGGAGGTGACACGTAGCATTTAAAAGATATATCAATAAAAAAATAAATTCAATGTCGGTCATAAATAAAATATTTCAATATCCATCTTAATTAAAATAATTTCACCTAGAGTAGTGAGGTGCTCTACAACCTATTATGGGGGGGAAATGTTGTCATGTCAGTGTGATGCAAACATGATGTTATATTAGATAACTTTACATTAAAAATAAATAAATAATCCACTCAATTAAAAAAAATATAAGTATGTACATATTTACATAATAATATATTAATTAAGCCCCCGGGGGGGCAACTCAATTGGCAAGTGCCGTAAAAATGAAGTTCCATGAGGTTTCGAGTTCAACTTCCCCCGACTTACAATGTGTGTCGTGTATGGGGCCTTGTGGGAACACCTATATATATATATATATATATATATATATATAATAATAATAATAATAATAATATATTAATTAAAATTTACACAATAAGAAAATTGATCCCTCTTGGTGCTTGATAGATATTGGTTTAAGATGGATCTACATTGGTTCTATATCAAATCTATATATATAGAGAAAAATATAAAGTAATTGAAAACAAAAAAATTATGATTTCGTTAATGGGCGATTTCTACTTCAATGTGGGCCATAAATGAAATATTTCTATATCCACCTATTTTAATATCGTTTACATATATGGAGAAGTAGAAATCACCTATGTGCCAAATAAAAGTTTTTTACTTTCAATTTATATCTATATATAGAGTTATATAATTTATTTAAAAAAAAAAAAAAAACGGAGTCATTGTATTACTAAATATAAACAGTAAAAATACAAGTCAGGTGGAGAGGGTCTGCCAAAAAGGAAACCAGATCCCTCCACGCAAATCATCAGATGTTCAACATCTGATGTTAGTCAGGTGGAGAGGGTCTGCCAAAAAGGAAACCAGATCCCTCCACGCAAATCATCAGATGTTCAACATCAAATGTTTAGGATATTCCATAGAGTTTACTTTAGATTTTCTATCCGTCTAATCCAATTTCAAGCCCGAAGTACTAAGGACCATAGCAAAAAGGATCATATTTTCCTAACGAGTTAAAGCCTAACACATCTAGATTATATAACTTCCTATTACCCAGAGCTTGAGTAGGTTGTATACAATTTGCTCTATAATTTCTAGAAAAAATGAAATGTAATCTTCTCTAAACATATCATACTCGATAGTTAACAGGGTTCTCGAGACCATGCTCCATCTTTCTATTATCCTTTGTGGCCACAACTATGTCTTCATCATCGCTAATTTGAATAGGATAGTCACGCGAGATTGGGGACTCTGATCTATGGTGTAAAATTGGGATCGAAAGAAGAGGTTGAATTCCCCCTCCAAAATCTTGATAGCCTGTGTAGCGGTATCATTGTCCTTTCTGGCCTTCTCAATGCCTTGTGCAACCAAATCCTTGACCACTCAATAGGTCTTGGCTAGCCTGAAGTATTCCATCCCTCTGGTTTGGGTATACTTCGGGTCCTCGACCCAATCCTTTACCTCCTGAAAAATATCTTCATTAGAAGTATTATTTCGTTGATGCCTAATGACATCCTCAATTTCCTTCACAATATGCTTCTCCTCCTCTTAGCATAGGTGTTCGAAGCGAGATCCTGTCATCCAGGCTGCCCTAGCGGCTCTGGCTCAGTTGGTAGGCCCCTAAGAGGAGGACGTCTTTTGCTTCTTTCCTTTATGGTTCCTTCCGCGAACTCCAATTCTATCCATTTGAGTCGTTTCAAAGACTTTATCGAAGAACGCTTGTAGCCTACACTCCCTCTCTTTATCTTGCTAAGAGTTTTCCTGTGGAGTGTCGACCACTAATTTTTGTTCCTCCGTAGGTGTGAAAGTAGCTGGGAATGGTGGTTATCCTACCTACCCATGATACCCTAGTGGGCTCTCTCCTTGGGACTTAACGACATAATCAGTTACAAAAAATTCTTACAAGGATCCCACTCTCGGACCCAATCTCGGACCCAATCTCCCAAATTCTGGAATTCTACTTCATATTTCCACCCGAGGAGATCCACTTCACTTAGGAAAATGATTTGTGATCCAGTAGGTAACCTTCCCATATTGAGGTACTTAATCAATTCACCTCACATGGCATGAATTGATTTCCATGACACGTTCTGGGAAATCATTCTTAGATCAACGCTCCTTGACGTACTCCCAGACTTAATGCTATAATAGTTCTACATTTAGAGCTCCAAGTTCCCGTTTTGGTAGTGTACAAGCTACCTTTTCCACTTAATTCCATCCCTATTGTTCTCCCTTCAATCAACAAACATAACATTGGATGATACCATCTATCTCGACGCGTACCAATTAGGCTGAGGAAAAGATAATTTCTCGACGTTTCCACCTTTGAGGTGACGTTCTACCAGCTTACCATCATTGCTTTGGCCCGCTGACGAGTGACTAGGATCCCGTGTCCACCCTCTCACCCATTCGTATTTCATTTGAGTTGTCTCAGAGTGCTTGTCGGGCCTCCAGGTGGAGCACCTTCTCCAAACGTTTGGTACCCCATTCGACAATATATATAATTATTTTAATTAAGGTTGAGGTTAAAATAATTTCTTAAATGACAAGTCTCAACTTTCAATTGTTATATATATATATATTTTAAATTCCAAGTCTCAACTTTCAACATTCACCGTAAAATAATTTTATATCAATTTTATATAGAGAGAAATCGAAAGTTAAAAACTCTTATATGACACATTGGTGCTTTATACTTCTCATATGAGGGAGATGAGAAATTCAATCTATGCTTAATATGGAGTTAGCACATTCCATATATATATATATATATATATATATATATATATATATATATATATTAAAAGTAAAAAACAAATTTTATGGTTAAAACATTTGAATGG
>ML776904.1:231159-249270 GCA_009831015.1 Picea engelmannii | reverse complement strand
CGTCAATGTGTGAGAAAAAAGTGAGTGCTTACATGCCTAGTTGGGCTCTGCTAGTCATGACAGCTGTGATGTAAAAGGTTAGAAAGAAAACAACTAAGCTATTAACAAGAATTAAACAAAAACTAAATAAAACTATGAGCATATAAATGAAAACAAAAACAAATGACAATGGACCAATATCACCAATGTATAAGCTGGTCTGATAAGTGAAATCCAAAGATACACAATGGAGAAAGAGGACTTGGGTCCCTTCCCTCTCCAATGGAAGGCTCTTGAGGCCCTCAACTGATTTGCTCTCCTTACAAAGAAAAGATGAAATGTGGATGAAATAACTCCAAGCTTATTCACTCAAGTGAGGGGTGAATAGCTTATGAAATGCAGTTTACAATGTGTGTTGCCAAAGAAGGGGTCTCTAGCAATCTCAGCAGCATAACAGTATGAATAATTCCTTGAGAAAATGGTGGTCATTCATGGATTTTTATAGACAAGCATTGGGTTATTATGCAACCTCCTTTGAATGTGAAAAGGGGCTCTTTAGGGCACAATTAGGTCTTTGACCAGCCTCCCCACGCAAATTGAGCTTGGATTTGATGTCAAATTGACTTGGGAGACGATCCATTAGTGGTTGGGAGGCTGACCAGCTTCATAAATGCGTCGTTTGGCAGGCGCGCGGGTTTTTCACCCCACAGCTGCGCATATGCGCTCCAGGTACGAAGACGTTGTGCGCACGTGCGCGCGCGCTCAGTGGGTGCAAAGCGCCTTTTAATTTTTTGGCCATTTTGTATAGTTTTGACCCTTTTGCTGTGCTGTGGAATTAATCCTTGTGCCATGAATGACTGTTTTTCTGTGTTGACGATGTGGAGTTCTTGTCGCCCTGTGCGGACGAAATTTGAGTGATAACAGATGGGGCAATCCAACAGACGATTTGTATATTTGCAAAATTTCAGGTGTTGTTTGCAGGTCGTGGAACAATGGAAGGGAAATTTTGAGCCCGCCTTTCTGGGAACCTGCAATCGAAAAATTAGGTAAGTATGGAATAGGGAAATGGTAATTCGGACTCGGTTTCACTCATATATTGAAATTTGTAATAGATATCCAATTACCTGGAAAGATATTTTCTTCATGTATATCGTGGAATTTTGGGTGTTGTTTGCAGGTCACGGAACAATGCAAGGGAAATCTTGAACCTACTTTCCTGGTAAGCCACAAGTGAAAAAGTCGGTAAGTATTTGTAATAGATATCCCATTACCAGGTGGGATATTTTCTGCATGTTTCTGTACAATTTGTGTAGGAACAGTTATTATGACGGTCTCCTCGAAGCATGGTGAGTTGTTAGCATTAAACCTCAGTTATTGCATACCTGGAAAGAAGTAAAAAATGTGCAGGCACAAGAAACAATGATTAGGAATTCGATATTTCTTTAACCCGCCAACCCGATGATCCACAAAAGAAATTCGAAGAAATGGAGAAGTATGGAAAGTGAATGGACAGGGTTCAAAATGGGATTACAATAGTTCCACAGGAGGTGTGAGGACCCGACAGTCAAATTGTATGTCTCAGAAGTTTTCAATGCAAAACTTGTACCATGGAAGAAGGGATGATAGGTAGATTGTAATACAAAAGACGATATGATGTGAGAGTTTGGTTGTAAATTTGTATATCACGGAAGTCAGGGTGTTGTTTGTAGGTCACGAAACAATAGAAGTGCAATCTAGAGCTTGCCTACCCGGGAATCTGCGGTTGGAGAAGTGGTTGGGTATGGAATGGGGAAGCGGTCGGTCGGAGTCATGATATAAAAGCACGAGTTCAAATGTGAACCCATGAGTTCGCCAACTCGTGCAGCTAGACATTTTCAGAAAAATGACCAAGTAACAAGAAAGATAAGGTACACGGAAAAGAGAAACAAGAATTTGGTTAAGTATAGAAGATGGAAAATAAGGGTTAATATATTCACATCTGTAATAGAAATCCCATTTCCTGGCAAGATATTTTCTGCATGTTTTTGGAGAAGTTATATACTTATTACATATACTTGGAAAGAAGTGTGAACGTGGCAGGTACATAAAATAGCGACTAGGAATTGGAAATTGTCTGAACTCGCCAACCCGATGATCTGTGAAAGAGATTGAAATAAATGGTCATGGAAAGCATTCGGACGGGCTTCAAAATAGGTTGACAAGGGTTCCCTAGGAGATGTGAGGCCCCGACGATGAAATTGTATTGATCGAAACTTTTGAGTGCAAACTATGTAACACAGAAGAGGGGTTGATGTAGGAGTCTGGAAGTTAATTTGTATATCGCGGAAGTCATGGGGTTGTTTGCAAGTCAAGGAACACTGGAAGTGCACTACACTTGAACCCTATCTGAGAACCCGCAAGTGAAAAAGTTGGGTAAGTATGGTATTGGATGCGTGAAAGAGATTACAAGAAATGACAAAATATGGAAAGAGGATGCAAGGGTTTCAAAATGGGGTGACAATAGTTCCCCAGGAGACGTGAGGACCCGAAAGTCAAATTGCAGGTCTCAAAACTTCCATGTGCAAACTGTGTATCACAGAAGAGGGTATGATGTGGGAGTGCGGTAGTAAATTTGTATATCGCGGAGGTCTGGGTGCTAATTGTAGGTCACGGAACAATGGAAGTGCAATATAGATCCCGCCTGCCTGGGATTCTGCGATCTAAAAAGTGGCTAGGCATGGAATGGCTAGGGGTCAGTCGGAGTCGCGATATAAAAGCACGAGCGCAAACGTGAACCTATGAGTCCGCCAACACACACATTGAGACATTTTCGGAAAAATGACTAAGTAACCAGAAAGAGAGAGTAAAGGGGGAAAATAAACGAGAAATTGGTTAAGCATAGAAGATGGAAAAGAAGGTCCAATATATTCAAATTTGCAATAGATATTCCATTTCTTGGAAAGATATTTTCTGTATGTTTCTGGAGAAGTTGTATACATATTGCATATACCTGGAAAGAAGTCTGAAGGTAGTGGGCACGGGAAAAAACAACTAGAAATTTGAAATTTCCTGAACCCACGAACTCAACGATCTGCGAAAGAGATGTCAAAAAATGGTCAAGTGTGGAAAGTGGTTCGATAGGTTTCAAAATAGGGTTACAAGGGTCCCGAGGAGACGTAAGTCCCCAACTGTCAAATTGTATGTATCGGAACATTTCAGTGCAAAATGTGTAACACGGAAGAGGGGATGATGTGGGAGTCCAGAAGTAAATCTGCATATCACAAAAGACAGAGTGTTGTTTGTAGGTCACGGAACAATATTAGTGAGTTATTCAACATCTAACCCGTGAAAAGTTCCAACGGTTGCGCTGTTGAAAGCTGGGCGAACAGTTTTGGAAGCCAACAATGCAACAGTTAATTTCACACGACTTTCAAAGGTATGCTAGTGTATTGGGAAGTAGAAGATCGAATTCTAGCAGCTCAACCTCTGAGATTCGAGGGATTTTGGTTACGCATTAAAGAACCGCTTCCTAAAAACTCGGCCACGAATACTGGAAATTTCAACAGTCATACACAGGTGTCATTCTATCCTATCACACTGTAGATGCTGAAGCTGAAGGAGGAAATTGGTGACTTTTTGAAGACTGAAGATAGATTTGATATCTTAATTTAGCTGTTGAAAATTTTGATTTTAAAGTTATTAAAATAGAATAGGACTGTTTTCATTAAATAACAGATCCATGCTTTTAGGATCTGTTCAACTGTTTGTAAAGGCTATAAAATGCCTGTTTTGAGATAAAACAAGGGTTCGATTTTGAATGATATCATGTTGTTACTGTAACACAGACTTATTCTTATTATACAGAAAATTATAAGCTTCTTTCAGTTCTATGTTAGATTTTCCCTTCTTGTCTTTTATAGCTTATGAGTGGATGTCCCTTTGTTGAAACTCATTCAATTTGCAATGACTGTCATCTCATTGATTTAATTGTTTTAGTTGATTATCATAAGCTATTTCTCGGTTGTTAGACCCATTGTGTTTGTTGGTACGAAACATAATCTGGTTCAATAGCTGTATTCTTTCCCCCATTTAATCAAACTTGATCTGACCACGGTGCTAGAAAGCCTTGTGAGATTTTGTATCTCTAGACAGTCTTGAAACACGGTCCAGCCTCTAATCATTCACCTTGATCCACCAACCATTTCAACTATTTATAAAATTGCTTCAAAAAGAGTTAGTTACCAGGCATCTTTGACTTACAGCCTAGGAGACTTTCCTGGAGTGATAACACAACCTTTTCTTCATCCTTTACCTCATGCTTCTTTGAGGTGTTTCCTTCAGCATGTGTAGCTTATTTCTTGTATCCAAGACCTGATTTATCATTTCGTGATCTTTGACTTTCCAAGATCTCATTCAATATTAGTGAGTTATTCAAGAATTTGTTAGACTTCTCTACTTTCTTTCTAAGATCAACAACTTCAGCTTCTAACATATGACATGACTCTTCCTTTTCATTAATTTGATTCTTCAATAGTTCCTCTACCCTTTTGGCTTCTTCAATTTGGGTCTTGAGATGGAAAATAGTTTCAAAACATTTTCAAATCTCATCATCTACCTTCATATCTTCTTTTTCATTCTTTAGTCTTGTGATCTCTTCTTCTTTTTCTTCTAATTGAGTCTTATTACTCTCTTCGTGTTCTTTGAGCATTCCCTTTAACTTCAAGATGTGACTTTGACTCCTCCTAAGGAACTTCTTAGTGTTATCCGAAAGATAGCTATAGTATATATAATAATGGTCATTGCTATATTCATATAAACCTTCTAATAGATCGTATTCTATTCTTTCAATGGGATAACTACCATGAACCTCTACACAAACTATTTCTATATTTTCTTCTTCACTTGTAGAGAAATATTCAACATCATCACGTTTTGAATCATTGCAATCAAGAGTCTTTGGAGATTCTTTACCTTCATTTGAAATACCTTCGAGATCTTCCTTTGTGCTAACATCATTACTTGATTCTTTGTCTTCATTTGAAGTATTTTCAAGATCACATTTAGAAATAATGCATTCAAGAGTTTTTGGATATTCTTTACCTTTAATGATCTTGATGAAGTGGTCTTAAACATCTTCTTTCTTGTTTTGATATGTCTCCTCTAGCTTTAGCCATAGATCCTTGGCAGAAGTGCATTGTCCCATGCTCTCTTTGATAGGGCTTGAGAGTCCACTAAGAATGGTATTGAGAGCCAATACATCATTCTTATTTCCTTCCCTTTGAGTTGAAAACTTTGACTTGTTCTTCAAGGAAACTGATCCACCAATGGCTGCCTTCTAAATAGCCACTCCCATTTCCTTCAAATGTACTCTCATCTCTATTCTCCAAGTAGAATATTTTTCCTCATCAAGGATTGGGACTTCATCATCCATTTGTGTGTCTATTTATCTCATACAACCTTGTTAAGTCTTATAGTGAAGGTCCACTCTGATACCAATTGTTGGACACACTGACCACACTTAGAGGGGGGGGGGTGAATGAGTGTGGAGATTTTTTCCCAAAACTTACTTCTTACACAAAACTCATTAGTTAGCAATCACCATTTACTCAGTACTTATTTCTTTAATTTATAACTAGTTAGATGTGAACATATATCAACAACATATATCAGTGATATATCATCAACAAATCGTCACCACAAGGAACACAAATAACACAAGATGTATGTACAACTTTCTTTTTATTAGAGACTTCAATCCTTGGAGTTTTTCAGCAACAACTAAATAGAGTACAACTCTACAAGAGCACCAGCTCTATCTGCAAGACTCAGATTACACCCTCGGCACCAACTGAGATGAGGCAACAATCCTCTGCAGATATCAATTTTTCATAGGTACGAGACATGTCAGTAGTGTATCCCACGTGTGTAAGAGGCTCTGGCTCACTACATACCACGTATGTACATGGTCATTCTGTATTACAGCCTGCGTATGCCTACTAAGTTACTTAGGGTTTTTCTCTTCAATATCAACTCATATCCTTTGCAACCTTCAATCAAATTTTCATATGTCTTTCACTGTCCAATCTGATCCAGAACCAATCACAACATATCCAATCTCTCCAATAACTTACTCATGCTTCTCAACCATACAATATGAATTCTACTCCATAATGTATAAGAAACTAGTATACTATAAAAAACATATCAGCACTGAATCATAAGAGTGTTGCTCACTCCATTAACCAACTCAACCATATCATAACAGTCACATCAAGAATGCCTTAAGCATTCACCATACAAAAAACAAGAATATCCATCGAGACAACAATACAACCATACCAGAATTTCTATGGGAGATCTGAGCCCATATAATTCAGATCTAGAACCCGCTTCAGTCTTCAAGATCCTATCCTCAGTGCAACCACCAATCTCCATGACTCCATCCACTATACACACCCTATCTTCATACAACCCGCGTATGTATGCGCCTTGGCTCACTATAGCCCATGTACACCTTAGAAACTAGGGTTTCTAAACCTCTGAGACTTTTTTTGTCATGATCTCATACATTTTTGAAACATTGATGCATCCATGATATCCTCCTCACACTCTCTCACTCAGAATAGATCTTCAATTCATGCTCAAGAGATACACAAGAGATTCTCTCAGCCTGCGTATTCCTTCTAATTTACTTAGGATTTTCTCTTCAAGTTCAACTCAGATCCTCTACAACCTTCAATCACATTCTCTTATGTTTCTCACTGTACAATCTGATCCAGAACCAATCACAACACATCTAATCTCTCCAACAACTTATTCATTCTACTCAACCATACAATATGAATGCCACACAATCATGTATAAGCAACCAATATACTATAGCAATCATATCAGTATTGAATCATAAGAGTGTTTCTCACTCCATCAACCAGCTCAACCCCATCACAACAACCATACCATGAATGCCTTAAGCATTCATAACAAACAAGAGTAACCATCAAGACAACAATATAACCATACCAGTGTTTCTATGGCATATCTAAGCCCATAGATTGTATAACTGGAACTTGCTTAAGTCTTCATAAGCCTAGCATCAGCTCACACACCAAAATCCATCACTTCATCCATTGTACGTGCCCTGTCTTCATACATCCCACATATGTACACGTCCTGGATCAATGTAGCCTGCATACACCTCAAAAAATAGGGTTTTTATACCTCCGAGACTTTTTTCGTCATGATCTCAAACATTGTCGAAACTTTGATGCATCCATGATATCCTCTAGATCCTCTCTCTCTCAGAATAGATGTTCAATACATGCTCAAGAGATGCATACAAAATGTACCTTTCACAAGAGACCCTTGCCTCTTATTTATACTCTTCATATTCTAGGTCACTTAACCTATTTTCCTCATTTTAGGGTTAACCACTTTCCATAATTAGAAAGTTCTCCATCACTTTATCATTTAAATATTCCTCCTTGACTTTGTTACCTCACTTTATCATTTGAATAATCTTCTTTGATTTTTCACTTTACTTTATCACTTAACTAACGATTTCTTCTTTTCAATCACTTTGACTTCTTTGACCTTTTTGGGCTTCAAGCCTTCATATGAGGGTCCTCCATATTCGTAAGGCCATAAATTTCAAACCATGAGGACTTATGTGACATTCCACATACCACTGTCAATGGAATGACAATCACTATCCATCTAGGATAGTTTCACCAACAACTTCATTGACCTTCATATCATTATTCCACAATCAAACATGGGTTCTCCAACCATTCTTCTAGGATAACTCAACCATAAAGCATCTTCCCGTGAGGGATTTCACCATAAGGGGACCATTTTGGAGTTCATCCATTTGTGCACCTTATCAACCATGATAAGACTATAATGATCAATCTAACTATGCATCATATATCAAAGAAACCACATCGATCCATCTTCATCTATGCATGACATCATATGCATCATATACTTGACATCTATCCATTCTCATCAACGACAATACATAATAAATTTGACATCAGTCATCAATCAATCAAATCTTTGGCATCAATCAATCACTTGAAATCAATCAATCAAACCATTGGCATCAATAACAACATAATTCAACAATTGCATCATGCTTGAAATGAATACTTGAAAAGGATAACACTCTTCTCCGTAAATCTTGGTTTAATTCCTATTAATGAAAAATATTCTCTGTCCTTCCAGAAATTAATGCCAATATTAACGGTTCATGCACGATGAGATACTAGCATTAAAGATTAATAATTGCATATCTAGAAATAATTACGAAGGTTGCGAGGATGGAAAAGAGCGGCTAAGCATTGTACATTTTGTCCCCTGCCGACCCACGAAATAGATTCCAAGAAATCGCCAAGAATGAAAACAGGTCGGGCAGGCTTAAAAAATAGGGTCACAATATATACTCAGGAGACGTGAGGGGCCGATGGTCAAATTGTATGTCACAATGACAGATTTCTATTGTCAATTTGTATATCACGGAATTTTGGGTGTTGTTTGTAGGTAGCGGAACAATTGAAGCGCAATGTTTAGAAATGCTATCCAGGAAATGACGATAGTAATAGTGGCCAAGTATGCAATGGGAAAGCGGTTGGTCAGACTTGTCATATAAAATCATTAGACATACTCGGAACAGGGAATATTGGTGGGCTTGAAAACAGGGCCACAAGTTCTAGTCAGGAGACATGAGGGCCCGATGGTCAAATTGTATATACCCCAACTATTGGATGAAAAATGTGTAACATGGAACAGGAGACAATGACGGATTTCGAGGGTCAATTTGTATATTGTGAAACTTTGAGTGTTGTATAGAAAAGCATGAGAAATTCAGAGAAAGGAAAAATTCGGAAAAATGACCAAATAAGCAAAAAGCGAAAGAAAATGAGATAAAGGGGAATTTTTTTGCTAATTTGTAGATCACTAAAGTCTGGGTGTTGTTTGCAGGCAACAGAACAATGGAAATGCAATGTTGAACCTGCTTATCCAGGAACCCGCCTATCCGAGAACCCGCGATCAAAAACGTTTGTTCAATATGAAATGGTGAAGTGATCAGTCGGGTTGGTGATATAAAAGTAACAGTGGAAATCTGAAGACGTGAATCCTCCAACTCCCACACCTAGACATTTTTAGAAAAAATGAGTAACTAGAAAGGGAAAGCAGAGGGAAAAATGAAAGGGGATGGCAATTTTCGGAAGCGGGATGTGGTGTAAGAAATCCCCATTGATGGTCTTAACAGTAACTATGAAGTTCATTAAACATGTGAACAGGTTCTTCAATCAACGAATAGATAAAGTGTGCCATGCTTATAGTTTCTAGGATCTGTTTGTATAAAAGAAGTGTTGAAAAGATACAAGAAAATCAATTTTGGGATGTTTAAGTAAAGTTATTGTACTGTTAGCTTCACCGCAAGTATAACAACGATGAATTTGAATTTTAATTTCCTTTCGTTGATATGATATTTCCATTGGACTCCGCATAGTATATATCCTTTTGTTTCAAATTATTCCAGGAGATGAATTTTGCTAAGTTCATCGATCAAGGAAAAGTGCTAAAACGAGCCACATATTACATTTGCATCACAAAGCTTATATTAAAAGACAAATAATGTCCTGTATAGTCTTTAAGATCATAGAAAAAATGCCAAGATCTTGAATGTATTATTGATTTTCCAGAACAAGGCATACAACCACGAACCAAGTAAACACCAAATGTATTGAAATTTGAGGCACAAGGCAATGCATGAACACAAAAGGCGTCAAGCAAGATCCCACAAGGTTCCATAGATCAGTACGCATTTAACTTTGCATCAAACAATTTGATATATATATATATATAAAAACACACGTGGCATTGGTTTTCTCTTACATCTAGTATATGTTCACACGAGAAAATAACCGGGGCCATGGGATATGAACAAAAGTCTACCAAACACAAGACATCACAAAACCAGCGGAGCTTCGCCATTGTACCCTAGCTATAACTAGGCCTCAAAATGGGGAACACAAAATTTGTCGATTACTATTTTACCATTAAGCAAGATCACTATGGACATTTCCTTCTTCCCAAAGGAGAAATATTTCAACAATTCAAAGGATGGGCCTGAGTTATTTACAGTTGGATACTTTTTATGGGGTTTTTGCTCATGCTTCCCATTTCTGGACTGAACAATCTTATGCATATTTACATCACCAACAACTGCACTTGCCTGTATGAATTCCAATGCCCGAACTCCCCAATCTCTATAGCGAGTTTTGAAAATATCAAGCTCATGTTTCAATCCATGTTGTGTCCTTTTTTCTTCAGTTAGGGCATCGAGAAAATGCAGATACCATACTATAAATGTATAGTTGGAGACCAACTTTTTTATTTATTTGGGTACCTTTTATAACCCTAATTTTCACAAGACATGCTTACCTGGCATTAGGCCATCTCAGATTCCTTCTTTGCCAAAACACTGTTGAACAACTCTTCTTAAAAAACACCTTTTATAAAGGCCCACATGCCCTGCTCTATTACTGCATCCATGTACATGCTAGCGGACCCAAAACAACACGCGTATACCTACAACAACACAAAAAAAGGAAAGTTGTTGATGGAACACACAACTTTGGGTGAGTTAACTAAACCTTCCGGCCATGCATGGCTGAGGGTTTGACCAAATACCTAGCTTCTTCTAGCCTATAAAAGAAGGGTTAGGGGTCCCATTTGGAAGAGGAGAATCATAGTAAAGAAACTATACCCAATTGCGCATTTCCTTTGTCCCAACCCTTTAGCCATCCTTGTGCAAAGAGAAATATAGAGAAAATAAGTTGGAGGATAGTTGAAGAGGAGCCCAGGACCAGGTTCATGGAGTAACGGTCGACTTCATCATTGTAAGTTGATTTGTTGAAGTTAATAATAAAGAAGTACTTTTCATGTCCCACCATATGAGGTTTTCATGGTTTATTGCATACTTGTCTATTGAATCTCTAACCCATTAATCTATATATAAAATGCATGTGGAGTTTGTTATTTGTCTTGTGTGAATGCAGGTCATCCTTGGGAGGAGAGATGCAGTCAAAGAGATATCAAGCGTGAGGAAGGATCGATATCAAACACCCGAAATAAGGTATGCTCACTTGATCTTCTTAACTATGTATTTGCTTAAGAATAATGGGGATTAGGTCTGGGATGACAATAGAAAGTAGAAATATTTAGGTCTTTTCTGCATGCATAATTAAACCCTAAGTGCTAGTCCATAGAGGGATTTGCCACTCACAATAGTACCCCAAAAAAATGCAGAAATCTTGTGATGGATATATAGTTGGAAACAAATTGTACAATTTGGGCACCCAAAAACGTGCAAACTCCTCCAACAAAGCCACATCCAGGCACCATTTTTTTTTTCATTTTCACACCCCAACAAATATGCAAAATTCTTATTGGGAGATGAAAAACAAATCAAAATAACAACATCGATTGCATTTGTAGTTAGATTCTCCTTGTTGTTTCAAGTGCACAAGAAGAGACAAAATCTCTGGAGAGAGAATTTTACATCTATAGATGTAAACTCTGAAGAACTCGAGTCTGATGAACATTCATCTGGGTGTTGAAGAAAAATTATAGACACACATGAGATTTTTTCGTTTCCTGCCAAAGCTTGATATTATTATTATTATTTGTCAGTTGATATGAAATATTGCATTGTCCTCATTTAAGGTAAATTTGCTATGTATCCAAAAGTTGCGTAGCATGTAGACATTGTTTTCCTTTTTCTATAGGTATGCTTCATATGAAAATTCTGCTAACCCAGGAAGAACCTCTTGTAACAAAGGTTGTCTAATTGTACAATGTATGGTTGTGTTGCCCACGGTTCGGATGGAAGCATTCATGCAATGTCTATATATGTAAGGAAATTTTTTACTGGATCGCAAACAATCAATTGTATCATCACTTATGAAAGAATAATTAGAAGTAGGAGAGTTGCATTTGGCACATACAGGCTCAAAGGGGTCCGAGTACGCATTCGCTGCAACCAAAACATCCTCAACCTGGAAATGTGAGCATATCAGTTAATATATTCAACAATACAATATACAACTCCAGAACAAAAAAAAAAAAATGTAGAAATTTGGTGAAGGCAATTTGTATGAGCAAAGTGAGGATGAATTTATAGATGTACACGTGCAACAGTTGTAGAGCTAGTTAGTTTCTTGAGATCCTGTACTATGTCTGATCGCAATTCTATTACAAATGTTGCTTGGGTTGTGTGAAAGATCCTTTATTTAACATCTATTTTCTTTGTTATATTTTTGAAGAGAATAAGTGGAAATTTCCCTTTATGAAATTGTTGTTCCATTGACGAAAACTAATTTGAATAGGTGTTAAACAATTGCAACTACAACATGGAACAATGCAATATTTGTGTAACTTAACCGATATACATGGACATGTGAAAGTAAAGGACAAAACGAGATATGGAGAATGGTACCATTGCCTTGTCGTTTCCTGACTCTCATCTTTTATATGGAGAATGTGTTGTGAGCCAAGATTTCTCACTAGTGTGACAGTTGTGCCAATGGTTCTGATTGGGTAAATGTCGTTGCTCTATGCAAGTTGGCTGATAGTTGTGTCCGGGATGAAATAATATTATGAACAAATAGTGGGAATGTTTTCCACAATACTTGTTTCGTTGAGTGATATAATCCGATCACAATCACCATGGCCATATATTGTTTTGGGCAATATATTAAATTTTTTAATGGATATCCAATTACTTGGCAATATCGTTTTTGCATGTTTCTGGACATGTTGTGTGGGAATAGTCAGTGTGACTATCATCAGGGCCTCCTTGTCTATCATGTCAACATGCATAATGGATCTAGTTTTGTTTTCCTTGTCCAAGTAGGTGCTATATATGACCATTATGTCCCCGATGAACAGTTATCCAGTTCGACGGATGTTCAAGTCCTCTATTGATAGTATTTTGGGTGTTAGAAGTTTAGACTTGGTGACATTTTTTGAACAGGAAAAGTAATGTGAATGGTAGTGTGCATTTTTTTTTGTTTTATTTTTCGTGGCATAAATGTACAAGTAGACGCAAAACTTGGATGAACTATGGATCTAGAGTTTTGCAAACAGACATCTTAGTCTGTGGAACTTGCGCTATGTTCAACATCTCACTTGTGCTTGTTGATACTTCTTGTGAACTACAAAGTATGTGTTGCAGATGACATCAACATATTCACCATGTCATAGATGAATAAATAGATGAGGATATTTGTTTGGTAAACATATGAGGAACATAATGTATGCATCTTTACCTTTGGCCTTGTCGGTCTAATGATGTTTGGGATGATTGACTACTCATGGCCATGTTACTAATCCAACTTTTTCTGATGCAAGCATGTGTAGATGAACATCAGAAGGACTAAACAAGAAAATGCATTGTATATTTTCCATAATCAGTTTAATGTCACATACAAGGTCGAAGGATATGGAATACGAAATAGGGTGTCAAGGGATACTCAAGAAACATGAAGACCCGAGGGTCAAATTGTATGCCTCGGATTTTTTGACTGAAAAAATGTGTAACAGTAAATAGGGCGTGATGGAGGGGTATGATGACCAATCTGTATATCACAAAACCTCTGAAGCAAGAGGCACAATCTTGAACCCGCAAGCCGGGGAACTCGCAATTGACAAACTGGGTAAGTATGGAATGAGGTAGAAGCATGACCATAAATGTGATCCTGTGAGTCCGCCAACCTGTGCACCTAGGAATTTTCAAAAAGATGACTAAACAAACCAACCAGAAAGAAAAAGTAGACGAGAAAAGTTAATTATAGAAGAGGGGAAAAAAATGATAATAGAAAATGGAAAAATTAGAAATGGGGAGGGCAATGTTTGGCAGCGAGAGTCTCAACAAAGGCCCATTGTTGCCAAATCATCATTTTCTAGTTCAATAGTATATGCCCACACCCATTTTTTATGTTTAATTTACTAGCACATTTGGTATACCTTTTTGAAGATTGCACCACAGACCCCTCTATTGTGGCATATAAGAAATGATCTTCTTGTCCAACCAATCTATTTCTTTCAAGGTAGCAATGTCGAACATACAGTGGACATGAAGGCAAGTTAGTATGCAGAAAGACATGTAAAAGAAAGAAATACAGTTCTATTTATTTAAATGTAGCAACAAAGATAATACAATTCACATGAGAATAAGCATAAAGATATGTAGTATATACACACAGTAAAAAAAGGTGCAAGGCAGTAGAACAAGTAGAACAAATACACAAACAATAAATGAAATACTAAACACTGGAATAGAAAATAAGAGTACATGTATGCACCTCTGTAACTCCTCTGGTATGTTCGCACCAAAGAGTCCATTTTCCTCTCTAGCCATTCTATTTGTTTAAATGTATCAACGCAGGAAAAATACAATGGACATGAAGGAATTTAGTATGCAGGAAGACATGTAAAAATAAATAAATAGAGTTCAAATTTTTTCAATGTAGCGGCACAGGAAATGCAAAGGACATTAAGATAAGTTATTATGTAGGAAGGTACACAATATCTACATACAATAAACTAGGTGAACACATATATAGACAATAAATGAAATACAAAACAATAGAATATGAAATAACAGTACAAGCATGTACCTTTCTATCTCCTCATCCACTGCTGTAGTTAAGACTCCTTTGTTTTCTCCAGCTATTCTGTTTGTTTGAATGTGGGAATGCACAAAATACAATGAACATGAATGGAAGATGGTATGCAACGGAGAACAAGTAATATGTACATACACTAAATGAGAATCAACGAATAGAATAAACGATAGTTAGAAACATGAACCTTTGCTTTTCTCCATCCATGATTTTAAATATATAAAGTTTTTTCCTTCCTAAAATATATTACAAGCCACAAAATATTAAGAAATTGCATGGCCATAGCTAAATGATTTTAGTTTTCTATTGCAAAGTATCTAGATATGCTTCCAGACATGGAAATATAATTTTGCAGTATCTTTCGTGTACATATCATATTTCAACCACAAGAAAAATTGTATCGTGGTCACACCAGTCTGTGTAGAGGATAAAGAGGTTGTATTATGATATGGGAACATTTCACCATATATGGTTAATAAGTGTGTTTTGCACATGTTTTATATTAACAAAAAGACAACGGATATTGTAATTGCACATGTAGTTGTCCAATTATTTATTATGCCACTATTTTGTATCATGTCAATACAGGAGTATCAACAAAATTTTACAGCAGAATAGGAGGGCATGGAATAGGTGCCATATCTCAACTTTGCTAGACACGACAAACAACAAAACCACAGGTCCACTCGCGAGTGTAGAACCTAAACACCGCAAAGCACCAAAAAAAAAACCAGCTCCAACTATCGGTGCAAGACCCCAACCCTGCAAAGACGAAGTAAACAAAAAAAAACAACAAGCAAAAAACCAACGATAAATCACGAATAGGCCCAACTACATCCCCAGAGCCCCAAACTCGTAAACTTGGGCCAAACAACAACAAGAAGAAACTAATGAACCAATGAACCAGCAAACAAGAAACAACCACCAAACCAGTAAACAACATATGTATCTCCAACGATTACCAAACTGCAGTTGAAGCATAGAAGGAACCAGAAACATATGACAAGCATGGCAGTAGAAATAAGAAAACATTATTACATGCAAAATGCAAACAATGAACAACAAAGAACGAATAGAAAATGAAATTATGGCATCCAAACTTACTTCGAAACAATGAACGACAGAAGCACAGGTAGAATTGTGGGTGCAACATCTGGACCCTGCAAAGTAAAAAAAACAGATCCAACTGCGAATACAGGACCTCAACCCTGCAAAATTGAAGTAAACAAAAGAAAGAAACAAGCATCAACAGGTCCAACTGCAAGCGCAGGTCCCCAACCTTGCAAAGTTGAACCAAACAACAACAAGTAGCAATTGATGAACCAGTGAACAAGAAGCACCCACTGAACCAATAAACAATGTATGAAGCTTCAATGATGAAAAAACTGCATTCCAAACCTAGAAGAAGTATGAAACATACAATGCATATTCAACTGGTGGTGGATAACAATATTGTCCAAATTCACTCCAACATTGTATGGAAAACTTCAAGGAAAAATGTACTCCGAGAAGCCTATTTTAGGTAAACATTTAAGGCTTTCACGTTGTCTAAGGACCTCGTGGTATGCAAACATTTAAGTTGTCGGGCCTGTTTCGGGACTGTTATCGCACAGTTTGTAGGAAGGGCTTAGGTAGCTTGAGTCAAGGCTTCAAACTGGCGTAACAGGAGCTTCCCCACCCACTGTCACCTCGATGGGGAGCTCTTTCTATTTAGGGTGGCTAATCCCAAGGGAGACGTCCCTAGTAATCTAGGGTTCTAAGAGGGCTTAAAGTTTATAGGATCAAGTTAAAGGTTTCCTTTCACATATTACTGCCAAGAAGGAGATAGTCAAAGAATATATTCCACTGATAAGGGCACTTGTTTGCGAGACAAGACAAATGAAGCTAAAACGTGCTGTAGTGGTTAATACTTCAACTATAATGACTATCTCTTATGTATATGAGCATTAATGAAAGTAATTATTGATGAAGTCAATGATTGAAAATAAAGCTTATATTAATGTCACTTCTTCAATAAATACACAAGAGATAATGGCATTCAATGTGTAAAATCAAGTCTTTATACTATCACAATGCTATAAACATCAAATCTGCTCATATGTAAATAATGTTGTTGCATCACTATTGCAGAAATAAGGTGATGTCAGCCCTAATATTAGGTCAATTTTGGAGGGAAAAAAGTGAACATTTTTCTCATTAAACCAAAGGAAATAATCTATACTTCAATTGCCAACCTAATCACAACGTTTCACACTTAAATAGTGGCTGAAAGAGGCTTGACGTCATCAATATTTCTGCTGATACAAAAGGTGATGTCAGCCCTAAAATCAAGTTAATTTTGAAAGATAAAGAGTGGAACGTTTTGTCAAACAAGCTTATGGATGTGATCAATAACTCAAAGTCTATCAAATCAGGTGACAAATGTCAAAACACTTTAAGCCAAGCTAGGGTTTTAGACAGGTATGACGTCAACTATAATGTTCTTGTTTTTAGGGTTAGGGTTAGCTAGTCAAGGAGGTGAATGTTTTAACAAATCAGCCAATGAAAAAGCTTAAAACCTCTATGGCTACGAGGAGATGACTTAGCCGCAACTTTTAGTCCAAACAAAAGTTCAAAATAGGCAAGATGTCATCATCATTCAGGGTTAGTCTAGATGCTAGTTAGGGTTAGTAGGGTTAGTTAGGGTTTCAAATCAAGAAAGTTTGAAAGATTTGTTTGAACATCAAAGATTCAACGTTGTAGCTTAAGACCAGTGACTTGGGTATTATGGAGTCAAGGAGTAAGGTTAATGGCTTGGGAGAATCTAAATCTAAGGACGGGAGAGTTAGGCTTGATGGTGTTTCTATGGCAAGGCCACCAAGTCAAAACCCTAAGGGGAGGAGTCTCATTCCGGTGTAGCTAAAGCTAGGCCTCATGCTCCTCCCTCTTTCCTTAGAACTCTTTGGCAAAATGGCTAGCTTCAAAATACAAGTCTAGGGCTGAAAAGTGTTGCTTGGGGACAAGGCTTTTCAAACCCTAAGAGTCCAAACCCTAGGTGTAAACTCAATTAGGCCTAGGACGTCCTCTTTTTTCAACTTGTATCCAAAACTAACTCAGAAAAAAGAAAGGCTAGTGTAGCTATGGCTAGGCTAAACCCTCTTTAATCAATGGCCAAATTAGTTTTTTTCATGGGGACATGAAGCCATGACCTACTTGTGTGTTGGCTCCCTAGGGTTTCAATGATTAAGAAAATAGCAACAATGTAACCATAAAAGTAAGCAATTCTACCTACAACCATTCAATAAAGAAGTTTTGCATGCAAAATTTACTTACATATTCATGAAGAGCATAATCAAACCCTAGTTGTAAACCTTCCAATGACAAAAACACCATATGCATGCCAAAAATGATCCTCCTCAAGTGTAGCGCCTCACTCCAAGAGCAAATATCCAAGACAAAAGATGAAAAGAGTCACTCTCAC
>ML776904.1:191700-205698 GCA_009831015.1 Picea engelmannii | reverse complement strand
CTACCATAGAGTCAAGAAGGATTTTTTTTGGGATGGCCTTAAAACTGATGTTCAAAGGTTTGTGGTAGAATGTTTGGTTTGCCAACAAAATAAGGTGGAAAAAATTAAGACCCCAGGTCTTTTACAACCATTATCCATCCCAACTCAGTGCTAGGAGGAGGTTTCCATGGATTTCATCACATGGTTACCGAAGTCTGAAGGAAAGAGTGTCATCATGGTGATTGTTGATAGACTAACCAAGTATGCACACTTTTGTGCACTGTCTCATCCCTTCAAAGCTAGTATAGTTGCCACCGCATTCATGGAGATAGTTCAAAAGCTACATGGCAGCCCAAAGATTATTGTAAGTGACAGAGATCCCATCTTCACTGGAAATTTTTGGACAGAATTATTTTCTTGTTTGGGTACTCAATTGGCTCATAGCTCATCCTATCATCCTCAATCTGATGAACAAACCGAGATAGTGAACAAATTTTTGGAAGGTTACCTTCATTTCTTTGTCTCTGATAAACAAATACAATGGTTCAAATGGTTACCCTTGGCAGAATGGTGGTATAACACTTCCTTTGATACTGCAACAAAAATGACACCATTTATGGAACTTTATGGATACCACCCTCCTTCCAGCACTTCTTCTCTAAAAGAAAAATATAAGGTTCAAGCAGTGGAAGATCACATCGAGAATAAACAACAAGATCTCCAAATATTAAAGGACAACCTGACCATGGCATATAATCACATGAAACAACAAGCAGATCAACATCACAATGAAAGAAGTTTTGAAGTAGGGGATTGGGTGTTTTTAAGACTACAACCATACAAACAGATGTCCCTCAAGCAAGCCAAGAAGGATAATAAATTATCACCAAAGTACTATGGCCCTTATACGATGTTGCAAAAGATTGGTACTATGGCATACAAATTGGAGTTTTTTGCATCTTCATGAGTACACCCAGTTTTCCATGTTTCATTCTTAAAAAAGGTTACAGGGGACAAGATCCCAATTCAAACTGTATTTCCAGAACTTGACGAGGAAGGAAAAATAATATTGGATCTTGAAGCCATCACTGACACAAGAATTCACTAGCTGAGGAATAGATCCATTTCAGAGTATCTCATTAAAAGGAGGAAACTACCGACTGAAGATTCCACTTGGGAAGATGAGTCTTTTATACAGAAGCATCCAGAGTTACTCAAGCATTGCGGACAACACTTGTCTCAAGGGGAGGGGCATGTTAAGCCATAATATTGGCTCATTACCCTTTAATTGGGAATATTACCTTAGTAATATTATTTTATTTATGTCGACTTTACTCCATTAGTTGTAATTATACCTCCTAGTCTCCTATATATACCAAGGTGACATTTTCATTTGGAATCATCTTATACTTGAACATTTAAGTGGGGTAAAAGGAGGTTGCCCCCTCGAAGAGGCTTATTATCTGAAATTATCTCTTTTCCAAGGCGTTGAGTAATTTTTCTGAGTTTTTTCTATGCTATATTGATATTTGGTTCTTAACAATTATATTAATATAAATACTCTCTTCTCATCCAATTATATGTTACACATGTTTACATTATTTTTCATGGGTAAATTTGCTATACATGTTGATGGATTATGCTAGTTTATGTGATGAGATTTCATACATTTTCCATATGCCCATGTATCTTGGATGTTGAGGACAAGTTGTACGTATCAGTCATTGGATTGTGAGCTCAATAGTGGTATCCTACGAACATTTGGAAGAGGTAGGCTTCTAGCCTTTCTTTTGTTGGAATTTCCATTTATCTAGCATATTTGAGATTTGATTTGATTTCTTGGTGTCATTCTATCTATTGTAGTCCTACCCCAAACCATAGATATTTACTCCTCATAACAAAATTAGTGACTCCACCGGGGAGTCTCCTTTTTGGGGGGTTTAGTTGGTGATTTTTCCCTTTTATTGCTCTCTATTTTCTTGATTTTTTGTGTCACGTGTAGCTTAAAAACATGTACATTGTTGTATATCTAGGTTGCTTCTCATAATTCTTACCCAGACAATGTTTTTCTTGGCATACGCGGGTTTTCCCTAAACAGTTGTGTAAATACGCAGGATGTCTGTGTCTAGGGTGTGTACATACGCTTTTGTTTCCAGAACAGTCACGTACATATTTTTCTAATCCTTTTAGGCTCAATTTGGTGTTTTCTAGGTGGGTTATGAGTGTTGATGAGTCTTCTTGGGTCTCTGTTCTATCTGTTGAGTGCTTGCAAACTGATAGGAAGCTATGTTATTGTTGAATTTTATGCAAACTTGCTTCTTGTTATTTTTTCTCATAGTTAGTCCTTGCATTTAGGTATGAGTAGTAGCTTCTTGGTGTCCTTCTTGGCTTGTCTTCATGTGCTTGTAGAAAGGTTTGTCTAAGAGGTTATTAGTTCAGTTTTACATTTTCATTCCTTTATATTAAAAATGCAAAAAAAAATTGGTTTTTGTGTTTTCATTTTCCTATATTGAAAATACAAAAATTTTGCATTTCATTTGAAGCATTTGCACTTTTGTCTAGATTGCAGTAGTCTTGTAATTTTAAGAAAGATTGCATTATCATTGAAATTAAAAGAGATTGTGTCTTGTGCACAACATTTAGAAGCATACCATTACATTGAAAAACAAGACTAGTACTTAGCAGTGTTTTTATATTTTCTTGTTTCATATGTTGAGTCATAACATCATTAATTTCACGACCATACCTCTTGAGTAAACAAGAATCAACTAAAATTAACGCTCAGTAATTAAAATTGATTAGAAAGATTTTATCTTTTAGGGTACACAAACAAGTTTAGGATTTAGGGCCTTCGAATAAGTTTTGTGAGTAAAATTCTCCAAGGCTACAAAACTCAGCATAGGTGTATTTACATGGAGTGGTGAAATCCATTGTATAATTGGTGTTTTGAGGAGACTCCACTAAAACCACAGTTAATAACAAGGTTGCATGAATTTGGTTGTGAGGATAGCCCTCCAATACCCACCTAGCACCAAATATATTTCTAGGGTTCTATTCATATATTGGGGGTTCTTGGGGTACCTTGATGCTTCTTTAGCTTAGGGCTTAGCTACCATGCCCATACGGTGGACCTGACCTGTAACTGTTCACCCAAGCATTGGTTATACCATGGTGGCGTTAGTTTGCTATCCTAGTTATCCACACAAGTTACTTGTAGGGGTTATTTTGTGGGTATCCTAAGTCATATAGGGATTAGACAACACATAGACTTTATGGAGGATTTTCTCTTCAGAGAGGTCTGACCGATCGAATTATGAAGACCACGAGGATCCTTATAACTGATTATGTTACCTCTACTCTGTTGTTCAGGATTCTCAATCCCCTTCTGGGAGAGGCATACCTTATTTAGTTCAGGAGGCCCCTTCTCAGCCACCCTCTCTTGTTTGTGTGGATTGGCTTCTAGTTTTGTTTAGGAGTGTGCAATTTGTATATAAATTTTCCTTAGTATTTTGAATTGTGTCACGAGATTTGAGTCATTGTGGATTGAGACTAGCTTCCCCACTAGTCTCTTATAATATTGAGTCAACTAACACAATTTGGTTTGATACCAAAACTATCTCCTAAAAGGTGTAGAATTAATAAACAAGGTACAATATTTGTCGTGGAGGCTCACGATCATACCATCATGAGTACTAATTTAGATATGAGTATTGATTCATGTATGAGTGTTTTAGGAAGCCCTTCAACTCCAAACTATGATATGGTTAGTGGGTTCCCTGTGGCTCCCTCATCATCAATTACTTGGATTTCATGGACTCCCTCAGTGAGCACTACCTAGTCAATGATATTATCTCGGTCCATGGGGATGAATTCTTTTAGATTTTCGAGTGGTATGACTTGGTCATCATCGATATTCATTCCCCCTAGCAGATTTTCAACAAGGATGACTAGTTATAGTGCTCAGTTGATGCCTCTAGCCTCTAATCATTTTAATTTTGGTATGCCAAATATGACTTCGCACATGGCGTCCTCGATTCAGACATCTAACGTCAATGTTATTTTTGGGTCATGGGGCACGTCGCCTTGTTTTAATCCTTTACCATTTGGTGAGGGACATATCAATTAGTCGTTTCCTATGTTAGGACCCAATCCTAGTTATAATTTTCAAGGATGGAATGGGAAAATGGGCAAGTTTCTACTTTATATATGATCCAGAATCGAATCCAGGAATTTGATGGGGCTCAGAAAGGCCTAAAAATTAAAATTCTCACAATGGCCTCAAAATGGACATGTGCATAGGCCTCATTGATACAACCTGAACGCAACTTGAATGGGCTCAAATGGACTTTGTATGATCCTTATATCATGTTTTTTTCATTTTCCCAAACAAGCAAAACGTCAACAGGCAAAAAATAATTCAATGTTGACATCACCATGATGACGTAGCATTGAGACATGTGGAAATGCAGTAGTAGGCTGATTGGGAATATGACAGTGGTCCAATATCATTTCAACAAGTGGCACATTTTGTGGGAAAATGAAAAGGTGTCACGTGGCCTAGACGTGGGCTACCACGTGGCACCCCAGTATTTGTCGGTTGGGTAAAATATTTTGATCTTCATAGGATTCGACCCCATGACCTCTTGGTAGGGGAAATACCTTGGGATAGGCCTAATTTCCAAGGAGCCAATGGTGGGACTTGTATTAAAAATTCCACATTAATATATATAAGGTTTCATTATTGTATAAGCAGAGGCAAAAGGGGGTTGGGGCTAAGCCGCAACCGATGGGTTTTATTGGTTCCACATAACCACAGTCTATCGATTGGAGGCTCCACTACTAGTTCAGAAAAGGTTACGTGGGCCACAATTCAAGGCTTAACCACTAGCATCAATCGTGCATGTGACTAGGGGCGGTGACCACAACCTAGGCATGCATGTTGGGGGCTCAGTCCTATTATATATAGCCATGTGACCTATACCTACGGGGAGAGGGCCAGCGTGTAGCCCTTAGGGGATGGATATTATCCATATATAGCCATGTGACCCTATTTTGGAATGCAATCCTAGGCCCTTGGGGCTAATTTTGATTTTTTGTTACAACAATGGGTTTTTGCCTATAGTTTTGGCCCAAATTGGGCATTTTTTGAGATGTTTTGCCTTTTTGGGGGGATATTGGGCCCTTTTTGAGGCCATATATTGGGGGGAACTTGGGAGATGGTTACCAAATTCAAATCAATATAAAATAGGCCTTCTTGAGGCCATGGGAAGAGATTCATAGTAGGTTTATGTTGAATATTTTCCAAGCCAAAACCATTTTTATGTAGGGAAGTTGTTGAGGAGTGCACCTTTGCGAGACATTTCTGGGAGCTCTGCTCATCCGATTTGAGTGTCGTTTCTTCTGTTGGGTTCTTGATATTTGGTAGAACAACACCAAATTAGTTTCGTAACCTTTTGGTGTTGTCGTGATGTACTTGTTGAGATTTGAACATAAATAAGAAAGCCTCACCCACTGAGACAAAGGCCCGGAGATGTAGGCAATATTGTCAAACTCTGTTATCACATTGGTGCTATGGTTTTCTTTTGTTTTATGCTTCATTTCAGTTCTGTACATGTTTATATGGTTGTGATATCTTCTCATATTTTCTTCCTATTTTTTTAATCTTCCTAATTGGTTAACCAACACATGCTTAATACCTCAACCATAACCATGTAAAATATCCTTTCAGATCAAGTGGTATCAGATCTAGTTGACATTTCAATTTGAGTTTTTCATGTTAACTATGGAAAAACTACTTCGTGTTGAAGGTGAGATTGTTGAAGATAATCCATTGATTGGATTGATAAAGAGAACTTCTCAAAGAGAGAAGATGGCATCGGAAGAGGGACTTTCTCAGGATGAGAAAGGGTTTCGAAAAACTTTCTTTGCTATGTCGGAGATGATGAAGGTTTTGTACGAGGATTACTTGGAATGAAAAAGACCAAATTAGGGTGAATATTCAAAGGGAAAAAGTGAAGAAGGAGAGGATCCTTCTCAGATTCCTCCTTCACCTCCTTGGTCTTATTCTTCAAGTTCAAGCTCTAAATCCAACACAAATAAACATGTCCATAAACATAAGAATGAAATTCCATTATTAGAAATTGATGATAAATTTGAATTACCCATATATGATGGTAAAGTTAATGTAGAGAGACTTGACAATTGGGTCAGACAGATGGATTTCTATTGTAGTGTGCAACAACTCAAGGATGAGGCCACACAAATCAAGTTGGCATCATTGACACTTGCAGGCACAACACTCATCCGGTGGCAAAGCAAGTTGAAAAACGGAATGCAACAAGTGGGTAATGTATTTCCATCATGTAAAAGTGTTATTTCTACACTTAGAAAGAAATTATATCCATTGGTTTATAAAGCAAAAGTTTTAATTGAATGGCAAGCTTTAAAACTAAGAAAAGGACAAACAATGCAAGAATACACAGATGGCTTTCGAAAAATGGCATTGATGTTAGATATCTCTTTACATACACAAGAAACTCTTATGAAGTATATAGGAGTTTTACCTACACATATTTAAAATATTTTATTCATGTTTGGACCAACTAATCTTGATGAGGTTTTTTTTCAAGAGACATACATTGAAGCAGGGAAAATAGGTGTTGGAGTATCAGGGGAATCATCTTCAAGGAAAGAGGACAAAAAGAAGTGGCATGGAAAGAAGTCAAATGTAGTGATGAGAAAGGAAGAGAAGCCCACTTGCAAGCATTGCAAGAAAGAGGGGCATGATGGGGATTGTTGTTGGCAATTGCATCCCGAGAAGAGACCGAACTGGTAAAAGGAAAATAAAGGGAGGAAAACTGTTACAACGACAACATGACCAACACGCATGGGATCGGATTTAGGTGATGAATCTAAGGTCTCATTGGTTGGTATGATAGGAAAAATTGGTGAAGGAATTGATTGTAGAAGTAACTTGTTTCATATAAGCGTCATCATGCCACACACTAATGTTGATACATTAATCGATATTGGATCTCAATCTAACCTAATTTCAAAAGAATTGGTTAAGCAATTGGGGTTAAAAACACATATGCATCATAAGCCCTGCACACTTAAATGGATAAGAAACCATCATCAAATGCACATAACAAAACAATGCATAATCCAATTTTCTATTTCATCTAAGTATATGGATGAGGTAACATGTGATACATGCCATTAAGTGAATGTGGAATGGTCTTAGGTAGTCCATACTTATATGATCGTAAAGAAATATTCTACAGGACAAAGAATCGATATCAATTAACCAAAGAAGGTCAATATTATGTGGTTCATGCTCATCATGTAAAGCCAAATAAAACTCTTCAAACTATGGAACAATTAAATAAGGCATTTCAAGCAAGCAAAAAACCTATAATTGTTTCAAATCAAGTAATAGATCTTAATCAAGAACATGAGATGATTGTGGAATGGAAAATCAATCATGGTTTGCTTCAAGATAAGCTCATGTCGTGCAAATATTACAAGCACGTCATCTCATTTGCAGTCGTATCTTTTATTCTATCATTAGTAATATTGTCTACATGGATGATAGTAGCTTTAGTAAGATGTGATAGGGTTCAAATGGCTAACAATATGATGTTATTTGTCATGATTGTGTTACAGTTGATCTTGATGAGACAAGTGCATAGGACAATGTTCAAAGAAAGAGGACAAGTTGGGTGACCTATCCCAAGCTTGTTGACTGGTCAGTAACCTTTTGGGGACCAAAAGGTTCTTTAGTGGGTAGGTGTGATCTAGAATTGGATCCAGGAGCTTGATGGGGCTTACAAAGGCCTAAAAATAAAATTTCTCAGAATAGCTTCAAAACTGATGTGTGTGTAGGCCTTGTCGATACTAACCAAACTCAACTTGAATGAGATCAAACAGACATCGTATTCTCCTGATATCATGTTCTGTTCGTTTTCCCAAACAGGCAAAAAAGCAACAAGTCAACATGCAAAAAAAAAGTCAATGTTGACGTCAGCATGATGTCATCATGCTAATGTAGCATTGAGACATGTGGCAAAGCAGCAGTAGGCTGACTGGGCAGATGACATTGGTCCAATCTTGTTTTGACAAGTGGCAGATGACAATGGTCCAATCCACATGACACTCTATCATTCGTCGTTTGGGTAAAATTTTTTGAGCTTCATAGGATTTGGCCCCGTGACCTCTTGGCAGGGGAAATACCTTGGGACATGCCTGATTGACAACATGCCAATGGTGGGACTTGTATTAACAAGTCCACATTAATATATATAAGATGTCTTTATTGTATAAGCGGAGGCGAAAGGGGGTTGGGGCTAAGCCCCATCCCACGGGTTTTATTGGTTCCACATAACCACAGTCTAAAGATTGGAGGCTCCACTACCAGTTCATAAAAGGGTGCAGGGGCCACAATTCAAGGCTTAACCACCGACGTCGATCATGCATGCGACTAGGGGCGGTCACCACAACCCAAGCGCGCATGTTGGGGGCATGGTCCTATTATATATATCCATGTGACTTATACCTGTGAGAAAAGGGCTAGTGCGTAGCCCTTAGGAGCTGGTGCTTGGACATATATTTCCATGTGACCCTATTTTGGAGTGCGCACCCAAGCCCTTGGGGCTAATTTTGATTTTTTGTTACAACAATGGGTTTTTGCCTATAGTTTTGGCCCAGATTAGGTGTTTTTGGAGATTTTTGGTCCTTTTGGGGGGATGTTGGGCCCTTTTTGAGGCCAGGTCTTGGGGGGAAGTTGGGAGATGGTTTCCAACTTAAAATATATACCTTGAGGCCATTTTTATGCAGAGACATTATTGAGGAGTGCACCTTTGTGGGCCATTTATGAGAGCTTCAGTCATCTGATTTGAGTGTTGTTTCTTCTGTTGGGTTCTTGAGATTTGGTAGAACAAGATCATATCAGTTTTGTAACCTTTTGGCACTATTGGGATGTAGTTTTTTAGCTTTGAACATAAATAAGAAATCCTCACCCACTGAGACAAAGGCCCGAAGACGTAGGTGACATTGTCGAACTCCGTTATCACATTGATGTTATGGTTTGATGTTATTTTATTCTTAATTTCAGTTATGTACATGTTTATATGGCTGCGATATCTTCTCATATTTTCGTCCTCTTTCTTTAAGCTTCGTAATAGTTTAATCAACACATGCTTAATAACTCAACCATAGTCGTGTAAAAGATATTTTTGGATCAATATATCTCGCCTGTCTATCCATCGTCCACAATGACCATTCCCACGAATGATTTTCTTATGAAAAATCCTCCTCTAACCTATGGTATTACATCAGGGGGGAATCAATTTTCTAACATGGGAAACCCCGCATACGAAGTTCCTTCGTCAGGGGGGAATGTATATCCTCACATGGGTAATCCATATCATATCTCGTTTTCCTTACAAGTGGTCCAATCAATGATGATTCCTTTACAACCTTTCATGAATTAATTAGGAGGGGGATATTATCCTACCGGGAAAGGCCATGGTGTCTACCAGAACCCTCATCGACCCAGAATATTGCAAATTCAGTATTTCCTGGGAGCATGGTCTGAGACGCCACAACCAAGGATCCCTTTTTATGGCCACATTGAATTTTCCAAATCTGTTGAGATTAACAAACAACCCCATGTGTCATGATCCGACATGACCCCTAGTTCCTGCCAAGCTTCCCTAAGGAATTCTAAAATTCAAGGGTAAGAGTGGCAAGGATCCAGGACATCATATAACTAATTTTCCCTTATGTTGCTCGTCGAACTCTCTTAATTATTACTCAACCATTTGAGATTGTTTTAGCGTTCCCTTATCGAGGTTGCTGCGAAATGGTACATCGAGTTACCAGGAGGCACATACCAAAATTTCCATGAGTTGGACTTAGTTGTTCTCAACCACTTTCAACTATCAGTTCATTACGATCTCAGTACCGATACTTTATCGACTTTCCGTTAGGAAAAACCCACCCACATATTAGATCACATTCAAGAGTGGCTTAGAAGAAAGGGGTTGATGAAAGCTAACATTACTCCATAGTTTATATTGGAGTTGTTCCTTAAGTATTTGTTGCCATATATTTTGAAGGATGTTTTTACATCCGGGGTAATGATTGAGGAAGAGACCATATTTAAAGCCCAACAATTAGATCTTATTTATGCTCAACCTAGGATAATCTATGAAATTATTCCTGATGCACAACAGTTGAGTAATGATCCAAGAAAAAATCTTGGGCCCCTTGTTGATGGCATTAAAATCTCAGCAAATGCCAAGTTTGTAGACCAAGTGACGAATCAGATGAAAAATGTGTCTCTCAACCAGTCTGCAGTAGGACAAGCTACGACTTTTTCTCCTCCCTCCCAGTCGTCAGAAGTATATTTTGTGCAGTCGACAAACCCAAAGGGTAACCAACAACTTAGAGGAAATAAGAGGAAAGGTAGAAATAATAACTGCAAGGGTGGGAATAGTAACAACAATAACAAGAACAAGGGAAATCAAAATAGTGAAAAGTCTAGTAATAATTTTGGCAAGGGAAAGAAGGAAAAGAGGAAGGTGAATTTTACATGTAAGATGTGTAAACAATATCACCTTACACATTTATTCCCTAAGATAGAGGAAGACTCGATGTTTATAGTGCAACAGCCTGCTATGTTAACTAATTTGTTTCCACATATTCAAAATATAGCCTCAGGAACCTAGAACACCGGAAATGCATTGGGTGGAGGTCAAAATACCCTAGCACATGATGGTGTCCATAAATGCATAAATATGGTTCAATATGACATTAGCATAGCCACTAGCACTCGTGATTATGGTCCTCCACAACCTACTTTGGGTAAAGATCCTCCCCCTCCGGAAACACCTTTGTAGATCGATAAGCTTTACCATATGCCTTCTATTCTGAAAGGAGTTCTTAAGCACTCTTCTGATAATCCCAATGTCATAGCCATCAATAATTACTCGATTGTTGAAGATTTGGGCCAAAATCCATGTGCAATGTTAGCTTTAGAGGTACTCCAGACATCAACACATAGAAATGGTTTGTTATCTATGTTGGGGGCTATTGACTCAAGTGGCTCAAACGTTATCAGGTTCAATGTCACAGATGTCCATCCTTGCTTACCTTACCATGTGGACTTTCAAATCCATGCGGAATGTATGAATATAAATATTAAGAGTAGTGTCATCGATGAAGATGCTTCGACATATGAGATGTCTCTATCTTGTTGGAAATCCATTGTCTCTTCCTATATTTCTCAGTCTATGATTATGTTAACTACATTTGATGGGCATTCATTCAGACCCCATGGTATCCTCCCTACTCTTCAGGTCCAGTTAGGTGGTAAAATTGTGGTGGTCAAGGTTGAGGTGGTTGATGCACCCATTGACTACAATATTTTATTGGAGCATAATTGGATTTACGCTATGAAATTTTTTGTGTCGTTGGTGTTTCATGTTTTATTCTTTCCTCATGAAGGAAAGATTGTGATGATTGAACAATTATCTTTCTAAGGAAATTGATATCTCGATCGAGGATGATGGTATTTGGTATCCCAAAATGGACCCACACTCATTCAAAGAAGAGCTTTGCAGTATTTGTCGTTGTGATGCTCTTCTTGTAGGCTATGAGAATGGCGATCTTAAAAAACTGATCAACCACCACAAATACACAATAATTCCCTTGCTTGGTGGATGGAATACCATACATGTAATCGATCGATATGGATTCCCAAGGCCTCTTGAGAGTAGGAAGAGGGATGTATAATCCTTGCTTCTTGATGGTTGGATTGGAAATGGCACATGAAGTGAAAGATATCATATACTTTTTGACATCCTCTTGAAGTTTTGGAAAATAAAAATGTTTTTGTAGAATGGCCACAATTTTCTTCATGCCAAAATGTCCTACCATTTGACTATTGTGAGCCTCCCAAATCATCTTTACACGCTCACTTGCAGGAACATAGAGATGGCCCAGATGGAATAACAATCCATCCTGAATGTGAAAATCGGTGACATTCGCGCCTGTGCCCAATAGCTAATAGGTGGTGGCAAAGTCAGGATCTCACTGATAAAGTTGGGGCCACTTAGATGCCTCATGTGCACAGGTGATCTAGGGGATCAAATTTTGCTCAAAAATTCAAAGTGCTTGGAATCACTTCAAATCGAACGGGAGTATAGGCCTCGTCGTTATGAACCCAACGGACGTCGGGAGCGAGAGATATCATGTTCTGTTCAAAATGACAAACAGGTAAAAAAAAGGGATGTTGACTGTATAGTCCATACGGATGCTGACGTGGCAGGTCGTACGACACATGGCAAGTAGTTGTGTGAACAATTGGCATATGACATGGATTGTTTGCAAGAAATGGGATAGTGACACGTGGCCCTCAATGGCTGCCACGTGTCACCTATATATTGGTTTAAAAGTTATGTTGTTGGTCGGAGTCGACCCCGTGACCTCCGGGCAGGGTAAAGCCTTGGGAAGGGCCGCCCAATCGACACGCCCACATGTGTTACTTAACATATGTATGCATTTTAATTTATTTGAGTTTGCATTGATCTGAAATGGGGCACGGACCGGGCCGGGGCTAAGCCCCGGGCCACGGTTATATATGTATTTCATACGACCGTTGCTATGGGCAGTTAAACCCGCGATTATATATATGTGTTGTGTAATCGTTATGGTATGTGTGCGGTTATATATATATGACATGTGACCATTGTGGTGTGTGCACAGTTTAACCTCATGGTTATATATATGGTTTAAACCTTAGCCCTGTTTGTATTGCGCGTGGTCATGCAGTGGCCATGTACTCACGAGCCTTGGTGATTAAGGGCCGACGCGTAACTGTTCGACAGTTTGTACCAATTGTGCGGTTGCGCTCGGTGCTGAGTTTTTCCACATAAAAGTGCATGGGGGCTAGGTTGAGGCAACAAGGGTGCATTTTGGCAATCCAGAGACAACAAGTTTGAAGGGGAACTTCTAGGAAGCCTATCTTCTTCAATTTTTGGCCAAACGAGGTGTCGAAAAAGCCCAGCTAGGGGTTTTTGGACGCTATGGAGCCATTGGTGCCATCTATTTGGAATTTTGAGCATTGTAAAGCACATTTTTGAGAACTTTGAGGAAATAATACAAAAGATCCATTGGAAGCTGGACCAGGAGATGTAGCCCAAGAGAGGGGTGAACTCCTTTATCATTTGTTGTGTTATGTGTTTTGTGTTCATTGTTTATTTTTGTTGTTTATATGCATCTTGAATGAATAATTTATATAAAAATGTGTTGCAAAGTTGATCCATTTGCATTTTAACACATGAATTAAATCTTGCAAATAATTTTCAAGAATACAAGTCTTCTTCATTTTTAGATCAAGTTGGTATCAGAGAATAGGTTTTTGAAGACTTGATTATTTGCAAGTGTTTTGTTTTCTGATGCTCACAAGGTTGAAACTCACAAGAGGAGAAGGTCAACTTGTAGAGCCAAGTTCTCATCCTTCAAGAAGGAAGATTATATCATCACTGCAAGTTTCAAGGAGGCATTCACCAAGTATGGCTCATGAAGAGAGTCATGAACATATTCCTACAGAAGATGAAGATCTCATAAAGGTTGTCATGGAAATGAGAGAAATGATGAAAACCTTGATGGAAAGGAATACAAGGTTGCAAGGTGAAGGCTCCAACCCTTCAAATCACAAGGGAGATAGTGGTGATAAAACTCCAAATGGAAATGGAGAGAATGGTGCTTCTCCACCAGCCTCACCTCCATCTTCTTCTTCTTCTTCTACCAATTCAAGACCTCTTCCGAATTCTCCAAAAGGACATGGTAAAACTCCTTCAAAAATTCTTTCGTTAAAGCTTGATATTAAATTTGAATTTCCAATGTACAATGGAGAAGTAAATGCTGAGAAATTAGATAATTGGATTCGTCAGATTGAGGTGTATTGTAGGATACAAAAAATTCAAGATGATGAAACTAAGATTCAACTTGCTT
>ML776904.1:169488-186955 GCA_009831015.1 Picea engelmannii | reverse complement strand
ATATGACATGTGACCGTTGTGGTGTGCATGTGGTTTAACCTCACAGTTATATATATTGTTTAAACCTTAGCCCTGTTTGTATTGCGCGTAGTCATGTGGTGGCCATGTGCCCATGGGCCTTGGTGGTTAAGGGCCGACGCATAATCGTTCGATAGTTTGTACCGATTGTGCGGATGAGCCCGGTGCTGAGTTTTTCCACATAAAAGTGTGTGGGGGCTAGGTTGAGGCAACACGGGTGCATTTTGGCAATCCAGAGACAACAAGTTTGAAGGGGAACTTTCAGGAAGCCTATCTTCTTCAATTTTTGGCCAAACAAGGTGCCGAAGAAGCCATTGGTGCCATCTATTTGGAATTTTGAGCATTGTAAAGCACAATTTTGAGCACTTTGAGAAAATAATACAAAATATCCATTGGAATCTAGACCAGGAGATGTAGCCCAAGAGAGGGGTGAACTCCTTTATCATTTGTTGTGTTATGTGTTTTCTGTTCGATGTTTATTTCTACTGTTTATAT
Source organism: Picea engelmannii (assembly GCA_009831015.1). Taxonomy (NCBI): domain Eukaryota; kingdom Viridiplantae; phylum Streptophyta; class Pinopsida; order Pinales; family Pinaceae; genus Picea; species Picea engelmannii. The sequence goes on along the minus strand of ML776904.1, from coordinate 186,442 downwards.
GCATCTTGAATGAATAATTTCTATAAAAATGTGTTGCAAAGTTGATCCATTTGCATTTTAACACATGAATTAAATCTTGCAAATAATTTTCAAGAATACAAGTCTTCTTCATTTTTAGATCAACATGAATGGAGCACGGTGGTGAGTGCACCCAGAGAAGGTCGACTGTGGCAGTCAGTGACACGATTTGTGCTCTCTGTCTTATACTTGATGTTGAGATGGAACTGCTACATGTATGTGGACCAATTTTGATGGCGATCATTCTGCAACTTCTCTTGTGTCTGTATGAACTATAGAGGCTTGTGATCAATGTGGATGATTGTCTCCTTTCCCATAATGTAATGTTTCCATTGACGATAGGATTGCACAATGGAATACATTTCCTTGTAATACGTGGGGTATTTCCGGATGGTATCTGAAAGTGTCTCACTATGTTATGCTACTAGATGATCATGCTGAGTGAGAAATTTGTCTACAACACAGTTGAATGCATTATTCTCAATCTCGAATGGTTTTTGTAGATTAGGTAAGGAGAGTACTGGAGCTGAGCACAAGCGATGCTTCAAATCATCAAATTCTCATTGTTGTTCCTTCTCCCATGCGAAATTTGCCCTGCCACCACCCTTGGTCACTTGTATGAGGGCCCATGCAATATGGGAGAATCCCAACATGAATCATCGATAGAAGTTGGAAAGTCCCAAAAATCTTTGAAGCTCAGTTAGTGTGGTTAGGGATAGCCAATCACGAATGACTTGGATATTATATGGATCCACATGTACCCCATGCTCATCAACAATGCAAACCAAGTATTGGACCTTGTTCATGCCAAAGGATCATTTTTCCAAGTTGGCATATAGCTTGTGTTGTCGCAGAGTGCTCAAAATTTGTTGAATATGTTGCATGTGCTCCTCCCAAGTTTTGTTGAATATGAGGATGTCATCCAGATACACCACCACAAACAAGTTGGTGAAGGGTATCAACACATCATCAATAAACCTCATGAAAATGGTTGGTGCATTTGTTAATCCAAAGGGCATGACCAACCATTCGAAGGGACCCTCTTTAGATTTGAAGTTTTTCTTCCATACATCAATCGGTTCGATGGGAACCTGGTGGTAGCCATAATTTAGGTCAATATTGTTGAATAAATTTAACCCCTTGAGTTGGTCAAGAAGGTCATCAATTCATGGAATTGGGTACCAATTCCTGATTGTGATTTTGTTTAATGCCCTATAATCAATGCAGAGCCGCCAAGTCTTGTATTTCTTCTTCACCAATACAATCGAGCTTTCACAAGGGGATGAGTTGGGTTTGATGTGCCCCTTTTGAAGAATATCTTGGATCTGATGCTTAATTTGGTCATTTTCCATCAACGAGCGATGGTAGATTGGTCTATTAGGTAGAGGTGAACTGAGGGTTAGATCAATTGTATTCTTGAATTGGTAGTGCGTTGGTACCCCAGTGGATGAGGAGAAAATGTTTCTATACTCTTATATGATCCCGTCCACTTGATTTTGTTGCAAACAGAGGATCTGGGTAGAGACCACAGATGTGGCAACGACATTATACTTATTGTGAGCATGGATCACAAAGAAGATGAACTTCCTGGTATGTGAAATGACCTTACTGCATTACTTAACAGAGGTTAAAGAAATAGAGGTAGGCGATGCTACCTCTAGTACCTGTACAATTGTCTACCCAAAGTAATAATAACACTGCAGAGTATAGAATCATACACAACATGTCGTTTCCACAAATATGGCTATCCTAAAATAACATCACAAACTTCAAGGAGAGAAATATCACATAATACCTCGTCTTTGAAGGGATTGATCTCATAGGGAAGATGACACTGTTGGCTAACGCGAAGATATCTTCCTTGGTGAAGCCAACTAATGGTGTAGGGTTGCTGGTGTGGTGTCATCAACAAGTCCAATCACTTGACAACCTCTGTTGAGATTAGGTTCTTATGAGTGTCTCTATTGATAATTAAATGAAGTGGAGCCCCCTTTACCCACATCTATGAGTGAAAGAGACATTCTCCTTCCTCTAGTTTTTCTGGTTTGCTTCGCTGGACTTTGGTGGTAGAGACAGTGGCACTAGTTTCGGCATTGATAATCCACTTCCCCCTTCTGGATTTGATTCGGAGTCAGAATCTGCCTATGACTCAGAATATTTCAGCTCATCCATCAGTAACTGCTTGGAGTGACATTCTTCAGTGTTGTGCAAAGGGATTTTATGTTATTCACACCACTTTCACGTGTCCTTCTTCAAATTCTCATTACCCTTCTTATGTTGCAGCTTGGAATAGTTTTCCTGAGAGTGGCCATATTTGATTTGTCCCTTGTTTTGTGGGTTGGGGCTGCCTTTTCCCTACTTTGGCTGTAAGGAGTTTTCATATCCAAACTCTCACCTCTTCTACTTACTTTTTTGCTCAATCTTGACAACATATCTATAAGCCGCACCTAATGATGCGATGTCCAAAAACTCAATTTATATTTGAATGTATCTATGAAGACAACCACTATATTTGAGCACTAGATGTCGTTCAAAGTCTTTGATACCTAATTTGGTGCGTAGGGTATGGAAAATATTGGTGAAATCTAGAACTTTCTGGTACGTAACGTGGTCCATCTTATGTATTGTTCATCATAGCTTCCAACATGGTAGTATTGTTCTTTAATGACATCCCTAAAGGAATCCAATGTGGGGGTGACTGTAAATATTTCATATTCCTCTATGGCCCTTTTCTCAGAGTAAGTATCCCACCAGTCCTTAACATGGGGGACAACCTTGAGGAGTGAAAAAGTATCCTTCGAGCAGATTCAACCATTTATCTATAGAATCTACATCTATCAGTCCTTCAAATAATGTAATATTAAAATTTACTTGTACCTTGAAGGGGGTTGCATGGCCTCTTGATGAAGATGTGTCTCTTGTGGGCAGTCGTCGAAGGATCTGTGCAAAGTTGTCCATCATTTCATTCCTTTGTCGTGCAAGGGATTCCTCGAGCAACATTTTAAAAGGATCTCCTGCTCCATCATCTTTATTCTCACCCCCCATGGGTTGTTTCTGATCTTGCAATGACTCAACTGGTTCGAGTCCCAACTTCTTGTACCCAGATCTTGTCGGGGACATGCACAAAGTAAAATAAATGAAGAACAAATCGCTCTAATACCACTGATCGAGATTTATGAGAAGAATGAAATGAATAACAGACTGAATAAAATAACATAGAGATACAGAGAACAACAACAAATATCCAATGAACAATAAATTCTATAGAATAAATAAAATAGGTTGAAACTATAAAACTACATAACTGAAAACAACTTCCTGGAATGGTGGTAGCTATATCTAAGAAGAGATGTGGCTTCTACACCAATCTGTCTAAATAGATTGATTAGAATGAGGCTCCAAAGGCATTTTTAACATTACTCATGAATGCAAAAACACTAGACATCCAAAAACCTAACCCTAGGAGATGAAACGCCAAAAGTTATGTGGACCCCGATGTTTAAGTTGGTACCTCAATTTCTGAGGGTCGTAACTTTTGCATATGACCTCCGTTTTAGGCGCGTGATAGCTTGTTGGAAAGGTATTTTTGATAAATACACATTGTGTCATCAAACTTTGTCTCTGTCTACAGTTTGACTGTGGCAAGCCAAAAAAACATTGTTTAGGGCCCCAAAATGACCCTGGAAGTACAAAAATATGTACTGACTGGAAACTTCCAAAATAAGCCAGTTGGATTAGGTCGGCGACCCACAATTATAGCCCATTTGAAAGCTATGTAGGGATTTAGATAGCCCCGAAAGTGTAGAACCCTCAATTACAAACAATTACAGAAGAACATGTTGAACTAAAAACTGTCAAAAGGAGCCAGTTGGAATAGGTGGGTGGCCACCAATACCCACCTAGATCACATTTGAATATACATAATCAATCATTTTCCATTAGGGATTTTTATAGGACCATACACAAGAAACCATATTCCTTCTAGTTTTCTATACAATATTATTCTTTTCTTTGTTTTGTTCCTCTCTACATTTTTCACAATAAACTCCATTATGTCGTAAATGTCATTCAAACCCTTATAATGTTCTAAAATATCTCTAATAATGAATTTAAAAATATCCGCCAGACAATTATGATTTAGAGTTCCTACAAAAATATCTTCACTAAGTATGTTTGGTGCATATGTCCTTGGAATCATCCACTTTAGCATAAATAGATGTTTCTTACTCATGGTTAATAAAATTGCACACTTACAATGATGCAGACTTCATCAAGATAAAAAAAAAAAATATTTTAGTAATTAATGTATACCCTCTTTATCAATTCCTTTAGTTGGAAATGACATATTGTCATGGCTTGATGTTGATGTTGATGTTGATGTTGTTTCTTAGATCAATAGTTATCCACTATGCACACTTGTTTTTTTTTTTTTTGTTTTTTTGTCTTTTTTCTTAGTGAAACTCATTGTTGTTGAAAATTCATAAATCTAAACTTAAAATTGTCATCATTTTTTAAGAGGTAGCTCAATATGTGCTTATTGAAATATTATATACACTTAAAAATATTAAGAATTCAATTTCTCCCCACTCCTCGATGACATGAATGCATGAATAACATGAATCCATGAACCTTGTCTTATTTCACTACTTGATAAATAGTATATTTGATAGAAAATAACTATACTCAACATGATGCATAATAGAAAAATAAATTTTAAAATAACACTTCCATCATGTACAATTCTTCAACACAACTCTGCATCAAAAATTCCATACACTCAGCAAGATATTGTTGAGTTTGACATACCTTAAAATTCCATGCACTCAACAAGATATTGTTGAGTTTGACATGCCTTAAGGATATAGAAAACATTTAGGGATGCAATATTTCCAATATTTCCACCTTATGCACCCTTTATTTATGCACAATTTATGACTTTATTATGTTTTGTGCACTAGCTTGATTTGTTGTATTTTGTAAATGTATCTTATGTATAAAATTTCTATTTCGATTAGCATATTGGATTAGGGGCCAACTTATAGACTTAAGTAGTTGATACTAAAGAATTAGGTAACTATTTATATTTGGCTACCCTATGTTATAAAGAAAGAAATTAGGGTGTTTTTATATTTACTTTTTTTTTAGAATTAATGAAAAAAAGCTTTACTACATCATTAACAACCAACTAAATTTTTATCTTACATAATTATTTATAATTTTTGTCTTACATAATTATTTATTTTTATTTATTTTAATTAATTAAACTTGATTGAATAAAAATAATGATTATGTGATTGGATTGAATTTATGCATAAAGATCTAATATATATATGGTCATGAATGTTGGTTTGGTTAGTTAAAAGAATAAACATTAATTATGATTACACCATAACCTATTGTATGTAGCATACTTAATAATCCCTTAGGCGTATAAGGAAATTTTATGCCTAACACACATCACTAGTAAGAAGATCCACATATTTACAAACAATGGTGGAGAGAGAAAATAAATGATAAACTTTAATACGAAGTGTAAGCGTATATATTTTACAACTATAATGCGTCGTAGGTGATATATTTGTATCACCCGTAGTTAGTTAATTTAATCACCCAACTCCTAACTACAATATCTAACATTATGTACTTGCTACATATTTAATATATAAAAAATTAGTTAAATATGTTGTGAGAATAACCTAAATTAAAATCATCCTTGCAAACCTACATACTACTATACTTATTTTTCAATTTAAAAAAATAATATATAAAATAAAATAATATTAACAATTATTTTTTTTTCAATTTTTAAAAATTAATATATATAATAAAATAATACTAATAACACTTTATTGATTATTCTTTCCATGTTAAACAAACCTTCCTTTGCTCACCTTATCACTCTTCCTGTTCACAAGTTCGAGATCTTCACTTTGTGATTGGCACAAATACATTATCCATTTGTTTTGGTGTGGTCAAATCCTCATGTATGAGGAGAATCTTTCACGTACAATATACAATATTTATTTTATATTTGTACTTTGTACATTGAGTTCTATCACTCTCAACTTTTTAATATGAATACAAGTATCTTTCCATCAAATTTATCATGTGTGTAAACATTGAGTATGTAAAAACATTGAGTTCTGATTTTGATATGAATACAAGTATCTTGTCATTAAATTTTTCATATGTAAAAATATGGAGCTCTCTTCTTATTACGTTGAAAGGCGTACATTTATTGATAATGAGCACAATTAATCACTTTTTAATCTAAAATTCTAATTTAATGGTTAACAATTGAAGATGGTCCTCCCAAATCAATGAATGTGATTTCCTCTTCATAACCTCCTTGTATTTTTTAATGCATCGGTTACCCTGTTTACCTTTTAACATTTACCTAATCATATTAAGAAATTATTGTAGCACTATACGATTGCCACGTTTAAATGATTAAACTTTGGATTTAGCACGCTGGTTGTGCTGGTTGTAGACGCTCATTTTCTGGTTGTGCGTTTCATTTTTTGTCCACGCCTTTCAGCATTCATCAGCCACAGTTTTGAGTGGTTATGCTAGTTGTATAGATATTTAAATATTCATTTTTCTCAATCCCTTAAGTTTTTTATTACATATGTTTAAATTATTATGATATAGATATTTAAATATTATTTTTTTCATTCTCATAATTTTTTTTTTTATTATTACATATTTTTCTACAAAGTGAAGTTTGTAAAAAAAATTATTTGATTACTTGATGTAACCAATAAACTTGGATTCATTCACAAGATCTAAAAAACATGCATACACATGAGAATGGAAAATAACTCTCTTTTATTCCTTCTACATCCTAACTATTACAATGGAAGTTCAACCCCTTATAACTACTATCTAAGATTTTCCAAAACAACTAATTTTAGAAAAACAATTAATTTTAGAAAAACAATTGATTTTAGGAAATTCTCGCATGACTCTAAAACTGACCAATAACTAAGATCTAACTAGAGCGACACTATTTTTCAACTCGCTTTTCTAATTAAGTTCATAAACTAAGAGATAACTCATAATTAAAAAATTTAAAATTCCCGTAAAAACACTAAAACCCCAATTTGAGGCCTTATATGAAGGAATTTGGCCCCAGAAAAGTTTCGAAACCATGTCTCATCTGGAGGATTAGATCAATATGACAATGAACTTCTTGAGACACAACTCCATGTAAAATTTCAGACCAAACAAATAATCGAGTCAAAATTTATGACCCTCGAAAAATCCCTGCATCATTCTTCTCTGGTTGAAAAGAATGTAGCTCCTGCAAGTTACTGTCTTCAAACGGTTGCCACGTACTAGGATCTAGGTTCATCAAGTCCCCTTCTATAATCCATGTACTCTCTTTTGGTGCTACGCCTTCCCACTAGACCGAATATCGGTTGTATTGTCCTTGCCGAGTATGATGGGTCTTTTTATCTAAAATATGCACAATCGTTTCCTTTTTCTTTCTTGGAATAGTTAGTTGCCAATCCACCTCTACCCCATTGTCATCACCCAGATCATCCCCATGAAATATATACAATTTAGAAACGTTAAACACAAGGGAGATATTGAGATCAGCTGGTAAATCGACTTTATAAGTATTTTTGTTGATTTTCTTGAGAATCTTTCAAGGACCAATTTTCTTATAATTTAATTTGTTGTAGGTTCCTCTATTTAACCATTCTTTCTGTAAATAAACCATCACCAAATCACCTTCATTGAATACCTGGTATCGTTGGTGAGCATCTTTTATAAAAAAAATTATGTTCGTTACTGGCCTGCAATTTTTGTCTCACATGTTGTTGCAATTGTTGAATGTGTTATGGAAATGATTCCCCATCATCACTGATCCTATCCCCAAATCTAGGACACCCATAGGATTTCTATCATAAACAACTTGAAATGGAGTTTTACCTGTAGATCTATTCATTGAACTATTGTAGGAAAATTATTCCTGAGGTAAAGCCAAATTCCACTGCTTGGGCTTCTCTCCAACAATGCTCCATAACAGGTTTCCCAAACTCCGATTTACTACCTCAGTTTTCCCATCGGTTTGGAGTGATAGGCACTGCTGAACTGTATTTTAGTCCCCATTTTCTTCCATAAAGTCCTCAAAAAATGACCCAAGAACCGAGTATCTCTATTAGAGGTAATAGTTTTTGGAAACCCATGCAATATAACAACTTCTAAAAAAACAAGAATGGCACCCTCAATGCATCACTAACTTTCTTGCAAGCAATAAAATGAGTCATTTTAGAGAACCTATCAACAACCAAAAAAATAGAATCATTACCTCGCTGTGTGTTTGGGAGCCCCAACACAAAATCCATGCTTAGATCTGTCCATGGGCTTGTGGGCACTAGTAATGGCATATACAACCCTGTGTTTTGTGAGTGTCCTTTAGCCATTTGGAAAATCTTACACCATGCCACATCCTTGGTTATATCCTTTTTTATCTTCAGCTAGTAATACTTATCTTCAATTAAGTCTTGTATCTTATCCTTTCCAAAATGTCCCGCCAAACCACTACTGTGAAGGTCTCTGATAATATGTTCTATCATTAAATCAATTGGAATGCATAGTTGTTTTCCTTTGAATAGGTAGTCATCTTGCATAAAATATTCACCTTGATTAAGATCCATGTTCCCAACCACTAGATTCTTCAACTGTTCCACAATCTCCCAAAAATAATTATCAAACACATATAGATCCTTTTATGAAACAAACCCAATTACTTGATTTTCCATGGTTTCCAAAAGAACAGTGAGCCGACTCAAAGCATCTGCAACTTGATTCTTCCATCCTCATTTGTTCTTTAGAATGAAGGTGTAGCCTTGTAAGAAAGAGACCCATTTTTCATGTCTATTGTTCAATTGTTTTGGGGAGTTTACATATTTTAATGCAATGTGATTGGTAAATAAAACAAATTGTTTCAGCACTAAATAATGCCTCCAATGTCGCAATGCTTGCACAATTACATAAAATTCTACATCATATGCGGAGTAGTTCCTTTTTACTTCATTCAACTTTTCACTAAATAATGCAATTGGCCAACCAACTTGGCTAAGCACAACTCCAATACCTACATGCGAAGCATCGCAATCTACCTCAAACACTTTATGAAAATTTGGTAAGGATAATATGGGTACCTTAGTTACCTTGTCCTTTAGAAACTTAAAACTTTCCTCCGCTTCATTGGTCCACACAAATGTCTTTCCTTTTGTGCAATCTATTATGGGTGCTACAATACTTCTAAAATTTTGAATAAATTTTTGGTAAAAGGGAGCAAGCCCATGAAAAATTCTTACCTCTGTTATGCTCCTAGCACTAGGCCATTCCAAAATTGCTCTGACCTTCTTTGAATCCATCTTGACTGCTTCTGTCGAGATGAAAAAACCCATAAATACCAAACTTTCTTGCAAGAACCTACATTTCTTTAGGTTTGCATAAATTTGATGGTTTCTCAATGCATCCAATATAATTTTTAAATATTGCAAGTGATCTTTTTAGTTGTTACTGAAAACTAGGATGTCATCAAAATAAACGACAACAAAATTAAGGTTGAAGTGAAAGTACTAGGTGCATTGGACAACCTGAATGGCATCACGATCCATTCATATAGTCCATCCCTGGTCTTGAAGGAAGTTTTCCATTCATCCCCTTAGCAAATCTAAATCTAGTGGTATCCACTTCGCAAATCAATCTTACTAAAATTTTTAGCTTCAATTAGCACATCCATCATGTTGTCCAAGCACAGTATAGGAAACTGATATTTGATGGTAATTTTATTGATTTCTCTACTAATTGTGCACATCCTCCATGTATTATCCTTTTTGGGAGTCAACAATGTTGGTACAACATATGGACTCATGTTTTCTCTTACCAAACCTTTCTTTACAAGTTTTGTCACTTGTCGGTTGATCTCTACATGTTGTGTAGGACTCATCTCATAGGTTTCATGATTAGGTAAATATGATCCTGGGATTAGATCAATGTGATGTTGAGTATCCCTCTTTGGTGGAATACCAACATGTAGCTCATTAGGGATAACATCAATAAATTATTCTAGTAACTTGACCACTTTAGTAGGAATTGGTACATCTTCCACGATTCATTTTTTCATTATTAATGCATAGTAGAATCTTGTTTCCTTCGTTTCCTTAACAAATTCTCTTTTTGAGAACATATTCTCAGTTTTTCCCTCATCCTTAAGGGGAAATAAGACGACTTTCGATCCATCCTTATAAAAGGTGTAGGTATTCTTTCCTCCATCATGCATGACTTTTCTATCATATTGCCAAGGTTTTCCCAACAATAGATGACATGCATCCATTAGAACAACATCACACCATACTTCATCTTTATAAGTCTTACCGATGAAAAACTTGATTAGAAATATTTGATTAATGGTGACTTCATTCCCCTTTTTGAACCATGCAATTTGGTAAGGATGGGGATGTGTTTCAAAACATAATTTCAACTTATCTACCATCTCTTTCGAAACCATACTCTCACAACTGCCACTATCAACAATAAATTGACATACCTTTCCCCCGAAAGTGCATCTGGTTTGAAAAATATTTGTTCGAAGCCAAGAATCTTCATTGTCTCTACTTTGCCTTTACTCTTTTTCAGGAATCACCATTGACATGCGTATCATGAGACTCTCACCCATATCAGGTGGGACTTCAGATTCAACTCTTTCTTCTTCATTCTCATCTTGGACCAATTTCAAACTAGGATGTTGTCCTTGGTTCGGCTCTTGCATGTTATAATTTGGGCATTCAAATGCTCGATGATCCTCTACACCGTACCTGAAACACACATAAGGTCCTTCTCTGCCACCATCACAACCTCTACCCCTATGAAATTATGTTCCTCGTGGACGATTCAGGTCACCTTGTCAAGTATCTTCTACTTTCTCATCTCCTTGGGATGATTCACCCATGCCATAGTTAAAATCACCCCATGAGGCAGATGATGTACCCCTCCTTGATCCTCTATTCCTTTGAGAAAATTGTCATTTTTTATTTCCCTCAACCTTTATGGCTAATTGGTATTCATCTTCCGCGTTGCAAACCCTATGCATGCTCAGTTCAACTTGAATAGAAAATTTTAAACAATTCACATACCTTGCAACCAGTGGCTCATCGATTTCCTGGTGATCCACACAAATGGACAACTGATAAAAATCGTTTGTGTGTTCCTCCATGGTGGGCAATTTTTCTTCAAGTTTTGAAATCTATGAAAAAGGGTCTGGGCATTGTCCAGAGGAAAAACGATTTCTCGCAATTTTGTTTCCATCTTGCTCCAGGTCCTAATTTTGTCTTTTCCTTTTTTTTCTCTGTCTTCTTGCACATGATCCCACCAGATCATGGCATGACCCTTCAACTTGGCACATGCAAATTTCACCTTCTTTTTCTCTTGAATATGATGTCATTCAAAAAAAAACTTTTATGGTCTTCATCCAATCTATTAACTCCTTTGGTTTAATATTCCCTACATATTTTGAAACTTCCATCTTGATCCTATCATTTCTCCCTTCTAGACCCTTGAGCATCCTTCCTTCAAAAGTCATGTGCTCTAATTATTTGTCTTCATGTTATGTATGTTGATCTAGATCTCCTTGGACTAGAGGTTTTGCATATCTCTATGCATCTGAGAAAGATACCATATTCTTCCTCTTCCTCTCCTAACCATCTTCTTGCTCTGATACCAGATGATGTAACGAATAAACTTGGATTCATTCACAAGATCTAAAAACCATGCAAACACGCGAGAATGGAAAATAACTTTATTTTATTCCTTCTCCATCCTAACTATTATAATAAATAATAATAATCTATTTTTAAGGTCACGACCAAGCTAGCACACCAAATTGGTGTATGAGACCCTAATGGGAGTTCGAAGTTCAACCCCTTATAACTACTATATGAGATTTTTGAAAACAACTCATTTTATAAAAACATCCAATTTTAGGGAATTCTCGCATGACTCTAAAATTGACCTATAACTAAGAGCTAACTAGAGTGACACTATTTGTCAACTCGCTTTTCTGATTAAGTTCATGAACTAAGAGATAATTGATAATTAAAAATTTAAAAATTCTCTTAAAAACACAAAAGCTCCAATTTAAGGCCTTATATGAAGCAATTTGGCCCCAGAAAAATGTCTAAACATATTTGATATGAAGGATTAGATGCAATAATCTCTTCAAAACACAACTCCCTGTAAAATTTCAGCCCAAACAAATAACCGAATAAAAAATTCTAACCTTAGAAAAATCTTTACATCATTCTCTACTTTATAAAACCTATCTTTGCTTCCTTATTTTATAAAACCTTTCATATATATATTCTTTAATATTTAATAAATTTAATTCTAAAACTTTTAAATTTATAAAAGTGCAAAATTTACAAAATAACAATTAAAAAATATAATATATTAGAAGATTATATTTTCTTTTATATTATAAAAAATATATTGCTTAAAAAAAAAATAATAAGCATAGCAGGACTACTACCCTCAAAAAAATTGTACGAGACAATCTACCTTACACCCCTTTACATGAAGGAAGTAAACCATTCAAACTACTTACCCAATTAGGAAAAAAAAAACCTAATAAATTAAATAAGTTACTACTATGTTATATTAAAAATGGCACAAGTTTTGGTTAAATGGTCGCACTCTTAACTATAAGTTATCATATTACTTAAATATTAAAAATGGCATAAGTTTTGGTTAAATGGTCTCACTCTTAACTCCAATATTAGATACCATATTACTTAAATTTTAAATTTTCAAAATATAAGGATATAAGGTCTCACTCTTAACTCCAATATTGGATATCATATTACTTAACTTTTAAATTTTCAAAATATAAAGATATAGGTTTTAATATTATTCGATATCATATTACTTAACTTTTAAATTTTCAAAATATAAAGATATAAGTTTTAATATATTGTAATCTTCAATATAAATTAGTAAGTTAGGTGGTAAGCTATTTAACTCTTTCTTAATTAATTAATTAATTAATATATATATATATATATATATATATATATTGTTTAAATAATTTAATTAATAAATAGTGTATATTAATTAATTATTAATATAATATTTAATATTATATTAATTATAAAAATAAATCTTAAAACTTTTAATAATTTATTTTATTAAGTTTGATCATTAAAAAATATTAATGAGGTTGAATGTCTAAGTTAATACAATAAAAACTTTATTTATTTTTAAAAAACTTAATATAATTTAGCAATAAAGATTTCATATTTCATTTAATGTTTATAATTTAACAAATCATAAATTTTAATTTTATAAAAAAAATGTTGAAAAAAATAATGGGAAATATATATAGAAATTAAATAAATATTATTAAATCTATTTCAAGTTAAAAATATATAAATAAAAATTTAAGACAAACAAATATTAATCCATCATAAAATATATTCATATTAGATTTTATTTTCAAAATATTTGTCACACTACTAACTTTTCTAACTTCTTAACTTAACAAAATATGGTGATCTTGGAAGCCTTTTCTTAATGTTTTTCTAGCATAGAAATAAAATTCTAAAGAATGACAAGTAATCACTTATCCTCTTAAGATCATATAGACCAATTGAGTAAAGTTAATCATCATCATCAAACAAATAAATGATAAATTTATGAATATTAAAATCTCATACATTAATTTAGTATCTAACTTAGTATTAGAAAAAAATAATACTTTATATTCACATAAATCTAAATTTATTTTATATATATTAATATTATAAAAAAAAAAAAAAAACATTTTATATATTATTATTATAAAATTATCAAAAGGCATTTCATTTATATATATATAAAATGATGATAATGATGATTTCGTCTATGCATGATATGATGATTGTTGAAGTTCCTTATTACTTTTATTTTATTTTAGTGATCTAAACCAATCAAATTATTCCAACGAGTGAAGATGCACAAAGGAATCAGACTAAAGGTCCAAAATGGAGGTGATAGGAAAAAGCAACCGTTTATAGATGTCCTCAGGATTCGAAACCGGGACCTACTACTTTACTTTTAGTGTGTGAAACATGATTTTCTCACCGCAATAAACCTAAAGAAGTGGATTTGTTCAACAACTGTCGGTGGCGAATAATCGGATAAGCTTTGCGCTTTAGACTTTGCGCACCCTCCTCTATAACTTTAACTCTTATCATTTTCTATAAATATCTCACTCATTCTCATTCTAAAGAACCCCATTACACAAATCAACTCATCAACGTCTCTCTTCCTGTGAGTTGAAGGTCATCAATTCACCAACGTTGCTCTTCCTGTCAGCTGAAGGCCACCAATTCATCATCGCCGCTCTTCCTGTGAGTTGAAGGTCTGAAGGTCGATTCTCGAGAAGCACGCCATGTCTGACAACAGGTCTCCGCCACTACCTACAAGCTTCCCGGAAGGAAATCCTCCGCCAGGTTCCGTATTTTCTTCACGTCTCCTCTCTTCCCCCATCCTCTGAATTGTTTCTTTGACTGATAATCACAGTAAATTTCCATTTCATTAAAATGTTTTTTTCTTGTTTTCAGGGTATCCCTCGCAAGCTCCTCAACCTCAGTATGCCGAAGGCCGCTCTGTCAAAACGCAGCAGAGAGGGGAGAAAGGATTCATTGAAGGATGGTATGAATTCAATTCAAGTTTTCATTAATATTCTTTACATATATATGTATTTGTCTGTATGTTAGGGTTAGGGTTTTCTGTTATTTATTTGTTTATGTGGATCTGCAGCCTTGCGGCTATGTGCTGCTGTTTTCTGTGCGAGGAATGTTGCTGATCGTGAGAATCAGGTTAAACTTGGGGCAACGTTGGATTATATTTTATTTTTGTTATAGTAAATGACTATATAATTATGGTGTACGATTTCTGGGATGAGATTTATGATCCCTATCCCGAACTGATTCATGTGTTTAGCAGTTCGGTGTTAAAGTATTGTCGGTGTTGTCACAGCTTTATGAATGTAACTTTGTTTTAGTAAAAAGAAAAATATAACTTGCTGGAAAGCTTATTTCTCTTTAATTATTATCTGATTTTATTGTACTGTAAAATAACTTTTACAGGTATAAAGGTTTTTACATTATAAAGTTTATATTTTTATTTTCACTTTTACAAAAATACATTCCATATAACTTGACAATATTATAATCAATTTTAACAATTGAATTCTAAGCTAATTTATTTAATTGGTTTTATTATGATGTTCATGGTGTTGATAGTGATGTTGTTCATCATGTTATTTTTATTATTTTTAGTTTAATTTTAATTATTCTGATTTTTTTTAAAGACAGTTTTAAAGACAGTTTGAGTGAGTGTATATGTTAATTGTTTTAGTTTGAGTTGTTGAACAGAATAATTGTTATCTTTCTCACTTGATTTCAATTTCCTTAAGTGACATATTGGTCTCATAACCTGTGTATTGTTGCAATGGATGTCACTGATTAATTTTAAAATAAATATACATTACTTTACTCATTAAGCTTACTTATATTATATTAAAAATAAATAAATTTAATATGTACAACTTGAGTAGGTCTAATGGTTAAGAACATGTGTTACTTCAAACAAGAGGATCTCATCAATTTGATGTATAACTTAACCATAACCTTAAAATTATATATATTCAAGTGATCATAAGAAATAATAACAAAAATTATATATATTCAAGTGGTCATAAGATATAATTGTTATTATAGTTTGTTCACCTCTCTATATATAAACTTATACCATATAATTCATTAATTGGACAATTTTATACATGTAATTACACGTGTTACTTCAAACAAGGGGATCTCATCAATTTGATGTTTAACATAACCATAACCTTAAAATTATATATATTCAATTGATTATAAGAAATAATTGTTATTATAGTTTGTTCACCTTTCTATATATAAACTTATACTATATAATTCATTAATTAGACAATATTATACATGTAATTACATGTGTTACTTTAAACAAGAGGATCTCATCAATTTGATGTCTAACTTAATCATAACTTTAAAATTATATATATTCAAGTGATCATAAAAAATAAATGATATTATAGTTTATGCACCTCTCTCTATATAAACTTATACCATATAATTCATTAATTGGACAATATTATACATGTAAATTTATATTAATTGTTATTATAGTTTGTTCACCTCTATCTATATAAACTTATACGATATAGTTTATTAATAAGACAATATTATACATGTAATTTTATATTCAAGCTTATAATTTAGTTAATTACTTGAACAATATTATACATATAATTTTATATTCCAAGCTTTATACATGTAATTTTATATTCGAAGCATATAATTTAGTTCATTAATTGGACAATATTATACATATAATTTTATATTCGAAGCTTATAATTTGAAAAGAAAATAATATATCGCCTAACATACATATACATGGGCGGAAGGGTATTTTCAATATATATTAAAATTATATAAATATTGTTTTAAAATTAAGTTTGGGAGTTGTTGAATTATAAGTTTGGGAGTGGTTGAATTAGGTATCATGAGAATGGAATCGAGGGCTTCTAATTGGGCTGTCTACACACTTTAAGATCCACAATAAAGTATTTGTTCCTTTTAGATGTTCTTTTCTCTCTTTGTTGTTCAATGCTTTTACATTTACAATAATGTATGCATTGCTTGGGTATATATGATTTTATTCATTAAACTTATTTTAATTATATTAAAAAAATTATATATATATATATATTTCAAGTAGTTATAAAAAAAATTTGTTATTATAATTTATTATAATTTATTGTGCGCACAATATTTATATGTATGAGAAGAAATTTTTATATGGACTTATATCATAGGGATTACTAATTAAAAAATAT
>ML776904.1:155474-169351 GCA_009831015.1 Picea engelmannii | reverse complement strand
TATATATATATTTCCTAATATATATGGGTGAAAGGGTATTTTTAATATATTTAAGATGTATTAATATTGATGGATTTAAACTTAAGTTTGGGGGTAGTTGAATTAGGTATCATGAGAATTGAATAAGTGACTTTTAATTGGACTAGTTTACAGACTTTAAGATCCACGATAAAGTATTGGTTATTTTTACATGTTTTTTTTCCTCTTTGATGTTTATTGTTCTCACATCTATAACAATGTATGCCATTGCATGGGTATTACAAGGCTCAACATACCTCTCAAATCTCCAATATCAACCTATTGCATGTATCATGTCATCACTACTTCTCAAAATCGTTCATGTATCCTCCCATCACTAATTCTTGAAATTGTGCACATATACTCCCATCACTACTCAAAATCTAGGATTCGACCAAAAAAATCATTAAAAATTGAGGATCTAACCAAGATATGAAAAAAGTATTTCATGGAAGGACTCTTAATGAATTGTCATTAGGTAAAAACAAATAAATGGACATAGGAATTAAAACAACTTACCTTATAGAAGTTGTTAGCACTGAGAGTCACCCTTAGATTGCATAGAAGGTAATCCCAGTACCCATCAGGTTATATGTCACTATGAATGAGTTTAAAGAGGTCAAATGGATAAGACTTAAGATAATATCGTTTTAACTCAGAAAATTGGACTGGTATGCAGAAGCAATTGGGGTCTTAATCAACTTCAGTCAGTAAGTTGGAGTAAAGGTGAATAGAAGGAAGACTTTGGTGAGGAAAGTGTAGAGGTCTACTATGGACATTAGGTCTTCAAGCAGCCTAAGGAGGAAAAACTCAAACACAAGATCCACTTGCATTCAAAGTTTTAGGAAACTGAGGAACACTACAAAAGTACTCTAATCAAACATCTATCACAATAAAGCTACAACAATCCATGTGAATCATTCAATCATGAACACTTCAATATCAGAGACAAATAAGATGTAAGAAGAAAACTGACTTATATTAAACAAGAAGTCTCAAATCAAGTACATAACTAGAGAGCCAGTGTGCTTCATCAAAATATTACAATGCAGGAGCCTTGCTCAGCCATTCGACCACTATCAAAATATCAAAACTCACTCTTTATAATCAAAACAATTCACCACTACCAGGAGAAAGATCAGGCCCTTGCATTCAAGACTTTCGGTCTGCGTCTTCCCCGTCAGACTGTGTAGGCATTCTTCTGTCAGACGAGAGCTCAGATCAGCGTGGGTTTTATACGAAAATCTGCTCACAAGAGTACCACAGGTTGACGGTCTGCCTCCATGGCCAGTCCTTCCATACTTTCCATTTATGGGGTGAGACGAGGTTTCAATTATTAGCCTGTGTCCATTAACTGATATCTCCTCGGGATTGGGACCATGCCAGATAACTAGGGGGTGGCCACTTGATGCGACTAAATATGATGTTGAATGAGCATACTAATTCAGGGTCATGGGTCTACAAGAGATCTGTGACCAGGAAAGTCTTTCCATTTTCGGTGCCGCTGCTGAGATTTATCCATCCACCAATTTTGGAATACATTAGAGTTCGCATGGATACGATGCCAAATTTGGTGTTTTAGGACCCTTAGACGCGAAGAAAAGGATGAGTGCCCAGTGAATTTGGCTTCACTCCAATGTAACCTTGGGTTGTGACCTGACGCTTTATCCCAAATGGTATTTCGAGATTTTGTACTTCGGAGGTCTTCACAACACCTGACTCTAGATTACCCGCTACCCGAAACAGCGAAACCACTTCACTCAAATCGACGATCAGATCTTTTTCGTAGTGGATGGCTACGATTGCTTCTTTGGAACCTCGAAATGGCCAACTCTATATATTGGGTGCTAGCTTCTCTTTTTAGGCTCACCTTCCACATGACTTCAGACCATGACTCGGGCCTAACTCTCGAGTGTTTAGCAGCTTCGCACTTCGCAAAGTTGGTGCTTTGCCCCTTGTCAACTCTCCAAATCGTGAATTCACGAACCTACTTATCTGCTGCCACGTCCCACCTTCCAACCAACAGCTGGGATCTTTTCGTGAATCCCTACCTTCGGGAACTTTAACACATCCTGCCTCAGAACTCCCAATTTTTGAATCATAAACTGTTCTTACACACAGAGATAACCGATCCTCCTCGACTGATGATCAACGACTTAGATCATATCCATATTCCACTTCGAAACTTTGAGACCTATAGATTTTTGACACTTTGATGGAAAACCTTAGCAATATCTCGGATTCTTGATTCCTGCAATAATTTTCCACCGTTGATCTCTTCAAATGAAATCTACTGTCCAGATTCAACCGATGTTATACCTTGAGCAACTTTCAGATTTGGAATGCCCGCGAGCTGCCGATCTGAACATTATATGGAATCCCCGCCGTTGAAAACTGAACTTGCCTATTGTTGGTGCTTCAAGCCCGAAACAGATTGTTAAGAAAGCTACACTTTGTGTTCATGGCCACAATCTGCATGATCAAGGATTTGGATGACTGACTGTGAGATGAGAAAACAAGGAGACTAGTGACTGGAACACTAGAGGTGAGTGTTCGTCCTCGGAGAAAAATAGAGGGGCTTGGGGCCAAGATTTCTTTCGGCCAAGACATTGAGGGAAACCAAGGCACAGGAACAAACCAGGGAAAACAAAAAACAATTATACAAGTCGAAGGGGAAAAACTTAAGACTTGGCCTGCGAGAGAGGGAGAGAGACATTGGAAATTGCAGACTTAGTAGAAAACACAAACCCAAAAGACCGTGACAAGTTCATGTGATAACATTTGGCTCCACAGGGGATGGCATGCTCCCTGTGAGCTGGCAAGAACAAGTAGTTCTAGTGCCTTAGTTGTTGGGTTATGAAGTCTATTATTTAAAACAAAAAAATGAATGATATTTACAATGGCATGAAAAAGCCACTCATGGCTCAAGCAAAGTACTTTTTTAGAAAATGCCCATTTACATGGCCACCAAAAACTTTAGCATCCTCCAAATTATGCAACTTGTAAGTGTTATTTGGAAATACCTCAGAAATTTTGAAGGAGCCAATCCACAAGGGCTCGAATTACCCTACTTGCCTTTGTCCTCCTTGGGTGCATGCCATTTGAGTACTAGATCTCCTAGTTGGAAATCCTCTTTGCTTACCTTCTTGTCAAAGTCCTGCTTGATCTTCTGTTGATGGTCATGTGCTTTGTCCAATAGTTGATCCCTAGTCTTCTTCACTTCTACCAGCTTATGTATTCTTCTAATCATATCATCAGGTTCTCCTTGGCAGTCTTTGAACAATTTTTTCACAGGCAAGGCAAGCTGAGAAGGAAAGATGGCCTCAACTCCATACACAAGATGAAAAGGAGAGACACCAAGAGACCTTTTTGTTGTTACTCTATCACTCCATAAATAAAACTTGAGCTTTGAATCCCATGCTTTCTTGTTGTCCTCTAACAATATTTTAATGATCTTTATAAGGCTCTTGTTAGAGGACTCTGCCAGTCCATTCCCTTGGGGGTAGTAAGGAGTAGAGTGAATCAATGTGATTCCAAACTGTTGAAAAAACTAGATCAATGGTTCAACCTTGAAATATACAACATTATCAGTGACTATCATGTTCGAACAACCAAATATTGCCATAATATCCTCAAGAAAACCAATGATGACCTTGTAGGAAGCACTCCTTGTGGGAATGGTTTCTATCCACTTGGTAAAGTAATCAGTGGCAGTTAAGATCCACCTCTGCTGACCACTTGAAGCATGATGAATTTCCCTAATAAAATCTAGGCCCCACTATTGAAATGGTCCTGAATCTACGATATTCGACAGTCCATTTGATTTCATTTCCTTTCATTAACATGGTTGTAATATACTTTACCAATTCAACAAAATTAGAAACAAGCCTTTTAAAAAAATTATTTTTCCCCAAGAAAGACCGAACTTCTTTCTTGGATCTAGGGAGTGACAAGGTTTGGATAGCTTCTACCCTGCTTGAATCAATCCTTACCCCCTCCATTGATACTATGTGCCCCAATAATTTTCCATCCTTCATGAAAAACAATGAATTTTTGGGATTTAAAGAGAGACCAAATTTTTTGCATTTCAAGAAGACCTTCTTCAAATGATCATAATGTTCTTTATCAGATTGTGAGAACATTGTTATGTCATCCAAATAGATGACCAAAAAATTATCCTTCTCTCCAATAAATTCTATGTCCATGGCTCGCTTAAAGGTCGCCCTTGCATTCATAATTCTGAAGGGCATCTTAGCATACATGAATGTACCCCAAGGAGTAGTGAATATTGTCTTCTCTCTGTCTTTAGGCAATATAGAGATCTAATTGTAGCTAGAAAATCCATCAATCATAGATATCCTAGATGCACATGTCACCCTCTATAATATGTGCTCCATCTTTGGCAAGGGGTAACTATCCTTTTTAGATCTTATGTTCAGGTTCTAGAAATCGACACAAAGTCTGATTTCTCCATTCTTATTTCTCATCGAGACCAAGTTGGCCACCCATTCAGAATATCTCAAAGGAATGATAATCTTGGCATCCAAAATCTTTTTCACCTCTTTCTCCATAATAGGAAGCAGCATAGGATTTATTTGTCTCAATTTCTACCTAAATGGTTTGGTCTCTTCTTTCAATGGGATCTT
The DNA here is from genome assembly GCA_009831015.1 of Picea engelmannii. Taxonomy (NCBI): domain Eukaryota; kingdom Viridiplantae; phylum Streptophyta; class Pinopsida; order Pinales; family Pinaceae; genus Picea; species Picea engelmannii. The sequence goes on along the minus strand of ML776904.1, from coordinate 164,687 downwards.
ATGTTCAATGATACTTATGTTGTATTTTTTGAGATCTTCATATGTCCAGGCAAACACATCATCAAACTCTTTTAATAGTTCAACATATTCAACCTTTTGTTCCCCTAACAAGTTGCTTGACAACTTGACAAATTTCATATCCTTCTCTATACCAATATTGCACTCAGTTACATCAACATCATCAGTTGAACCTTTAACTTTCACTACCACATCATTTCTATCAAATAGTCTTTCCAAAGGAACTAGTCCCTTTGGAATATGATTGCTAGGCAACTGAACAATATGATGATTAGAAATCAACATGAGGATAACTTTTAGAATCATGGTCTTGATCAATATGTAATGTTGAAAACTCACCAACAGTCTTAAGGAATCTTTTGATCTCAATATCATCCTCAAACACTTTCCAATGCTTGACATTGTCAGGTATATAGGATCTATATTTCACTTCTATATCATACTTGAGTTTAGGTGGCAAAGGGACTCTGAAGTTACTTGCTGAAACAACCGAAGAATCAACCATGGTATTCTCTTCCCTTCGAATAAATGAAATGTTTAAAGCTAAGAAAAAACAACCAACTAGGTCCCATGCTTCATTTCTATAAGTTCTTAGCCTATGGTGTTGAGCTTGATAAACATTTTTTATCCGATGGACAATTAATTCATCATCCCAAAACACTAAAATCTCTTCAATCCCCATGTCTTTTGTATCCCTCAAACCCAAAACAAGAGCTTCATACTCTACCACATTATTGGTAGTTTCAAATTCTAACTTGTAGGACAAAGATAAAGTCTCTTGAGTAGGTGAAACAAAGACCACTCCAGCACCAACACCTTCCCTAGAAGAGGCTTCGTCAAAGAACATCTTCCAAACATAAGTGATTGGAGGAGAATCTTCACAAAAAGTAATGGATTGTTTTCTAATTTCAAGAGGAGGTTCAGGACCGTCATTGAGCTGCAATATAATGGATTCCAAATTAGTATCAAGTGAAAAAATAGGATGGTTGGTGGGGTTTTCTTACTCACTAATAATGTAGGCCAACTGAGCTTCCGTGTAAAGTCTTCTACGCTCCCCCCCCGAACACAGGAATGGTAGAATATGTCAGGTCCATTTGTAAGGTTCCCCCAACTCTTTTTATCCAAGATCTTGACAAGAGAATGCCAAAATTGGGGGGAACATCAACCACCACGATATCCATGACCACACTTTTCATGGGCAACTGAAATAGGGTCACAACCATATCTTTGATGACCCCAAGACACTTTAATTTCCTAGAGTCAAAAGAATATAAGTCATGGTAAGTCTTTGTGATTTCTAATCCAAGTTCATCCATGACAGTTTTGGGCATGTAATTATGAGATGCTTGTGAGTCCATCAAACAATTATTCAACACCTTATCATGTATGTTTAGTGATGTGTAGAAAGGAGGAGAGGATTCGTCTCTATCCTCCACCAAGGGTCCCAATATGACAACAAGATTTTCATCTTGGATATTGACTGAGTCTATGGAATGAGATGAAGGCTCGGACTACAACAATTTAGAGAGGCACCTCTTGAAGTCTTCATGCTTGACTAGCTCTGAAAAGGGTACAAGGATTCTAATTTTTTGAATTTCATGCTCAAATTTAAAAGAGGAGGGGGGATTTATAATTTCTCTCACTTCTGGGATAGGGATTTTGACCACTGGTGGGGTGTTTTGTGACTTATTATCTTTGTTTTTGTCTACTACATCTTTAGCAGGATTCTCTGCTCCAGTAGGTTGATCAGGGATGTCATACTTCACTTCTTTATTTTTGGACCTGAGGTTGTATTTATTTGGACTTCTACTAGTCTTCGCCCCCTTACTCAACTCATTTAGTTGGTTGTCGATGAGAGACTCCTCATATGCAGATTGGGTTGAATGGGGAAATGAGGAGGTGTATCAAAGACAATGGATTTCAAGATCAACCTCTTCTTCCTCTCCTTCTTCATCAATAACAAGGTTATTTGGGAGAGGGGCTTGGATTCTTTGATCATCCCTATCCCTGTTTCTCTGATCTCTTTGGATAATCTGAGGGGTGTTATTTAGTCTTTTGAAGTTACCCCTATTTTTAGGATTGGGGGGATTCCTATAGCTCTACTTTCCTTCCAGTTTCAACCTTTCCACCTCAGCAGAAAGTGACTTTACCATCTTAGTCAATTCATCTACTTGAGGGTGGGTAGCTTGAGAACCAGAGGTTCAAGTTTCAAAACTCCCCTTTCCTCTGTCTCTATCAGTGTTACTCCTAAGTTTTTCAACTGTCAATATATTGGACTCCACTTCCAGGGTCTATGAGAGAAAGAAGTAGCTCTTCTTTCTCTTAGCAGGAGGCATAAATCAAGGTCAAAATCACTAGCATAATTCATTTTGGTGGAGGTTTTTGTAGGTTCAATATCAAGAGGAATCTTATTATACATTTTATTAAACCTCTTTGAAAAGTTAGAAAGAGATTCCCCTTCTCCTTTCTTAAGTGATCCAAACTCTGTAATATAGTAAGGGAAATCCTTTTTATCCCCCAAATGTCTTAATAATGCATCATCTAGGGCTTCAATCCCATCAATAGATCCAGGATCCAAGGCCCTAAACCATTTTCTAGCCTCTCCATCAAGGCTATGAACACAAATTCTCATTTATACATCCTCATTCACAATGAGATAATTGTCTGCAAGGTGCTCTTCTGTAGTTATGTCTCCCCCACCCATGAACTTAGGCAACTGATTAAGGTATCCACCAGCTGGGAGAGCATTCTTAGGCTGAGGCAGGACACAATGAGCATATCTAGTGGCCACTATGGCATCCATCATGTTCATGGGGGGATTAGCACCTTCCATTGGGATGTAAACTTGAGGAGAACCAGGAGGAGATGGAGTTTGAATATGGGAGACTGGAACTGTGCTTCTAAGAGAAAGGGGAAACACCTGAGTGTGTGGGGAAAAGGCTACCGGGCTCGAGGGAACATAGGATTCTTCCTCTTTAAATGCAACAACTCTAATAGGAGGAGGATTGGTAAAGATTGGAGTAGGAAAATATTCTAAGGTCATGGGTTTAAACCATTGTACAACTTCAGGGGAAACATGGGTGTCAAATCCTTTTCCTTCCAAACCGAGACTAGGAGGGGAGAAATCAATAAGGACACTCCCAAAATTTAAATATCTAGAAACTCCAACAAATGGTATAACAGGAGACAGAGAAAAACATACTAGAGTTTTTAAAGAAGGATTATGAAAATTACCTGAAATACTTGGTATAGAAGTTGAAGTACCTTCACGAGGGGTTTTTCCTTTTTGATAATTTTCTATGGGTCAGATTTAGGCGTTGTTAGATGCACCTGTGGATTAGACCTTGTGTGTATTCCTTTAGGAGACACAACTAAAACATTGGAGTCACCAGGTGAAAGTTGCAATCTTCAATGGTACTGATATTTGATGCACCTTCAGAATCAAAAATTCTTTGTCGTTCTATCCCAAGGAAATGTCTTCAATTTGTTCCCCGACAACAATGCCAAGAGTGTTAGCACTAAGAGTCACCCTCAGATTACATACAAGGTAAGCCCAACACCCATCAGGTTATATGTCACTATGAATGAGTTTAAAGAGTTCAAATGGATAAGACTCAAGATAATATCGTTTTAACTTAGAAAATTGGACTGGTACGCACAAGAAATTGGGGTCTTAATCAACATCAGTCAGTAAGTTGGAGTAAAGGTGAACATAAAGAAGACTTTGGTGAGGAAACTATAGAGGTTTTCTATGGACATCAGGTCTTCAAGCAACCTAAGGAGGAAAAACTCAAACAAAAGATCCTCTTGGATTCAACATTTTAAGAAACTGAAGAACACCATAACAATATTGTAATGAAACATCCATCAAAATACAACTACAAAAATCCATGTGAATCATTCAATCATGAACACTTCAGTATCAGAGGCAAATAATATGTAAGAAAAAAACGGACTTATATTAAACAATAAGTCTCAAATCAAGTACATAACTAGAGAGCCAATGTTCTTCATCAAAACATTACAATGCGGGAGCCTGGCTCAACCATTAGACCACTAAAAAAATATCAAAACTCACTCTTTATACTCAAAACAATTCACCACTTCCAGGAGAAAGATCAGGCCCTGCATTCAAGACCTTCCGTCTGCGTCTTCCCTGTCAGACTGTGTAGGCATTCTTTTGTTAGATGTGAGCTCATATCAACATGGGTTTTGTAGGAAAATTTTCTTGCAGGAGTACCACGGGATGGCAGTCTGCCTCCACGGCCAGTCCTTCCATGCTTTCCATTTATGGGGTGAGACGAGGTTTCAACTACCGGCCTGTGTCCATTAACTGATATCTCCTAGAGATTGGGACTAGGACAGATAACTAGGGGGTGGCCACTTGCTGCAACTAAATATGATGCTGAATGAGCATATGAATTCAGGGTTGTGGGTCTACACAAGATCTGTGATCAAGAAATTCCTGCCATTTTCGGTGTCGATGCTGAGATTTATCCGTCCACCAATTCTGGGATACATTAGACTTCACATGGAGAAATCGCCAAATTTGGCGTTTTAAGAGCCTTGGATGCAAAGCAATGGATGAGCGCCCAGTGACTTTGGGCTCACTCCAATGTGACCTTGGGTTGTGACCCGATGCTTTATCCCAAATGGTATTTGGGGATTTCGTACTTTGGAGGTCTTCACAACACCTGACTTCATATTACCCGCTACTCGAAATAGAAAAACCACTTCACTCAGATTGATGATTAGATTTGTTTCACAGTTGACGACTACAATTTCTTGTTTGGAACCTCGAAATAGAAAACTCTATGTATTGAGCACTAGCTTATAATTTTAGGCCCTCCCTCCACATGACTTCAGACCATGACTCGGGCCCTAACTCCCGAGTGTTTCGCAGCTTCTCACTTCGCAAAGTTGGTGCTCAACCCATTGTCAACTCTCTAAATTGATAATTCATGAACCTACTTATCTTCTTCCATGTCCCACCTTCCAACCAATGGTTGGGATGTTTTTGCATATCTCTACCTTTGGAAACTTTAACACATCTTGCCTTACAACTCCCTATTTCTAAATCGTGAACTGTCCTTACACACGAAGATCAATGGTCCTCCTTGAATGATAATCAATGACTTAGATCATATCCTTGTTCCACTTTGGAACTTCAGGACCTCTAGCTTTTTGACACTTTGGGACTTCGACACTTTGATGGACAACCTTAGAGATATATCAGATTTTGATTCTCGCAAAAATTTTCCATCGTTGATCTCTTCAAACAAGATCTACGGTCCAGATTCAACCTGCACTATACGTCGAGAAAATTTTAGATTCTAAACTCCCGTGAGCCACCGATCTGAACATTATATGTAATCCTCGCTGCTGAAAACTAAACTTGCCTGTTGTTGCTGCTTCAAGCCCGAAACAAATTGTTAAGGAAGTTGCGCTTTGTGTTCATGGCCGTAGTTTGCACGATCAAGGATTTGGACGACTGGCTGTGAGCTAAGAAAATGGGGAGACCAGTGATTGGAACACATGAGGTGAGTGATCGTCCTTGGAAAAAAACAGAGGGGATTGGGGCCAAGATTTATTTCGGCCAAGAAATTGAAGGAAACCAGGGCACATAAATGAACCAGGGAAAACATAAAACAATTATACAAGCCAAAGGGGAGAAGCTTAAGACTTGGCATGCGAGAGAGGGAAAGAGACGGGGAAATTACAGACTTAGTAGAAAACACAAACCCACAAGACTGTGACAAGTTCATGTGACAAAAGAAGCAAAGATGGTGAGAAAAATAATCCAACACAAAGATAGGTTGATTTGTGTCAAAGTAAGTTGTAACAACCATAAATATGGCACACTCAGTAAATCTTTGAGATTAAAAGGGTCATGAATATTCTTAAATGAAGTCTTGATTCTAGAAGACCAAGATGAATTAAGGAAAGACGTTCAAAAGGTATAGAATCTAGGAAAGAAGGAATATGGGAAATAATTAGAAATTGAAAAGCTATTATTAGCGATAAATACATGAATGATAATAATAAATAGAATTTTGGGACACTCCAAATCCTTTTTTGGAACTATCATGGCTTTCCCTCGTACATGAGTCTTATGTGAAATTAGATCTCGAGTGATATTTATATTATTTTTCTATTTGAACCTTGGGAGCATGAAGAATTTAAGGTCCCTAACATAGGATTTTTTTCATAGAGGGATTGGAGGTATAGCCTGTTATATAAAAGGGAACATTTCTCCTCACATTCAACTTCATAAGATAGACCCTCTCAATTAGTACATTTGGATAGAAATATTAGACATCAATTCTAAGAATATTTATATTGTAATTTCTTATTTGGTACCTATTAATTCTACTTTTTATAAGAAAAAAAAATGTAGATGAAAATTTTCCCTATAATACCCAAGAACAAGATATTTACAGTCTAAGAAATGAAGGTAATATCTATTCTTTTAAGAAATGATTCCAAACCTAATCCTTTATGTCTACTTCAAGACCCTATCTTAGCTAATTGATACAAAAGAAACTCTAAATACCTTACCGAGAATTTTTTTAGTACTGATGTAGTCAAGATTTATAGTTCTCAAGACCTAATAATTGGCAATGGTGTAATCAAGTGACCGAAATCCAACCAAATGAATTGTATTCATGGGATGGGTAGTGGTGTCATCTGTTATGCGATATCCAATATCCTTGTATCTAATGAAATTGTAAAATTTGAGCTCTTAAACAACCATGCACCTGACTTCGATCATAGGCCTTTAACCCTAACCCTAAACTTTTCCATGTAGGAAAGCCCCATTGAGGAAAATTTTGATAATCCAAGGCACCTTCCTTTTGAAAAAATTTAAGTTAATATTTTCTTAAATGATTTAAATAGTGAATTAAATATCCTAAATGATAAGGACAACATCAAAGGCCTCTATCATAGCTTTACAACAACCCTTTCTAGATCCATTAAACAATTTTATTTCGACATGTCATGTAAAATGAATAATAGAAAAACCAACTCTTTGTATGATAATGAATGTAAAATTGCTAGGAAATCCATTAGGGATGCTTCGAATGAGTCCTTAAAAATTGATAAGATAAATACATGCAAATCCCTAATTAAAAAGAAAAAACATTATTATATAAATAGAAAGCAACGGAGGCTTTTACACATGTCTAATATTGATCCTTATGGAGGAAAATTCTAATCCGTAATACTAAATAAAATAATATGATTCTCTTGAATTATTGGAATTCCTACCTTAAAAGTGTTTACGAATTCTCCAACACCTTGGGCACCATTCCAAAATTTCCTAAAAGGGATGGAGTTTTTTCTATGGAAGACATAGAGTTTGGGGCTAAGAGGGTCACATATGGGAAATCTAAGGACATTGAAGGCTGCCAAACTGATTTTTTTTTAAATCAAAAGGCCTATCATCATCCCTCACATACAAAATCTCTACAATTTAGCAGTGAAGCAGGGCTTCCCTAAAACCTGAACACAAAGCCTCATTGTACCTATTGTTAAAAAGGAAGATAAAAACATTCCTTCTAATTATAGGACCTTTATGATTAGCCCAATTTTAGCCAAGTTGTATGGAAGTACTTTGGAAAAGAAAATATTTTGACACAGTACCCAGGAAAAACCTTTGGGATAGGTTGGAAGAGATAAAAGTGCCTATTGAGTTGAAGGTTGTTGCAATAAGGTTGCATGATAATGTTATTTCTAGGTTTAGGAACACCGAGGGGTTTTCAAAAGAAACTAACTACAATATTTGTGTCAAGCAAGGTTATCCATTGTCCCCTATTGTTTTTGGTATATACATTGACAAGTTAATAGAATGTTTGGAAGAAGCAAGTTGTTTTAGCCCAACTCTCACTGGTATAGTCATCATTCTTCTTCTTTGCGCTAACAATATTTTTCTTATGGCAAGGATTCCCCTTGATCTTGGAAAGAAAATAAGAATCCTCAAAGATTTATTCTATAATATAAGCATGATTTTTAATATGAAAACAACAAAATTAACAATAATTAAATCCAATATTGTCACCTATGATACTTTTGTATATAACAACAACAAATTGGAGGAAGCTCCTTCATACAAATATCTCAAAATCGATATTGATCAGAAACTCAACAAGAATTATAGCATTGAGAAAAGGATAATTGGAGGGTGGAAATCTTATTATGGGATTGAAAAGAATTGTAAATCAACAATTTTTTGAATATGAGATAAGAAAAAACTTCTCTTTGAGACTCTCGTTGCTCCCACTATTTTATATGGATGTGAAGTTTGGGGATGCAGTATCTCTAAAGATTCATAGTGGAAGATAGAGTATATCCAATATAATTTTATAATCTATAATCCTCGAACATTAAAGGAAATACACCATATCCTATCCTCCTCACATAACCAAGCATTTCCCCCAGTGAGAGAATGATTATTTCTAGATACCTATTGTATAAGATTATGTTAAACAACATGGAAGGTGAGGGGATTTCTAAGTTGCTTCAAAATATAGAAAAAACAACCTTTGACTCAAGTAGGGGTGGCATAAGGATGTCCAGTCTTGGCTAAACCATTGGGGAATAAAAGAAAAGATCATATTATAGAATCAAGATAATATTAAAAATATTATTACATCAAAATTTAAGGAGAAAATGTGGTGCGATAAAGAGTTAGAGGGGAAAAGAAAATTAAGATATCATAAGGAGGTAATTAACCATAATTTAGAAGATAAAAAATATCTCTTTTTTTGACAAATGTAAAGAAAAAAATAAGCATTCTTAAAATAATAACAAATTATGGTGAGCGTCATAGTGAAACTAGGTGTTGGTCAATTTTTCAAAATGTCGTGGGATAAAATATTATATCACCTTTGTGACACTAAGAAGGTTGAAGATGAGAAGAACTTTCTCTTAGAATGTCCAATGTATACCTATATTAGATCTCAATTTTAAAATATTTGTCACACTACCAACCTTCCTAACATTTTAACTCAACAAGATTATTTTGATCTTGGAAATCTTCTCTTAATTATTTTCAAGTACAGAAATAAAATTCTAAAGGATTCCAAGTAATCCCTTACCTTCTTAAGGTACCATAGACCAATTTGGTCTCAATGGACATTAATCATCATCATCATCATCATCAACTTCTATAAATGATTTTCCCCTACACTCTAA
>ML776904.1:123243-155432 GCA_009831015.1 Picea engelmannii | reverse complement strand
ATATATATATATATATATATATATATATATATATATATGGATGACTCAAAACCCAACATCTCTACTAATAGTCTCTTTGCTTAGTCATTCATTTGTTAAAAAAATGATACATAATTTGACTAACTTAAACCATTTTCAACTCATTAAATAATAGAAATTAATTACTATTGTGATAATCGCTTTTAATCTTCCATCATTTTTTATTAAATTAAAAAGAAAGATAATCCATCCATTTACATCACAAACTCATTGAATAATAAAAATTAATTACTATTGTGATAATCGTTTTTAATCTTCCATCATTTTTTATTAAATTAAAAAGACAGATAATCCATCCATTTACATCATCACCATATTTAGACAAGAAATAAAAAAGAATATTGAAAAAAAAAACTACATAGAATCTTTAAAAGAAATCTAGATAAAAGAAAAAAACGGTACAAGGCTAGACTTCTTCCCCATTTATTCTGCAATGCTCTTTTTCCTGTAGACAACTGAACCAAGTCTCAATTCTAGTTATTTACCAAGGAATTCATTTCCTCTTTCATGCCTTGCTCCCACTTCTTTTTGGTGTCTACTTGCATTTCCTCTTCATAACATTTTGGTTCAACATAATCCTTCAACAATAAATAATACATTGAAGGAGAGTATCGTTCATGGGGTCTACTTAACCTAGTAGATATTCTAACAACACTTGCAAGATTTTGAGGTCCCTGGCGATTCTGTTGTTGCACATTTTGATTTTATGGTACCTTTGAAATTTCTTTTTCAGTGATCTCATCAAGCACTATGTATTATGGTTTTTCTTTTTCCTATTTCTTTCCCTGCAACTAATCTTTATACATGAACTTATCATTGAATATGACATCTCTATTCCTAATGATTTTTTTATTTTCATACTTGTAAGTTTTAAACCTGTGAAGTAAAGCAATGCATATAGATTCTTAAGCAAAATATAATTTAATCAGTGGCTCATTCACATAGTACACAAAGATTTATATCGGAAACCCTCAACCGGAAAAACCTTTCTTATATTCATTATATCGAATTTCACCATTCACCATACAATATATACAATGTTTTTAGGTATTCCGTAGATACCAAAACCCTAATCCATTAATCTAGGATTAATTTAAAAAACTGCTAAAAATAGCAAAATCCGCCAAAAATGTTAGACGCAATTGTCATATCTAACGTGCCCACACACACACATGTAAAGAATAACACATACCCAACATTCTCCCACTTGTTGTTTTCTTTGCATCCAGGGGTCCAGGGAATTATATAGTCAACAATCCAGAGAAGCAATGCCCATTGTTACTCTACACCAAGAGATATTTTCTGTGCTCACAGACTTTGTCAATGAATCCACAACATTCTTCAAAGTGTCAACCTTTTCCAACAACACCTTATTTTTCTCAACCATGTCTCTCACAAAATGATATTGAACATCAATATGCTTTGTATTTGAATGATAAGTTGGATTCTTTGCCAGGAAGATTGCACTCTGACTGTCACAATCTAATCTCATTGCGTGTTGTACCAACCCAATACCTGAACACAATCTTTGTAACCATACGGTTTCCTTTCTTGCATGAGTGGCTTCCATGTATTCATCTTCTGTAGTTGAGAGTGCCACTATAATTTGTCTTTTGCTAATCCAACTGATTTCTCCTCCAAATAGTTTAAACACATACCCACTTGTAGATCTTCTGCGATCCAGATCTCTCGCCCATCTTGCATCAACAAATCCATGTATGTCCACCACTATGTCCAATCCTGGTCTTCCTTGGTAGCACAATCCATAATTGGTGGTGCTATGAAGATACCTGAAGACCCTCTTTATTTTTGTCCATTGATCCTTCCTTGGTTTTGACATATACCTACTCAAAACTCCCATTGCATGTGTAATGTACGGTCTAGTACAAAAAATTGCATACATCAAACTGCTAACTGCACTAGAATAAAGAACATGGGACATGTCCTCTTCTTCTTCCTGTGTCTTGGGACACTGATCTGCAGATAAATTTACACCTATGGACATAGGACCCTTGAATGGATTACTTCCATGCATATTAAACCTCTGCAATATCGTCTCAACATATTTTCTCTGATTTAACCAGAGTTTCTTATTTGTACAATCTCTTTTAATCTCCATTCCTAGAATGAAGTTAGCAGCACCGAGATCCTTCATGTCAAATTTGGAGGATAGCTGCAATTTCACCTCCTTGATAACATCCATGTTATTTCCTACCAACAACATGTCATCAACATTCAACACTACATAAATGAAGTGATTACCAACCTACTTGTAATATACACAAGTGATCAACCCTGCTTCTTACAAATCCCAATCCAAGGATGCATGTGTGAAACTTTTGGTACCGCATCCTGGGTGATTCCTTCAGACCATATAGTGACTTCTTTAGCTTACAAACCATCTCTTTCTTTCCCTTCACTACAAAGCCTTCTAGTTGCTTCATGTAAATTTCTTCTTCCAGATCCCCATGTAGAAATGTTGTATTCACATCCATCTGTTCCACTTCAAGATCAAAAGTAGCAACAATAGATAAAAGAAATCTAATAGAATTTAACTTAGCAACAAGAGAAAAAATTTCACCAAAGTCAATTCCCTCAACTTGGGAATAATCTTTTGCTACTAACTGAGCTTTGTATTTCTCCACTTTACCTTGTGCATTAAACTTCTTCTTAAATAGCCATTTGCTACCAACATATTTTCTTCCAGCTAGAAACTCAACTATATCCCATGCCTCTTTCTTATCCAAGGCATCCATTTATTCAACCATGGCCTTCTTCCAGAGTTTACTATCCTCTGAATTCACTGCTTCCCTAACAGTTCTGGGATCATCATTAGTAATAGATAAAGAAAAATTTGAAGGGAAATCAGGTGGACTATACCTTTCTGGTTTCCTTTTATCTCTCACTGATCTCCTCAATACTGAGGTATGAGGTTCTTCTTCTTCTTCTTCTGCTTCCTCTTCTTTAGATGATTCATATTTTGCATCATCCAACTCAAGATCTATTTTCTCAAGTTCATCTTGCGTTGGTAGGAATTCCTATTTGGATACATCTTTTACCTCTCTGAACAAAACATCTCCACTGTAAACAGTCTTCTTGGTTTTTGGATTCCAAAGTTTATAACCTTTCACACCATCTTTATAACCAATAAAGATACACTTTTCATCCTTTTTATCCAGCTTACTCCTATTTTCCTTTGGAACATGTACATAAGCATCACAACCAAACACTTTAAGATGTTGAAGAGATGGTTTCTTTCCAGAACATACCTCGTGTGGAGTTTTATCGTCCAACACTGATGAAGGCGATCAATTTACCAAGTAACATGTTTTAGCCACTGCCTCTGCCCATAATTCTTGTCCTAACCTGGCACCGCTGAGCATGATCCTTGCTTTTTCCATCAGTGTCCTATTCATCCTTTCTGCAACTCCATTCTATTGAGGAGTGTATGGAGTAGTCTTCTTCCTTGCTATACCACACTTCTTACATAATTATTCGAATTCATTTCCGCACAATTCTCCACCATTATCTATTCTTGATACCTTTATTTTCTTCTCTGTCTGATTTTCTACCAGATGCTTAAATTCTTTAAATTTATCAAATACCTCAGATTTTTTTCTAAGAAAATAAATCCATGTGTTCCTTGAAAAAACATCTACGAATGAAACATAATACACAGATTTACCTAGGGATGGAACAGGAACAAGTCCAAACACATCGTTGTGTATCAACTCTAACATCCCCTTTGCTCTTGTAGAACCAAATGGGAATCTTACTCGATTCTATTTACCATATATGAAATGTTCACAGAAATCAAAAACTAGAGTGCAATTAGACATACCTTCAACCATACCTTTACCCTATAGTGTTCGAAGGCCCTTTTATCCAATATGTCCCAGTCTTTGATGCCACAACATGGTCTTCTTTTTCAGGGACGATATTGGTCTTGTCTTCTTTATTTGTCTAATCAAGGACAATAGAACTATTACACCCATTAGTATAAGTTCTTCCCAGCAACTTGTACAGAGTTCCACATCGAACTCCCCTCATCAACACCATTGCTCCTCGTACCATCTTGCAACTGTTCTTTCCAAATATAGTATCCACTCCTACATCATCCATCTTGCTTATAGATATTAGGCTCCTGGAAAGTTTTGGAATGTGCAGAACCACAGGGAGAATTCAAATTCTTCCATATTTTAGTAGCAACTTAACCCTTCCACGTCCCAAGATTTTTACTGTCGAGTCATCTCCTAGGAATACATTACCACCATCATATTTTTCATATTCAGAGAACCACTCCCTGTGAGGAGTCATATGGTATGACGCACCTGAGTCGATCAACCATACATCACAGTCTGCATGTGTACTTGTAGATGCTAGGTAAACATCACCTATTTCTTCATTGGAGGTTTTCACCTCTGTGGAAGAGGTACTATCAAATCCCTTTGGTTTTTCAACCTTCTTATACTTGCAATCTTTCTTATAATGCCCTGTTTTACCACACTTCCATCATTTCCTCAAATATTTTCTTGGAGACTTAGATCTACCTATAGATTTAGATTTCCACCCCGAAGGCTTACCAGGGTTCCTGAATTGGGTACGCCCTCTTACAAATAAAGCATCTGTGCTATGAACATCCATGCTTTTTCACCTCATCTCTTCAGATAACAAGGATGCAACTATATCCTCATACTTCAATGTAGATTGAGTGGTACTACCTATTGCTATAACCAGATTATCCCAAGAATCTGGCAAAGAACATAACAAAGTAATACATTTATCTTCTTCCGCAATCGTAATATTAACAGAGCCAAGTTGACTTACCAGAGTATTAAAGGAATTTAGATGTTCTATCACAGAATGTCCATCTTCCATCCTAAGATGATACAGCTTCTTTTGAAGAAAAAACTTGTTTACCAGGGACTTTGATTGATACAAATTCCCCAACTTATCCCATAGTTCCTTGGCTGTAGATTCTCCTGAGACATTCAACAACACTGAATCTGCCAGGTAGAGTCGAATAGTACTCCTTGATCTTATATCCAACTTCTCCCAATGTTCCTTTGACATACCAGTAGGTGGTGTATTGGTAGGTTGTGTACCAGTAGCCTGTGTGCTAGTAGACGATGTACTAGTAGGCTGTGTACCAGGATCCACAACGATCCATTGTTCTTTGTCTACAAGAAGGTCCTCCATTTTCAGCTTCCATAGCTCAATTTTTTTATCGTTGAACTTCTCTATCTCGATTCTAGAAGAACTCACCATTTCTCTTTATGCACTCAAATCACCATTGCAAAATCTCCCACTAAACCCAGGTTTATCATAGACCCAAGATAAACTTGATCTATCAAGACCAAGCCAAACACTCAACAACAAAGCATCCCTTTGAAGCCAAAAATGAGTTATGATACCACATGTAAGTTTTAAACCTTTGAAGTAAAGCAAAGCATATAGATTCTTAAGAAAAATAAAATTTAATCAATGGCTCATTCACATAGTACACAGAGATTTATACCAGAAACCCTCAACTGAGAAAACCTTTCTTATATTCATTATATCAAATTTCACAATTCACCATACAATATATACAATGTTTTTAGGTATTCCGTAGATACCAAAACCCTAATCCCTTAATCCGAGATTAATTTAGAAAACTGCTAAAAATAGAAAAATTCGCTAAAAATGTCAAACGCAGTTGTCATATCATACGTGGCCACACACACACATGCAAAGAATATAACACATACCCAACAATAATCCCATAAGCGATAACTAAAATTATTAACACTGTATCCAATAAAGGTATACTTCTTCAATTTTTTCTCAATCTTTGCTCTATTTTCTTTATCAATATGGACAAATGATTCACAACTGAAAGTGTTAAAAAATGAATACGTTACCTTTTTACCTATCCATGCCTCCTCTGGAATTCTACCATCCAAAGAGATTGAAGGTCCTTTGTTTATTAAGTAAACAACAATATCTGCAACATCTTCCCAGAACTATAAGGGAAAAAGAGCATGCAATCTCATACTCCTTGCATGCTCCATGATTATCTTGTTCATCCTTTCTAATGCATTATTTTCTTGTGGTATTCTTGGAACTGTCTTTTCTCTATGAATCCTATGGTATGAACAATAATCATCAAACTTCTTAGTTCTTTCTGCAATATTCACCTCCATTCTATGATCTAAGACTTTTCAAATTCTTTTCTGTCTCATTCTCAACTAATGTTTTCCATTTCTTGAAAGTATCAAAAATATCAGGTTTTTGTCGAATGCAATAAACCCAAGTTTTTCTGGTTGCATCATCAATAAAAGAGACATAATAATGAGACCCACCAAGAGATGATACCTGAGATGGTCCCCATACATTTGTATGCACAAGCTCTAACCTTTCACTCTTATTTTCTTTTCTGACTATGAGAAATATGATTCTCTTTTTTTCCATAAATACAATTCTCACAAAAGTCCAAATCAATTGCTTTAAGATATAGAAACAAATTTATTTTGTGAAGTATTTGCATCCCCTTCTCACTCATGTGTCCAAGCCTATGATTCCACAGTTCTGTATCCACTCCTTTAGAAGCTAAAGATATATAAGAGTCGGTATTACTAGTACATAAATACAATGTACCTACCTTCTCTCATTTTGCGATCACCAATGATCCTTAGGTGACCTTCCACACCTTATCTGTAAATATGGATATACAAGCTTCACTTGCCAACTTCCCTATTGAAATTAGATTTTTCCTTAGATTTGGAACATGTCTTACCTCTTTCAACAACCATTGGTTTCCATAGCTCTTCTTTATTTTTACATTTCACATTCCAACAATTTTTCATGGTGCATCATCACCCAAATGAACCTGTCCAAAATCACCTTGAACATAATCTAGAAAAGGTTTCCTATGGGGTGTGGCATGAAATGAATCCCCTGAATATACTACCCAAGACTCAAAAATATTAGCTACAAAAGGAAGACAAACATTTTGTAACACAACACCTGTTACATTTGCTTCCTGATTTTTCTCCCGTTGTCCATCTCTTTGTTTCTTTTGAGCCCTGCAGTCTTTCTTCAAATGTCCTTTCCTCCCACAATTCCAACACTCTATATTCCAAATCTGGATTTGGATCTTCTCTTACTAGAATTCTCATGGTTCCCTGAGCCCTTTCCTCTATCATTTTGTCTTCCCATGTTCTCCATGTTTAACAAATTAACTGATGTCTCACCTGTTCTTTTCCGTCACATTTCCTCACTAAGGATAATACCAACAACATCATCAAATTTTAAAGTGTTTGAACCAGAGATAGAGTTACTTACAGCCATGACCAAGACGTTCCAACTTTCTGGAAATGAGCATAACATTAGAAGAGCCCTGACCTCATCATCAAAGTCCACTTTTACATAACTTAGTTTATTAGTAACCGTATTAAATTCATTTAAATTATTTTCAACATAACCACCTTCTGACATCTTCATACTAAATAATCTCTTCATTAGAAATACATTATTGGACGTTGAGGGGTTTTCATACAGTTTAGCCAATGAATCCATCAGCTCCTTTGTCGTCTTTTCTTTTGAAATATTGAAATCCATCGACGCTACCAGGCTTAATCGTATTGTTCCTAGTGAATTTCTATCAAGAACCTCCCATTCTTCATCCTTCATGGTCATTGTATTCTTTTCTATTCTAGCCAATGGGAGGAATAGATCCTTCTAATGTAAATAATCTTCCATGACTGGTAGTTTTGGCCATTAAATTTATGGACCCTAAACTTTCTATCTTTCGCCATTGCTCCCACTCGAACTAGGAACCCTATTTTCTTGCGAGTTACCTTTCGCTTTGATACAAGTTGTTAGAAAAACAATATCACAGAGAAATAAAATAAAACAAATGCGGAAATAAAAAATAAAAAAAATGTACAATACAATAGAGACAAAAACATACATGTTTCACCCAGTGTGGGCTACACCCACAAGAGAAATTTCCAGGTACTTCCTTTATTATTATCCAACAAATGAAGGGATACAACCTACATCACACCCATTGTAACTTCCTCTTCTTGTCTCACATTATCCTCACTCAAAATACGATATTCACAATGACACATAGCTACAATACATTTCCCTCATAAAATAGGGTTGCCTTCTAGGGAAAAAAATACTAACATAACTTCTACCATCATATTTGCGACCTTATAATGAACAATCCAGATTTACAATGAAATTACAATATACATTTACAAGGCAATTTTTCCTTCATGAGCTTCACCCCCGAACCCCTTCTGGGGGCTCTCTTTTGCTCGGACACCCCAGTCAGGGGGGGGTAACCTCCCACTGGACTTCCCCGCATGGAAGAGTGTACATTCTTCTGGGGTGTAAATTCTTCATGATGTATAAAAATGGCTAAAAACAAAGACCTTTGAATCAAGAAGATAATCAATCTCCACAACCAACACACCCTCCTATCATCCTTAAGATCATGCACTAACTATTTCATCTATGGCCATAATTTTCATGGGAAACAAACAATGGTGTATCATATATGGTCTTGATTGAAAATAAGAAATAAAATATACATAGGGTCCCACAATTGCAAGTGAAAATGAGGTAGAGGAAATCACAGTGTATGAGGGGCTAGTAATTCTTAAGGAGAAAGGGGTTCACAATGCAACTGTGGTTGGAGACTTGTCGATCATCATAAGGTCATTGTTCCATCAAAATTCTCCCCAAATATTTTTTCTTTCATGTCTTATTTATAGGACTATTTCATTGGTGTAGGACTTTATAAAAATGTATTTATTACGTGTTTTGCAAGCACTAAAAAGAAGGGATCAATCTTCAACCCAATGAATGCACACAATTGAGCAAAGGGATAGTTAAGGTAACTAGAAGACCCTCTTATTTCACACCATTTACATGAAATCATCATTCATTAAATTTAGGATGTCATGCAACAATATCAATCTAGTGATGGAATTCCAAAGGTATGGGGAGTTATGGTCCCTCTACTACTCAATGCCTCGTTATCCTTCTCTAGTAGCTTTCAATTTTATGAGTAGTATGAAAAATAAGTTGTTTCTTAAATGTGGGTTTATTATTATGTCTTTGATTGTTGGGTCCAATTCCATATTCAACATTCATACTCACAAAATCCATAATTCTAAGGAAGTTAGTTCTGGCAGCCCAAATTTGGGGTGCATTGGTTCTAGTGTGACATAGTTTTAAGTTGGTAGAGATTGGTAATTTGACTATGGGATACCTAGTCTAGTATTCCCATTTCTTTGTGGAAGAAATGAATCATTTATATTGTAGGAACAATTGTTGTTTCTTCTGGAAGATGATGGAGGTTTTTTGTAACCTAAGGTTTTCCAGAGGATTTGCGTGCACTCGAGAATATGCAACGCGCGGTGCCAAGTTCAATGTCTACAACAACCAAGGATTTACTGGATGTGCCAACCCATTTTGTACTACCCGCAAGGACTTAAAGCACCTGCATGCAAGCTATATTCAAACATATCTTTAGGAATCATTGTAGTTGTTTTTGTAACAACCTGATTGGTGATGGTCCACTCATGGTCTAGGTTATGGATGAGCTAGCAAGTTTGTTATGATTTCCATGCCCTATGGAAGATATGGAGGGATACATGCCAATATTTAAGGGTCAATATTTTGAGTAAAGAGAGAGTTCATTTTTAGGTGAGATATAGAGAAGCTAGAGCTTTAGTTAAGTTTAGGTTTCACTTCTTCTTATGTCCAATTTTGTTATGTATCCTAGTATGAGAGAGAAAGTAGATCGATATCTGAGTGTATGGTTCATCTCTATTTTGAATGTCAATACATATTGAGAAGGACATGTCTCTATTGTATCTCATTGCTTTGAATAAATGGAATGAATGAATAAAGTCTGAGCACATTTATCTCTGCGTCTAATGCGTTATGATATGAATGTATTCATTTTTTATATTATTTAGTGTGGTAAGCTTGTGGTATTTATGAATCAATGAGTGAATAGTTAATGAAGGTTTCATGTATATTTTTTTCCTTCAAACCCTACACAAGATTGATGTTCTTTGTGATTCTCATGGCCTCTCTAGTGAGACCTTCTTCAGTTCTTGAAGATTGAATACACCAATGACTACGGTTTTTTTTTGGTAAAGCCTATCAAACTCTTGGTTTGTAACCCCCTGTTAGTCCCTAAAGTTGCACTTGGCTGTAAGAGGGAAAGCTAGGGCATCATCGAGTTATTGAAAAAGTGTTTTGAGGGTTTTTATGGTTTGGTTTTTGAATAAGGTGGTTGAAAATGGGCTCAAGGTAATAAAATAAATGAGAAAATCAGAATAAGAATAGAAAATATCCCATTGTCTGGTTAAAAGGTAGTCACATAGATGGATTAAACAAATAAGGAAAATAGAAAATGAATTTTTCAATATGTCAACTTCACACAAATTCTTATCTCAAAATGTCATTAAGAAATAAGACCATCAACCTGAAATCAAAACTTGAAAATAATCACCACAAACTGTATTAATCAATAATAAAAAAAACAAATGCATTGCAGTTTGAATAATGTGATCAAGCATGGAGAAAGAAAAAAGAGTAGAAAAGAGTGTCTAACCATCCATATGCCTTTGCTATTAAGTGTTAGATAGAATAATAATGCCTTACAAGAAGTTTCAGAAAAAGTCCTTTGGATCTCCAATCGCCCCCCCTCATAACTTCTCATTCTACAGAGTTTATCTAGAAACAATACATAATTATCAAGATCTAAAAGAAATGGATTTGAAAACCTCCTCATCTATATTTAGTTTCTTGTTTCAAATAATCAAGGATAAGATCCAATCTGATCTCCAATTTGAATTGATGAGGTGGCTTGTCAACTGTTGTCCATGAGATTTTTCAGGAAAGCAAATCTGGTAAATTCCTGAAAAATAGGGTCCAACAATCTCTTTGTATCTCTTAAATGGTGATAGTTGTGTAAAAAATAAGAGAGTTTTTTGTGAAGGAACTTGTTCCCATCAAAAAACTGTTTTGGTTTCAAAAAATTCATCACTATATGTTCTCCAACCTCTCCCAAAATTACTGACTAAAACATGAAATTATTTATTGTGAAATATCAGAAAAATAGGCCTCAAAGATCAATTCGAACCTCTTAAAATGTGATTGTTGTATAAAAACTGAGAGAGGTTTTTTTGAAGGGGCATGTTACAAAAAAAAACCTCTTTTGGTTTCAACAAATTCATCTCTAGCTGTTCTGCAACCTCTCTTGAAGAAAAAGACTAAAACATATAAAAATAACAGAGTATTTCATGTAGCTTTATTAGAAAATTAGGCCTCAAAAATGAATTTGAATCTCTTAAAATGTGGTTTCTATGTAAAATACGAGAGATTTTTTTGTGAAGGGGCATGTTCCCAACAAAAACCTCTTTTGGTTTCAACAAATTCCTCTCCAGTTGTTCTGTAACCACTTTTGAAGATAAAGACTATAACAGGTAAAAAACATAGTATTTCCTGTAGCTTTTCTGGTTCTGCAAAATAATAGCCTTTGTCATCAAAAAACACTGCTTCATCTTTGATGATATGGTGGTTTCTCTTGTTATAGGTCTTATAGAATACTGAGAAAATTATTTTCCTTTTCTTTGTATCTTCCCCAAGTTTTTGTCTTCTTTTGTTTTCCTGTGTAATGGAAGCCTTTCTACTTTTTCTTTGATAGAAAATTCATTAACTGTGATACTCTTTTTCTTTGTGGTTACCTTCTTCCCTTTGCCCTTTCTTCATTTTCTTGGCTATGGATCAATATTTAGGGATTGAATCAACCAAGTCTAGGGTTTCTGTGAATTATGATCAGGACGATATGCCACTATTATTTAATCTAGCTGTGAGGGACTCCCCTTCTCCAATTCAGATTTTACTTATCTGGAAGCAGGAATTGATTGACAAACTCTGTAACCACATGTTCTTTATTCCACCATATTTATCCTCCAACCACCAGTCTGCAATCTTTAGCAATTGTCTGTTCTGTCACCAGCATTAGCATCTTCCTGATCTCCACCTCATGACCATCAAAGTTCAGTGCAAAATCCATGGAGACCTGCTCATTGTAACCTTGAAAAGTGGTAAGGAATTCAAACCACCCGACATCTCTAAACCTTTGAGCCATCTAAGGATAAGATTCAAGGAGTTCAACAACCTCGGGTTCTAATCTAACTACATGTCCGCTCCTCTTAGGTGCCATCAAAACATAATTCTATAACTAGCATGATTCGGATTTCGAATTTGCCACCTACAATCTGTTAGTATATAACTGTTCCTCTGAGCATATACCTGTGCCTAAAATTCAGAAAAATCAGACATAGAATGATAGGTTCAATATAATGATCGTTGAGAATTGGACGATTTGAAATGAGTCATTTGCGGGTACAGAGCAATCCGATCATGTAACGGTTTGAATCACAAAATGATTCTGAAGCTATTGTGGGACACATGCGAACTATCAAACCACAATATATGTCATCATAACAAAATCTGGGTGATGGGCGCATATCAAGGCATGATTATCTTTGTGCTACGGGAATAAGGCTATTCTCGTAGCGCTATTTATAACTTAGCATAGTTTGAAATTGTAAAGTTCAAACAGGCATATAAAGTGACACATCATTTAAAACCATGTCTTACAACTCCAAACTTAAATAAATTATTCAAAAAGCTAAAAATGTGAAACATAACAAACTAAAAACAAAGATTAAAATGAAATGAAAGAAAACAATGAAGTGCAGGTATGGAGGGTTTAGGATTAGAGTTTCTCACTAAATCAAAAGAAAAATTAGAGACTAACACTGGCTTCGTCTGGGGGATGATGCTCTCCCCATGAGGCATCAATAACAAATAGACCACTATGCCTTTTCCTTTGTGCATCTGTGCAATGCAACCTGCAAAATTTTGTCTCTGCAAACATTCACATTTTTCTGTGTTGTGCCTAGCCCATTGGGTTATGGAGACTGTCAATATCATTCAAATCTGGCCCAAACTTCTGCAACTCTGCTCCTCATTTGAAGCCAAAACTACCCCTGTCAATAGTGCTTTATATGCATTGGGCATCGAGTCTTTATTTCAAAACTGAAACCAAATTTTCTGCTGCAAACTAACAGACTGAAAATAATCTCATACTTGATGGAGAGATTATTCTTCTATCTATTCCTACTTCTAACCAATAAAAACTGGCTCATCATGTGACATCATGCTTCCAATGAATCCATGATAACATCAAACCATTTACCAAAGCTCTTTCAACGCAAATAGAATTTAGAGAAGAATTCTTTATGTGTAACCGAATTTTAATTTGTAATACATACCTACAACCCTCATCTGATTTAATTCCAAAAATAGCAAGGCTGAAATATTCTGAGAAACATAAATCCACATAAATGGCTACTGGATAATAGAAAGAAGTAGATTGATAACTGAAAATGGTTACATGTGTTTGTTGCTTGATACTTCCATATATTGGTTCTGACTGTACATGACAAATGGGCAAAATGTTCTCATAAACCTGTTGATCAAATTTAACATTGCCATATGCTTCCTCATATATATGTTCTTGATGAGCAACCTCTTGCTTTTCCTCCTTAATAACATGTAACAACATATCATAGGAATCCACTTGAAGGAGTTGAGGAAAGACCTCTTCTTCAACTATTTTTTCATTCAGATCTAAGACAACAAGTGCATCAGAAACAAAATCTAATGCATTCACAACTATGTACTCTTTGTCCCTGTCATCAACTGAATCTTGATGATATTCCTCAATAACATAATTTTCATCCTTACCATCAGAAGAATTTTTTTATTTCTGTTGAATATGCTTCTCAAATATATCGTAACAATTTTCAAAAAGACTTTCACCTGAAAAATCTTATTTACAAAATATATTGAAACCATTATGAAAACTTGTCAATGAGTTAATACTTGAAGCTGGAAGAGATCTACACTAGTCAAGGGTTGCTCCCTTCAATGATTATCTGAATAGCTTGATATTGACATCCTCATGCACAATCTGACATTCATGAATAAACTCATGAAAATCTAGTAGATGCTCAGCCAGAACCTCCCAATATCTGCCTTTAAATGTAGGAAGGATACCTTCCCATTCATCTCTGCTAAGCATTGGGTTTGGAAAACCAACTACATCTGAAAAATCATAAAAAACAAACCTTTGAGCCAAAGTGGCTTCCATGCTTGGATCCAATGGAGTCGCCTGTTAATATTTAGACAATGGAGTCGCCATGGTGAAAGATCTGCAGTCATGTATTTGTCCCCTTCCTGTTCACCATCAAGAAGTGGATCTGATTGTTGTCATTCTCCCAGGGATAAATACTTCGTGTCTTCATCCTCGACAACGACGCCAAAAATGTTAGTCCCTAAAGTTGCACTTGACTGTGAGAGGGAAAGCTAGGGCATCATCGAGTTATTGAAAAAGTGTTTTGAGGGTTTTTATGGTTTGGTTTTTGAATAAGGTGGTTGAAAACTGGCTCAAGGTAATAAAATAAATGATAAAATCAAAATAAGAACAAAAAATATCCCATTGATTAGTTACAAGGTAGTCACATAGATGGATTAAACAAATAAGGAAAATAGAAATTGAAGTTTTCAATTTGTCAACTTCACACAAATTCTTATCTCAAAATATCATTAAGAAATAAGACCATCAACCTGAAATCAAAACTTGAAAATAATCACCACAGCAAATTCTTTACTGTATTAATCAATAATCATGAAAATAAATGCATTGCAGTTTGAATAATGAGATAAAGCATGAAGAAAGAAAACAGATTAGAAAAGAGTGTCTAACCATCCATATCCCTTTTCTATTAAGTGTCATATAGAATAATAATTCCTTGCAAGGAGTTTCAGAATAAGTCCTTTAGATCTTCAATCCCCCCCCCACCCTGATAACTTCTCATTCTATAGAGTTTATATAGAAATAATACATAATTATCAAGATCCAAAAGAAATGGATCTAAAAATCTTCTCATCTATATTTATTTTCTTATTTCAAATAATCAAGGAGAAGATCCAATCTGATCTCCAATTTGAATTGATGAGGTGGCTTGTTAACTGTTGTCCATAAGATTTTTCAGGAAAACAAATCTGGTAAATTCCTGAAAAATAGGGTCCAACAATCTCTTCGTATCTATTAAATGGTGATAGTTGTGTAAAAATTGAGAGACTTTTTTGTGAAGGAACTCGTTCCCATAAAAAACCTCTTTTGGTTTCAAAAAATTCATCACCATATGTTCTCCAACCTCTCCCAAAATTACTGACTAAAACAAGAAATTATTTATTGTGAAATATCAGAAAAAAGGCCTCAAAGATCAATTCAAATATCTTAAAATGTGACTGTTGTGTAAAACCTGAGAGATTTTTTTGTGAAGGTGCATGTTCCCAAAAAAAAAATCTTTTGGTTTCAACAAATTCATCTCCAGTGGTTCTGCAACCTCTCTTGAAGAAAAAGACTAAAATAGGTAAAAAATAACAGAGTATTTCCTGTAGCTTTATCAGAAAATTAGGCCTCAAAGATAAATTTGAATCTCTTAAAATGTGATTGATATGTAAAAACCGAGAGAGGTTTTTGAAGGGTCATGTTCCCAACAAAAACCTCTTTTTGTTTCAACAAATTCATCTCCAGCTGTTCTGCAACCTCTCTTGAAGAAAAAGACTAAAATAGGTAAAAAATAACAAAGAATTTCCTGTAGCTTTATCAGAACATTAGGCCTCAAAGATCAATTCGAATCTCTTAAAATGTGATTTCTGTGTAAAAAATGAGAGAGATTTTTGTGAAGGGGAATGTTTCCAACAAAATTCTCTTTTTGTTTCAACAAATTCCTCTCCAGTTGTTCTGTAACCACTTTTGAAGATAAAGACTATAACAGGTAAAAAACATAGTATTTCTTGTAGCTTTTCTGGTTCTGCAAAATAATAGCCTTTGTCATCATAAAACACTGCTTCAGCTTTGATGATCTGGTGGTTTCTTTTGTTATAGGTCTTCTAGAATACTGAGAAATTTATTTTCCTTTTCTTTGTATCTTCCCCAAGTTTTTTTCTTCTTTTGTTTTCCTGTGTAATGGAAGCCTTTCTACTTTTTCTTTGATAGAAAATTCATTAACTATGATACTCTTTTTGTGTGTAGCTACCTTCTTCCCTTTTCCCTTTCTTTGTTTTCTTTTCTATGGATCAAGATTTAGGGATTGAATTAGCCAAGTCTAGGGTTTTTGTGAATTATGATCAGGACGATATGCCACTCTTATCTAATCCAGTTGTGAGGGACTCCCCTTCTCCAATTCGGATTTTGCTTATCTGGAAGTAGGAATTGATTGACAAACTCTGTAACCACATGCTCTTTCTTCCACCATATTTCTCCTCCAACCACCAATCTGCAAGCTTTAGCAATTTTCTATTCTATCACTAGCATTAGCATATTCCTGATCTCCACCTCGTGACCATCAAAGTTCAGTGCAAACTCCATGGAGACCTGCTCATCGTAACCTTGAAAAGTGGTAAGGAATTCAAACCACCCGACATCTCTAAACCTTTGAGCCATCTGAGGATAAGCTTCGAGGAGTTCAACACCCTTGGGTTCTGATCTGACTACCTGTCCTCTCCTCTCAGGTGCCATCAAAACAAAATGCTATAACTAGCACGATTCAGATTATTAATTTTCCACCTACAATCTGTTAGTATATAACTGTTCCTCTGAGCAAATACCCGTGCCTAAAATTCAGCAAAGTCAGACATAGAATGACAGGTTCAATATAATGATCATTGAGATTTGGATGATTTGAAATGAGTCCCTTGCAGGTATAGAGAAATCCGATCATGTAACAGTTTGAATCACAAAATGATTCCAAAGCTATTATGGGACACATGCGAACTCTCAAACCACGATCTGTGTCATCATAAGGAAATTTGGGTGATGGGCGAATATCATGGCATGATTATCTTTGCGCTATGGAATAAGGCTATTCTTGTAGTGCTATTAATGACTTAGCATAATTTGAAATTGTAAAGTTCAAATAGGGATATAAAGTGACACATCATTTAAAACCATGTCTTACAAGTCCAAACTTAAATAAATTATTCAAAAATCTTAAAATGTGAAACATAACAAACTGAAAACAAATATTAAAATCAAATGAAAGCAAACAATGAAGTGTAGGTAGGGAGGGTTTAGGATTAGAGTTTCTCACTAAATCAAAAGAAAAATTAGAGACTAACACCCCCCAATCAAGCCAAAAAATGGTTCCATTTTCAGGATAGAGAAAGAATTCCTAGAGTAACCACATCATTAAGAACAAAATTACACAACCTAGTTCTTTGGTACTACTATATGAGATTAAGTTCCTCAAGCACCTTGGTAAACTATGCATGCACTGGTTAGGACTATTTTGGATGGTATAAATTAATGAAGTATGTGCAATAAATTTAGCGATAGTACAGGGTCAACCCCTCAAAGAATGATTTATACTATTTGGTCAGCTGAATGTGTATTATGGCTCGCAGGGGTCGACTACACTCTAAATGGACAAACAATTTCATATTTAGCTTAGGGTAGCAATAAGTAGGTGACAATAAGGGTAGATCCAATTCTCTAATAAATAGTAGGGTATGAAAAAGTTAGGTAATATGGGAAGATGAGACAAGGTTCCATGTACCAATATTTTGAAGATTTGACCAAATGGGAGAAGAAATGGACAACGTACGGACTACCAAACATGACAACAGATTATTGCATGTGATGTATGGGACATATGGCAGGTGAAGACAATGAAGGATGAAGCAATTATATTATGCTAGGTCACACACATACGTGGGACAAAAAAAGTTATAGATACATTTCTCAACATAAAAATTGACTGTACGATGATACAACATGGTTAGGAGCACCTCATATTTCAACACCTAGTAGATCAAGAACAATCATCCCAATATATATACCAAGTCAACCAAAATCCTCCATGCCATAAAAAGGGGCCACACGGGAAAATACATTTGTGGCCATTTATATTCCCCATAGCCAATGCAATTTCCTTCACTAAGAGTCGACCACTATGGACAAAGAGTATCAACAATAGAGTTAGGATCATTGGTCATATGAATGTTCAACTAGAGCAACGAGCAATGCCAAAAATTTATTTTGAACTAAGAATTTTCTAGAATGATGGCTACTTCCATCAAGAAATGGATACATAATTGAATACATTCCACACAGGGCCCAATGACCCACAATTGAATTCCCACGAGAGTTTTATATTCGGTTCCATCTCTTGGGTAGGGGTCCCAACCTATAGTTTGTCAACTAAAACAATAGAGACACCAAATAGTTCCTTCAAAGAATCTTTGAATCTTATGCAATTGTCACTAAAAATCCCAAGGGTTGAGAGTCGATGATCTCGCATCCATGGATCAACATATTTTATAAATCAAGTAGGCTGACTCTATGGGATTCCCCCCCCTCTCTCTCTTGTATAGTTGATCGTGTCTTCCCCAATATCAGTAAGTTGGAGAGAGATAAAAAGAAGATGATGGTCATGCATAATGAAGAAATCATCGTGGTCAGAGCCAAGAAGGTCACTAGGGTGATATTTCCAAGTATGAGAGTTGGTCTTTGGCCCAAATAGTGTTGTGGGTTCTGAATCATATCATAAAATACATCTATCCTTATATTTTCTAGAAAAATATTGATGAGTGAGAGGTCGAGCTCATGAATATGGATACCCTCATTCACATCTAAGGTCCAGGGGATCATAAAAAAATTCCATGGCATGTGCATGATGGAATAATCAACCAAACATGGAATATTCTACCTCAACAGGAACTACTGAACACATCCCACTAAACCCAACCAGTGGATCTAGCACATTTATCTAGGAGATATCAACTAGGAAGTGTCCTTGGCTCGAGGACAAGCCAACTAATAGTGTTGGGGGTCTGGTGACACCTAAGGTTTAGGAGAGGTTATGCATGCACCATAATTCAAAACTGCACTCACACTCAAGAGTATGCACTATGTGGAGCCAAGTTCATCATCTGCACCAACCAAGGATTTATTGTGTGGGCCAACCCATTTTGTACTGCACATGAGGAATTAAAGAAACCACATACTGGATATATCCGAAAATATTTTCAGGCATCAATGTAACTATTTTTGTAACAATGTGACTAGTCATGGTCAAGATTATGGATGAGAGGGAAAGTTTGTTATGATTGTCACACTTTGTGGAAGATATGGCGGGATATATGGGGATATGTAATGGTTGAGATTTTGAGTAAATCCTAGATTGTATTCTTAGGTGAGAGATGTATGATCTAGAGCTCAAGTTAAGTCAAGTTTTTAATTCTTGTTATTTTTGGTTTTGTTATGTCATGGTAAGAGAGAGAAACTAGATCAAGATCTGAGTGCATGGATCATCTATGTTTTGAATCTGAATGCATCTTGAGAAGGGCACGATATTATTGTATCTCATTACTTTGAATTAATGGAATGTATGAGTATAGGATGAGCATATTTATCTCTACGTATGATGAGTTATGATCTGAATGTATGCATGTTTTATATTATTCAATGTGGTAAGCTTGTGGTAGTTATGAGTGAATGGATGACTAGTTAATGAATTTTTCTTGTTCCTTAACACCTTGCACAATACTGATGGCCTTTGCTATTCTCATGGAGTCTCGGGTTAGACCTTCTTTAGTTCCTAAAGATTGAATATGTTGACACCTATAGGGATTTGTTGGTAAATCCTTTCAAACCCTCGGTCTGTAACCCCCCAATCTTGTGAACAAGGTAAAATGGGGGGTTATTTGTTATGAATATGAGTTACCTAAAGTACAATGTTGTGTGATTAATTCAACCCTCAAATGGAATATTTAACAAGATGTTAGGGACAAAAAATATGAAGTTGAGAATTAGGTGTAGGATCAATGTGCAGTGGAAACCGCCACCTAGTCATTGGAGCTCAAGGTGTAATGTAATGAGGAAGGATACTATGGGGTACCTAGGAAGGTACCTAAGGGGATCATGAATGAAATGTGGCCATCATATTGGAATAGTCTTGCTATGTAATTAAAACGAAATAATATGCCCATTGTGTGATTAAAATGAAATAATATAATAATAAAGGGTAGTTGGCATAAAACTCCTAGAAATACTCATGAGAAAGTATAAATACACACGGGTATCATTGTATTGGATATATGTGTTGTATTGTTTTGTCTTGTAGAAATCATATCTTGTAGAGTGATTCCTTCCATAAGGAGTATTTGATGGTGTTACACTACCTCAAGGGTTCTTCTCTCTATATTCATGGTGTTGTTCATGGTGGATACTTTGGTATCTTTGGTTTTTAGTGTTTATCTTTAAATTTTTAAGGTGAATACTATCTTATATCTTTGGAGTTTTACTACAAGTGGTATCATAACTCTTTCTTGGGCATGAATTGGAAGAATTCTTTAGCACAAAGTGGAATATTTTTTTTTCTCTTTTAGTGTTTTTTTTGTGGAAGGAGGACAGAAATATTTAGGTCAAAATTTGAAAATTTCTATGTTTAATTGGTATAAATAAACCACATATCTAAATTACTCTAAAAAAATTACCCAATTTCAAAAAATAAATCATTCAAAATGGAGTCTGGGAAGTGGATATATTGTCGATTCAAAATCCTCAAAAGTTTAGGGTTTTTTCTGATGATGACCATGAATTTCTCATATTGGATATATTTTGACATAGTGCATATATTTCAATCAAAGTAGTACCATTATCTTGAGAAAAACCATGTCATTTCATAATTGTGGTCATAATAGCCAATTCGGGAAGTACAATTGAAGTTATGACCATTTTCCAGTTTCGACCTCAAACCCTAGCTACATAAATGAGCTCTAATGAAAAGTAAGTTATTTTTATAATCCTTACATTCTTTTGAATATTTCTTTTGAGAAAGATGTGTTTTATTGGAAAATATGATGGCCCTAGAATTGAACTATTGATAGAATCTGCAAAGTCAAAATGGATAAAGGGTTGGAAGGTTTTGTTACCCTCTAGTTTCAAAGAAGATGTTGCCATATGGTGGAATTGATTGGACTCTACTAATATGATGGCAATTTCTAATGAATCATATGAAAAATTACTTTTATACAAGTGGTCTCACCCCAAGAGTAAGGAGAAAGCAAGCATCAAGGATTTATTTTCATGTGACAACTTCATGTTATAGGTTCATGGATTTATTCAACAAGAGAATACTATTGTTTCTATTAACCCTAGTTGCAAGCATAATTTCATGAATGTTGTTAATTTGGCTAAAACATCGCAAGCTCCTCCACATAATATTCAAAGAACACAAGTTGAGGGTGAACATGTTCAAACTTTTAAATATTTGAAGATCACCATGGATAAATATGTGTTGCATTCAAAATTTCATGTTATATTTATGTGTAATGTACCTAGCACCCATTCTGAGTTCTATCACTATGGAAAATTAATTAGTATGCTAAAATCGAATTAAAAATTCCCCATACATATAACATAAAACCAAAGGGAAATAGTCCCATAAAAACTATAGCAAATAACATGTCGATTTATCAAAGCATATACAACATTTATAAATTCATGAATACATGCAAACCCAACAAAACATAACACAACATTTAGATATCATTTACTTAGCGGGAAAATCATAAATAACACAACATAAACACTTATTTTTTTTTTTAAATGTAATTCAATTGGATGCTTACGAAGGATGGACCTCCCAGCCATATGCTTTGTTGTTCTAAATCTCAACAACATGCCACCTCCAATCTGAGGCTATGATTCCACAAGGCAATCTGACACTTTGGTTATCCACTCTCCACACACAACATCCACAAACCTAGGTTCTACTCCTACAATAGTTCCAAATCCACAAACTCTCTCTTCCCCACAACCTGCACAACCCAATGAATGTACATGCTTTACTACTCATAGTCCCTTAGGATATAACATTCATTTATCATGGCTTCCAATGCACTCGATTGGCCAGGAATCCATCAGTTAGGGACTTTAGAAACTCTCAACTACTTCAAGAGTGCTCATAGTAGCCTACACAAGCATCTTGATCCATTCCCTCAATGAGAAACACACTATAGGCTTACAAATTGTTTTACAGGTGCACAAGCCTCATTTCCAACATAACACACAACCAAACAATGGCTTCCTTCATGCATAACATGGATGGTTCTCTTCCCAACATTCATCTCTTCCTTTATTTCCCAAAAACTACATGTAAAAGTTGTCCCTCTTCTCCATACGAATTTCCTTTCTTCTCCCTTGCTTGGTTGACTCTCACTCTTCCCAAATATGATTTTACTTCAGACCATGCTCTCTAATAACTATGGGATGTGACTACCCACACCCACCCTCTTACATGACTTAAATGATTGTCTTTGAGAACACTCAACAACAAATACAAGGTTATACACAATAATAATATAATTTTAGGAATGTGGGCTGGATTAATACCCATTAATAATTCCCCCTTGGACCCCCTCTCTCTTATGGAATCATAACCCCCCATTGTTCTTAATTCATTTCGTATCACAACCAATGATTACTATTTTTATTAATTATTCCATGCACATAGTATACAATTCATCCCTTGACCATATTAAATCAATGTGGACTCCTTGCTCCAACACATCATCTCACCAACCTAATTCACATTTACACAATTACATTATAATTTGCAGGGATTAAAACTAGGGATGTTACATTATGGATGGTCTTGCATATATAAATTATATTTTAGAAATAAAAATTGTCTAAAATGCACTTGATGGTAGAAGAAAAGAGAATGCAGTGACAGTTCTTAAACTTTTCATCTATGAAAACGACATAGGTACAATAGTTATCACAGGGGAAATTGGTCTATTGAGGTTATCAACAAGTCAAGCATGGGGGGAAGACAAAAGGATGTTGGAAACTTGTTTATCTTGTTAGTTTTTTATGAGAATAGGATAATGATTGGTGCATATGGTGCAATCCCTACTTTGGTTGGATTTCTTTGTGTGGAGATCCAAATAGTAAAGAAATATTATGCTACAAAACACATTAATTTATAGATCTATCAAGGTAACCAAGTAGGGGTTGTGAAAGATAGTGTTGTGGCCCCTTGTGGTCATATAGTTTATTAAAGTAGTTCCCAATACCAATTTTGGTTGTTTCCAACACTAATACGGGTTATGTTTTCATTGTACTAGTTTGAGTTCCACCTCTCTTGGGTTTTGGGGCCACACCAATTGATTGTAGATGAACTATTGGTTATGTAGTGAGATAATATAGAGGTTTTTTCCATTCCTACCATCATATAAAGAGAAGAAAATGATAGAAGTTGTTGTAGGAAAATTTCCCTACGGATAGGTGAATTCCCTCTTGGATCTTAGACCCCTATGACCAAGACATAAAGGTGCTAACTTTGAACACCAACATTCATTTAAATGTAGTTAAACTAGTCAAGGGAAAAGAAGAAGAAAGTATGAGAACATTTTTATGAAGTTTGTCCTCGCTCAGTCCAAGGTGATCTTGATCTCCAAGTCCTTCAACGAGTCCCGCAATCCAATAAACATGGAAGAAAAAACATACTTCCTATTCTATCATGATTGGTTTAAAGATAGATTCATCCAAAAAGAACAAGTCCATGAAAATGTATACAAAATTGAAGGAATTAGGCCAAGCACATACATATTAATGTGAGAACTCAAAAGATATACTTACAAACCATAGGTGAATTCACAACAACCTCTCCAAGTCCTCCTCATCTAGCCCTTGCAAAAATATCCCAAGACCATAACTTTGATACCTCCAATTTGCTTCCTTCCTTATGAGATCATAAGTTTGGTATCTCTAAACTTCTCCATGCCTCCCTCCTCCATGGAAAACCCTCATTATATATGAATTGGAGGCTTAACCACCATGGAGAGGATTTCTCATCACATCCACTAAAAAGGGGATCTCTAAGATATTTGAGGAGAAAATATTTCTTAATGATTTTAGGGAGGAAATATCTCTCAAGGATTTTAAGGAGGAAATATTTCAACCATCCATGAGATCCTCCACCTTCCCTAAAAAATAGGAAATCAAATATGAGGTGGATTTTCACACTTAATTAATTTCTTTTTCATGAATAATAATAATAATTGATGTGCACTTGGTATTTTGGACTTCATATAATATATCCCTCCTCCACATTGACTAGGGATTGTGACATAAGTTATTCCATGATTTCAAGGTGTATGAGACACTTATATGACACTTACGACACTTAGGGTGAGGTACCTAGGTGTGAAAATTTCATGTGTAATAGAATGCACCCTAAAGTATGAGGTCAAAAGAGAGAATGATGGACGAAACACTTTACAAATACTTAATGCAAGGGTGTGGAGTTGGAGAACCTGGAAGAAGCCGCAAACAACCATAAAACAGTATTAAAAAATGTTCCATTTCTAAGGCAAGCATACCTATTCTCGGAATACAAGATGCCTCAAAGCATGACCGCTGACTAATACACTACGGATCCATGAAAAATATTGAATAAAGATATGGCCACAAAATATACAATGTGGATCCATACCTCCATGACATATACTGGTCGTAGCCACAAGAAATAAATAATGGAGCTACAAGATGATAAAACATAGCCATGGACGAATACAATGTGGATATATGTGACAGTCTATATATCAACATGCTCAAATGATCTCCTTCGCGACTTGGGCAAAGAAAATAAAAGAGTGAATGCTCAACCCAGGGTCTTCATCCCAATCCCGATGTTATACGAATCTATCCATGTGAATAGATGTTTTGATGTTGAACATAGTAGAATTAACTTGATTATTGGTTAATGAGGTAAACCGTTAACAAGTGCGAGGGAAATCACCAATGATGTCAATGAATCCCAAGGTACCCTAGTACATTCCAACGAATGTGAATAAATGAGTCGAGTTCAAACATTCATGGAATCATCTGATCAGAGGTTAATGATGTAAACCTACTGTCAGAGGCGAGGAGGCCTACCATTAAGTCATGCAGGTCCGAAGGTACTAACTGGTTTCTAAGTCTAATTCCTGAATGATGTGTCAAATTCAACAGGAAAAGACTCATCGAAGGAGTTCCTTGGTGTATCCCCCATCAACGACATGAAATTGACATAGGAAAGTGATGTAAGATGGTGAATCAAATGAGTATGAAATGACACAGGAAATGGAAACTGGTAATACTACAGATGGATGGTTTGAAGTGAAACTTCCTTTGAACATGATGAGGCATGATAACTGACTTGGGAGCATTGACTTGAAAAGTATGAAAATGTAATATGAAGACAATAAGAGAACTCTTTGATTGGAAAAAAACATATGATGACACATGGAATTGGTATGACTCAGAGACAAGTAGATTACCCAACTGTAAGATGAGACACAAACACGTACCATGTTCAAGGGAGACAAAAGATGCCATAAAGAATTCTCAAAAATGTGACCCACTTCCTTCGATTTTTTCCCCCATCGAGATAGGTGATTACCTCTTTTTAATTTAACGAGCTCGAGGAGGGTAGCACATGCTCGATATAACTCACCTTTGATAATTTCCTCTTCCTTTGTTTAATGAACTAGAAGAAGTAAGGGTTCGTCCCCATATGTGCTCTTCAATGTGTATTTTAGTGAGTCCAAAGAAAGAAAACTCAGTGGTTTTTCATGTTTAGAGAGTCTGAAAATAAATTAAAGATGACTCCAGGGTTGTCCTTTTTCGTAATGTTAGTCTCGCAATGTCGAAAAAGAAATAAAATACCACTTGAAAGACGTCCTTTCAAACATTTTAATGAGTGTGAAAGGAAACAAGATCACTCGACAATATTTTCATGTTTAGAGAGTCTGAAAAGAGCTTCAAGATGACTCCATGGTTATCCTTTTTCGTAATGTTAGTCTCACGAGGACGAAAAAGAGATAAACTACCACTTGAAAGATGCCCTTTCAAACCTTTTAATGAGTGTGAAAGGAAACAAGATCACTCGGCAATATTTTCATGTTTAGAGAGTTTGAAAAGAGATTAAAGGAGACTCCAAGGGGTTCCTTTTTGGTATAACCTTTACGAGTCCGAAAAAGTGATAAAAGTATACTCGGTTACATTCTCATGTATTTACGAGCATGAGAATGAACAAATACTAAGCTTGGTATTGGTTTCATTTTGACACAAGCTTGAAACAAAATTAAACTATGCTTGTAAATTCCCAACGTAATTTCCAAAGGTAGGGATACCCATGGATGGTTAGTACTCTACCGGTAGCTTGAAAATCTAGTGGCTTAACTCTAGAATGAAAATCAAAGGATGGAGATATGCCCCCCCAAGATTCATTTCATTCACTGACTTTGAGGTTGTCACCAATTTCTGTACTAGATGGAGAAAAAAGATAAAGGTGGATGAAATGAAGGTTCAAATATGAGACCTAACAAAAGACTTGAATTGATGGGAGAGGTGATTATTTCATTTTTTAACGATCTTGACAAAGGAAAATAATTATTCTCAAGACCTCTTTTTCATTTTTTAATGAGCATGCCACATAGAATCAAAACTATGCTCATGGCTCCGGGTTCAATCCCCAGATTTCTGCTTCATTTTTTAACGAGCTTGCTATAGAGAGGAAAATTATGATCGTAACCTTTGTTTCATTTTTTAACAATATTTCCACAGAGAAGAGAAGCTATGCTCGTGGCTTCTGTTTCATTTTTTAATGAGATTGACACAGAAAAAGAACTATGCTCAATGTTCTGGGTTCAATCCCCATATTTCTATTACATTTTTTAACGAGCTTGCCACATGGAGGAAAAATATTCTCGTAACCTCTGTTTAAGTTCTTAATGAGCTTTCCACATATAAGATAAACTATGTTTGTGGCTTCTATTTCATTTTTTAATGATATTGACATAGGAAAAGAACTATGCTCAAGGTTCTAGGTTCAATCCCCATATTTTTGTTTCATTTTTTAACGAGCTTTCCACAGAGAGGAAAACTATGCTCATGACCTATGCTTAATCAAGGATTCCAAGAGGATAATTCTCTAGAAGGAAACCATGTCAAGGGACAAAAATCGGTCATGGCTTCCAAGATATTTTCACTAGATGAAAGAACAACTCTCTGGAAGGAACACATGTCGAGGGCCGCAACAGGGGTAAGGATATCATTCTCTACTAGCCCTATCGAAGAGATCACCATGTCAACTACCAGATCTAAGTCATAATAGGTTTACCTTACAATGAGAGTCTCATATTCATCGATAATTGAAGGCATGGGAGATAACGCCACATAATTGACCTGTGGTGGGGGTGATACCATCTACATATAAGAACCGTTTAGGGAGTTCATTGGGTTGGTAATCAAGTCAGGACCAATGCATGAAACTTGATCAATAACCAAAATTCTTCCATCGTGAGGGAAAGATATCACAAGAAAAAGAGTGGACACAATAGTTTTCATGGAATAGACATAATCTCTCCCAAGGAGTAAATCAAAATCCAATGGGTCCTCGACTACAATAACATCAATAAAGATATTTTTGCCTCCCAAAGTTAAGGGAAACTAAGGAAGGACTCCTAAAGGGTGACTTGTTCTTCTGTTAAAAGATAACAGATTATGTGCAACTGGTACAAGCTGAGGATAATCGAAATCTTTCCAAGCAATAGAGGATAAAATACTAACAAACACACCTTCATCTATCACTGTCTGAGGAAAGAGCCTGTTATCACCCCATAAATTATGGGAATCAACTTATGACTTGGATTCTATGCATATTATTTGTATCTAGTGTTTTTATTGGCAACTGATTTTTCATTTTACAAAAGGAGAGAAAAAGAAAAGAAAAAGAAAAAAGAAAAAGAAAGAAAAAAGAGAGAAAAAGAAAAGAAAAAAGAAAAAGAAAAGAGGGCATAAAGAATTGAAACAAAAGCCCCATGCAATAATAGTAACTTGGTCATACCTTTCAAGCATGACCAAGTTCTTTTAAATTTTCAATGTTGATAGGTTAGTGAATAAATCTGACCAGACTGTCTAATCCTGGTCATATAGCCCTTAGTTATCTTAGTGAATAAATCTGACCAAACTGTCTAATCCTGGTCAGATAGCCCTTAGGTAGAGTAATTTCTTAACCCAACAGTTTAATCTAGGTTAATAGTCCTAGAATATAGGTTAGCATGTAGGTTAGTTGCTTGTTTTTCTTGACCACCCATGAAACCAGATCGATGAAATTGCTACCTCCATGTCCCCATGGCCTTAGAATAGCTTAGATGAAGTCTCCTTGGTGGGGTTTATGTGAAATTTTGGGAAAAACCCATAAAATGCTTTATATCCTAAGTTTTTCCCCAAGTACTTATGTTTCTGCTCCCCGATCTATGTTTCTTGCACTTATCAATGGTCTCGATCATGAAGCTAATATCTACGACTCACAGCGCATTCCGGACCCCCCTGACCATTCGGCTCTTAAACAAGGGGGGGGGGGTCCGGAATCGGTAATAATGTGTATGCTCATCTCGACGGCTCAGAGAGGAGCGCTTAGATCATCGGATCATATTGGATTCCGGACCCCCCCACCCGTTCTGCCTTTAACAGAGGGGGGGGTCCGGAATTGGTCATAACTCGGGTGCACGTCTGGACGGCCCAAAACAGAGCGCTTAAATCTACGGTCCATATTGGATTCCGGACCCCCCCATCCGTTCTACCTTTAATGGAGGGGGGGGGGGGTTTGGAATGGGTATTAAAGAAGGTGCTCAGATATGTGGCCAGGAAACAAGCACATAGATCAATGGATCAAAATGAATTTCGGACCCCCTTGGTGTTCTGCTTTTAACCGAGAGGGGGGGGTCCGGAATAGATATTTCCCCTTCGGCGGGCCCCCGGTGTTACGTGGCGTCAGCCTATTGGTTCTCAAGTCCCACCCCTCACATGATATCTGATAGCCCGTCACTCATGGACGTCATCCTCCACCAAGTCCACTTGTCCCACTTGTTCCCGGGGTTGAGTCCCATCCCATAATTGCGGTCAAGTCCCTGCTGTCAAACCTTTACCTTTTCCATTCATGACTAGCCCCCTTCGGCGACTTTTACCTCCAATCACCTGCCTCCACGCCACTCATCCATATGTTTTGGCCACCATCATCTTCCACCTCATCCCTAGTGGCCCGTTGTCCATTTATTACAGGATAACATACCCATTATCCTGCTGACCTATCTCCCACACCAAACCGACCAATTTTTCAATAAAACTACCGTTTCCCTTTTCATTTGTTATTCATCCATTGCACTAGAAACCTCTTATTCCTCCATTGCTTCCATATCGCCTTCACATGCAGTTATTCGACCCCACTAACGTATTGTTTATTGCAGGTACAGTTGCTAAAATGGTGTCAAAGACAAGACAAGCAGAAGAAGAAGAGAATCATTTTCTTCCTCCTCCGGTTGACTTGGATAAAGTTACCTTGGTTGATAAAGAACGTTTGATAGCAGATACTATTTGCAATTTTGACTTTTCTGATCTACAGTGATGGCTCTGGGAGGTGTTCCTGGACCAGAACGACGAAATTGGACTCTGGGAGTCCAATTTGCCCCTGTATCTCTTTCCCCAGATTCATCATTTCCCAGAAGTCACCCTCAAATGCCAAGCCCATTACATCCCCAACCAAAAAGCTATCGTTTCGTCATCTGGAGACGTCCTCTTCTTCATCACCCCCGAAGATATTGACCAGATGATGCAAATTACCCATGCTGAATCTGCGTTCCCATTCAATTTAGAAATCCTCACTGAGTTATATCAGAAAATGACATTCCCTTAGAGAGCTCAGATCTTCAAGCTTTTTCTCCCCACTTCTGCTCCACTCCCTTCCACCAATCCCTCTTACCCTTCTTCTATGTTCTCTACCAAAGGAAATCAAATCATTTCTTCCCTGTGTTCCCTACTTGGTTACTATTCTGATCAATGGGTAGATGAGCCCATCCTGGGTTTTCTGTCTATTTTCTCAAACGATGAACAACCTACCACGTAGTTCGACTACAACACCTTCTTGGCCAATAATATCCATGAACAATTTGTGAATTTCTCCACAGAGGGCATGTTCAGATATTCCTCCATTTTGGATTACATGTTCGTGTACTTTCAAGCCAACATGTTCAGTCTCTCCATGCAGAAGATGGACGCCGATGGGAAGCCCCAGCTACTCACAGCGTCAACTTCTCTTCTGAAACATAACTCTATTGAATAAGACTTCAAAGCGTTCATTGATCAATTTTACCACCCTATGGTAAGTATGTTGGGTGGTCGTCCAGAGCCACGAATAAATGAAGAGGTCCAGATAATTCTACATCTCTCGGAAGACGCAAAGACAGGAGACATGTACTTGTATCAGAATCACTCTGAGATCTGAGTTTACGGGTGAGAATTGGAACCTTACAAGCTGTCGATATATGTACTGGTAAGAACTTTTTCATTAGAATATATTAGGCAGATAATGAATTCTGATGATATTCACTTTGTTTCCCTTAAAAGAAGAAACAATTGCGGATCAAAGGGAAGATTGGTTCTTTCATCTGCAATAGTCGAGGCGCAGGGGAGGAAGTAGACATAATGTTAAAGGAAATGAAATTCTTTACAAGTTTCACTTGGCACTATGATCCATGCGGGATCATTTCTGAAATGAGAGTGAAAAATAAGAATGTCACATATGCGCATGAGTCCAAGCCAGAAATAGAGAAATTTGCAAATCAGACAGAATGGGAGCCCGATACTTTGATGGACGTAGAACAACAAATTGAAGTGGAACAACATATGCCATCGACTATTGTGTTACCCACTACCACACCTCAGTTCCCCAAGGAGAAGAGGCCCCGACAGGAGTCGTCTCCTTCGGTAACGGAGATGTCATTAGAGGAATTTCAAATGCACTCCAAAAATCCAAAGACAGTTTCAGCGCCCGGCGCAACAATAGAACAGGAAATTTCGACTACCACAGTAACTACCACAAGGGTCAATCCAGTCACTCTCCCTTTCGGCTCGAGTTAGCTTAAGGGAATAACAACAACAATAAAATCCACAGATTCTCCCCTAGATACTCCACCGAGTAAAACGGGTCCCAAGTTAGGCATCTTCGAAAAATATGAATTGATCAAGAAGAAGAACCAGACACTCACTAGCAGCACTTATGCCCAGTTTCAGAAGCAGTCGTCCACAGCTCAAGATAGGCTTCTTTCAGCCTTTGACACTAAAAAGTATAGGATCCATATGGCTTACCTCCAAGCACAAGTGTCGGATCCCAAGGTGATATCAGACTACAAAAGGGCCACCTTTGAGTTCCAAGAAAAGGACGTGCATCTAGCAGATCAGATGGATCTACACAAGGAAACTGGGGAGATGGTTTTCCACACATTGGTCCATGCCTTAGCTTCTGCATCAAAATTTCGGGTAGCTTTGAACAATGCCCAGACCCAACTTAAGCTGGAGAAAATATCATCTTTCACGAAAGGCAACAGAATCAAGACGTTGGAGGAGCTGGTCCTCAAGATCGGTTACGACCCTGCAAACGTCAAGGCTTTCGAAGAGATGATTAAAAAGAAAAATGCTGACATCACATCCTTAAGAAAACAACTAAATCTCCCTCCAACAGAGGATCCGCAGGCAAAGGAGATAGCCGAAAAGGAAGGGGAAAATGATGAGATGTTAAAGTTACTCATGGAGCAGAATGCTCAACTAAAGGAGATGGAGGCTGAGATGGAGAGACTGCTAAAGGAGAAAGAGCAAGCAAAGTCAATGGAAGGCATTCCATTGAGTGCTATCCCAATTGCAGGATTGAGCACAGCAATAGCGACAACCATTCCAGAAGGAACAACAGACCTTGCCAAGTCCATGGAGAGGATGAACCTGCAAGAGTGAAAAATTAGCAGGCTTAAGAAAGAAGTGGAGAACCTCCAAGAGCTAAAGACTTCTTTCCAGACAAGCCTATCCAAAGAAAAGCAGGTGAATGAGCAAATCAGGAAGGAGTTACAACAAATCCAAAAGCAGACCATGGTAGGGAAGACCTTGGCTG
>ML776904.1:76456-89650 GCA_009831015.1 Picea engelmannii | reverse complement strand
CAAGCTTGGGACAAGATAGGTGGAATCTTTCACCACCGAATCGTCCTCTAGGGTTTGTTATGTCAAAACCCTCAAAACCCCCAATATTGGGCTCACTAGCTAGAAGCCAGAAATCAAAATAAGATCATACATGAATGATGAGTTGAGGTCCTTGCCTTCCTTTTATACTTTTGGCTCACCTTGTCCCTCCAAAGTGACTTTCATTTTATTAATATTTTATTAATTAATTAAATCACTTTAATTAATTAATTAACCTTTTTACCTCTGAAAATCTCCTTATCTCTCCTTGTGGCTTCCCTGGCCACTTAAAGTCACTTCTAGCCATCCCATCCTGTAGCGTTTCTCCTCCCGATTCCAATGAGCTATTACACTAATAGGTTCCTCCAAGTAATGTGCCCAAAATGCCCTCGTCAATGATTTTAATTAACTTATAGCTCAAAAAAGTCAAAATCATGGAAATCGTCGGAATGGAACGAAACCAAAGCTAACCTGTGCGGAATGGCTCATATTGATGGAATATGATGATAAGTGTCAATTGGACCCCACAATGCCTCTCCAATACCCTTGTACTCACTATAATATCCATCTGGCTACTCTGGTCATCATAAGTCTCTACCCTATGATGATGTCCTAAAGCGGGGACATTACACCTATGCATTTCTTCACCTTCATCAAGAGTCCATGTAGGATTATCTGGAGGCTTATTTGGCGTAGAAGTTCACTTTTTGGGTGGCATGTTGGCCGAGTATCACTTTTGAACCTTGATTTTGAGGTGGTTCTGCTAGACAATATTTCTTCTGCTGTATCTCCAAAGTTTCGACCCTTCTGGGTATGAATAATTATTTTTTGTAGTTCTCTGATATTTCTTCTCTGCAATGCCATAGGTCTGATCAAAATTGGATGTCCCAAGTGAAATTTACGGTAACTTCCCCACAACTTGTTGATTTTTGGCCTTTCCGGGAGATGTCACTTGTATAGAGTGCCCCGCCCAAAATTATTGATATAAAATTCTGAAACTCGTACCGGAAATACTAAATACTGTCCAATATCCAATGCAACCAGTATCACTCAATTTATATACTCTAGGAAGAAGTTATGATTTTTTTTACCTGGAACACCTTCTTGAGACTACTCAATAGGACTAGTCAAATACCCTATCTTTCACAAGGTGTATCTACAAATGTAAGACGACCCAAAAGTTGAAATTTTTACCACAAATACCTTACTAATTTTTATGAATATCCTCCGTATTTCAGGGTCTGAAAAATTATAGAAAACATTTTATAGCGAAAATTCTACAATGACTCAGTTCAGGATGATTCTAGAACCCTATCTTGCATAGGTTGTATCTCTGAAATTATAAGGCCTCAGGAGCTGAGATTTTAAACCAACGTACCTTGATCCGTCTACTAAATATCCTTTAATCTGTTCCTTTTGAAACATTGTAGAAAAAACGTTATAGCAAAAATTCCAAGGTGTCTCAGATGTAGCAGCGAAAACCCAAGACCTTGATCTCTGATACCATATGTTAAGAACCAAATATCAATATAGCATAGAAAAACCTCAGAATAAGTACTCAACGCCTTGAAAAGGAGATAAATTCAGATAATAAGCCTCTTCAAGGGGGCAACCTCCTTATGCCGACATAAATGTACAATTCCAAGATGATTCCAAACGAAAATGTCTCCTTGGTATATATAGGAGACTAAGAGGTATAATTACAACTAATGGAATAAAGCCGACATAAATAAAATAACATTACTAATATAATATGCCCCAATTAAGGGGTAATGAGCCAATATTAGGGCTTAACATATGTCTAGCAGTGGCCCATAATGTGGAAGACCACATTTCTAAGACGTTGGGAAGACCAGGGAAATCGCTCAGAAGGTGGTTACCCTTACAAAGACTACAAGGGAATTTGGGTTTCAGACTCTTCGTTTTAATCTTGTCAATATCATCAACACTCCCAATACGATTAACAGTAGTTGGTTTCTTGGATCCAACATATGATGT
This sequence comes from Picea engelmannii, assembly GCA_009831015.1. Taxonomy (NCBI): domain Eukaryota; kingdom Viridiplantae; phylum Streptophyta; class Pinopsida; order Pinales; family Pinaceae; genus Picea; species Picea engelmannii. The sequence continues at coordinate 87,634 of ML776904.1, read as the reverse complement.
AGTTGGAAGTTTGGTCCCTTTATGATTCTTCTTCTTATTATTTTTCTATTTCTTCTTCTTCTTATCAACCTGGCTACTTGTTTTTGATATTTCACTAGGCAAAGAAAGAGAAACGAAAGGATACCTGGCAGATGAAGAAGGATAAAGGTCAACATGAGATTGATGTGTGGGTGGTGTGCTTACATCTGAACCACTAGGTGCATTTGAGATTACCAGAGTGGAAAATAACCATATCGGTAATGCAATTGTGAGACTTGGAAGGCTCAAAGTAGCGATGTAAGGAGCAAAAACATTTCCGTAAGAAGGAAACAAAAAGGTTCCCCTGGAGAAGGGGTTGCTCCATTGGTAGTTTCGGGAACTGGTGCCATTAAACAAAGATCCAACCTAGAGTTTACTAGGGAAAAATAAACAACACATGCTAAAAATCAGAGAAGAAAATAATCAAAACAAAACTTCCCACAATGAAAACAAATCAGAGAAGAAAATAATCAAAAAGTAAAAACTTGTTCTAACAAGAACTCAATCAAATTTTCAAAAAATGACAAACATTCAAGGAGTACAAGAATATGCAGAGAAGAATCCAAGAAAAGACAGGGAGAAAGAGGAATCACTCAATCTGTCCCGACAAAACAAGAAACTAGAAAGGGAAATTTCACATTTCTGAAAAAATTTCAATCTCCAATCAAGAAAATAGGGAGTGATAAGCACCAAATCTCAACCTAAAGAACTTCACAAACCAACATACAAAGTTTGGGTAAATACTTCTACAAAACAGGTTGAAATAATCTGAGCAGAAGAAGGCAAAAATCCTCCAAAAAGGAGACCAACGCTCCCTGTTTCAAGGGTACAGAGAATTGAAGCACTTTGTAAAGCACCATAGGAGAGTGCTAGTGCTCTTATATGGCCTACAGGGGGGCATTGATCTTCCCAAAAACTCAAAAAGAGAAAAAAACTGCAGAAAAACTCACCTAGGATGCACAAAAATTGGTGAAATTGCTAGTGAAGATGGGAGAAAGGTAATGGATCATAAAAAAATAGTATAACTTATCTAAAAGGTGGGAAAGGGGCAGGAAAAATCCAAGGAAATACAAATCTATGTCGATCCCCAATGGAGTTGCCAATTTCTATTGTAGGAAAATTCTCCCGCGGACAGGTGAATTCCCTCTTGGATCTTAGACCCGAATGACCAAGATAGAAAGGTGCTAAATTTGAACACTAAAATTCCTTTAAATGTATTTTAAATAGTCAAGGGAAAAGAAGAATAAATTATGAGTACCTTTTTATGAAGTTTGTTCTCTCTTAGTCCAAGTTGAGCTTGATCTCCAAGTCCTTCAACGAGTCCTGCAATCCAATAAACACCGAAGACAAAGCATACTTCCTATTCTATCATGATTAGTTTAAATATAGATTCATCCAAAAAGAACAAGTCCATGAAAATGTACACAAACATGAAGGAAACAGGCCAAGCACTTATATATTAATGTGAGAACTCAAAAGATATAATTACAAACCATAGATGAACTCACAACAACCTCTCCAAGTCCTCCTCGTCCATCCCTTGCACAAAGATCCCAAGACCATAACTTTGATACCTCCAATTTGCCTCCTTCCTTATGAGATCATAAGTTTGGTATCTTTGAACTTCTCCATGCCTCCCTCCTCCATGGAAATCCCTCATTATATAGGATTTGGAGGCTTAACCACCATGGAGAGGATCTCTCATCATATCCACTAAAAAAGGGATCTTTAAGATATTTGAGGAGAAAATATTTCTTAAGGATTTTAGGGAGGAAATATCTCTCAAGGATTTTAAGGAGGAAATATTTCAACCATCCATGAGATCCTCCAGCTTCCCTAAAAAATAGGAAACCAAATGTGAAGTGGATTCTCACACTTAATTTCTTTTTCATGAATAATAATAATAATTCATGAGCACTTGGTATTTTGGCTATCATGTAATATATCCCTCCTCCACATTGACTATGGATTGTGACATAGGTTATGCCATGGTATCAAGGTGTATGAGACACTTATGACACTTAGGGCGAGGTACCTAGGTGTGTAAACTTCATGTGTAATAGAAGTAGACAATGATAGTGAAAATAAAATTCACTCGCCAAATTAGGTGGAATTGGTTAAGATTGTAGGCCCCTTATTGTGTTGATATTGAGATACTTTGTCCCTTACTGTGTTGAGCTTGAGATATCGTCTCTTAGATCCTGCCATGAATGATTGAGAACCAATTCCGCATTTACTATGAAAGTAATTGAATGACATTGAAAGGGAACCCAAGAAGAACGACTAAGAGAGGAAGCCATAATCCTGATGCCTTGAGAGTGGTTTGGTGAGGGTGGGTTCTAGTTGACATGAATATAAAGGAATGGAAATAACACATAAGCCTTCTATTCATTCATTCTCCCCATCCCTGAAATAACACCTTAAATATTTGGATTCTATTTTGTAGTCATCTGAAAATACAGGTTCTTTGTACCATATAGAGAAAATTGCATGCTGCAACTCTACCTTCTCGGATATGTTGGCATAATAGACCTCGTGTGTCAGAAGGAAGTGGTTCATTTGCGTTGTCGAGAGATCCTAATTCCTTTGCAGAAAACCCTTACCTGTGTTTCTTTTCCTTGTATAGGAGATCTTCAGATCTTCAGATCAATGATGATATTCCATCAAAACATTCTTGCAAGGGAAATCAAGGAGGACAATCATTTTTTCCTTCTTCCTGAGAAAAAAGAAAGAAAGAACGTTTTATGCATTTCCAAAAAAAATTATATGTATTTCTATTACTATTTTTAACCATGGTTTTTGTTTTTGAGTTAAACCTGGAGGATATTCTTTCTTAATCATGAGTTTGCTAGAAAATTTTAGCAGGATATTTTACACTCAAAAACAAAAAATTAAGTAACTCATGGTTAACAACACTTTATCGTGAGTTAATAAATAGGATACATCTAACATAGAGAATAAAATGTTATGTTTGGCCCACCTTAACCTCCCTCAATAGGTGATATTGTCTTCCTCCCCATTAGTTACTATTTTTGTTGATAATGATAGAATGTTATGTTTGTCCTACCTTAACCTCCCTCAATAAGTGATATTGTCTCCCTCCCCATTAGTTACTATTTTTATGAGTTACTACTTTTTTTTTTAAGACTCCTCTCGATGTGACTCTTCTTTAACCAAATACAATGTCATGAACACTAAGTACTAACACTCAATAGTCTCCTAAACTAAAACTGGCACATATTGTAAGTGAAGTTCACCCTGCAAATCAATCAACCAAGGAAATGAGCTCTATGGAAAACACTCTAAAGACTCTAATAGACCTCATAGTAAATTCCCTTAAAGGTCAATTATTTTCTATATTTTTCATGTTTTTCCCTACAAATTTTGTTGCTATGTCAATTTGTATGATAATATATTTATCATATTATCATGAAGTGATGTATGATGTAATACAAAGAAAGTTGTTAGATTATTTTATTATTATGATTATTTTATAAAGCTATGAATATTACTATGAAATGATGTATGAGGTAATAAAAAGAAAGTTGTTCGATTCTTTTATTATTATGATTATTTTATGAAGCTATGAAGTGATGTATGACATGTCATAACAAGAAAGTTGTCTATGTTTTTATTAATACAAAGATGTATAATGTAATAAAAAGAAAGTTGTTCCATTTTTTTTATTATTATGATTATTTTATGAAGCTATAAAGTGGTGTATGACATGTCATAACAGGGGAGTTGTCTATGCTTTTATTAATACAAAGAAATCATATAATGGATTTGAAGGAATAATAAGATCACATTGATATTTATAAATATTCTTTAAAGATATAAAGTTATGATATTGTGTAATAATATTAATACAAAAAAATCATATAATAGATTTGCAGGAATAATCAGGCCATATTGATATTTATAAATATTATTTAAAGTCATAAAGTTATGATATTGTGTAATAAAAGGAAAGTTGCATGCACTTTTATTAATAAAAATAACAAACATAATGAAAAGGCGAGGGGATGTGCGATGAAGTGGAAAAAGTTAAAAGTTCACGTTAAAGATTCATATATAGTTTTAAAAAAGGAGAAATAGTTTTTTTTTCCATAGAAAAGGAGGAAATAGGTTGACTTCCATTATCCATCATTGTTTTCATTCTCATTGATAGTTTTCTCATCAATATTAGGTTTGAGTTAGTCTTGTTGTAGCTAGATGGATTTTATCGACTATAGAGGATGAATGTAGATGAATATAAGCATGGGACTTCATTGACATGTTAATTACTAGTTACAATCTCTATGTATTAGCTATTATAGAGTTCTCAAAGATTTGATTTAGTTAAGGATGGCTTGGAGTATCTAAAATCGTGGGCAAGAAGGGTTCTTTAGGAGTAACTAAGCTATATATGATTTATATAATGGTGGGAAATAAGATGGTTCCTAGTTTGTAAGTAATTCAAAATTTTTTTTATTAACAAGAGATTTTCACTGTAATAGTTGTTATTTTTTTTTTTTGGATTGTTTGTGTTTTGAAAAAAATAAAATTATCATTTTCACATTTATGTTATTAGTTTTAGGGTGGATTTGTAATATGCAATTTTGTATATGGATGGTTACATATTATGAAATTTAATGAAAAATAAGTATTTATACTTCATGAAATTTATATATAATTTTTTTCTATTTCAATGAGTTATTTATAATTTATAATATACTTAAAAAGTAGTTTTATTATGATCACGATATATGCATGTTTGGATATTTATGTTTACTATTAATACATTTAAGAATATTTTAGATGTGTAGCTACATGTAGTTTCATTAAGTTATTGATAGTTTTATGTGAATAGATAATAGGAAATTTTCTTTTTAGGAGGTTTGAAAGTTTTTTTTGTTACTGTGTCATGTTTTCTACAAAGCCAAAATAACATAACTACACATCAAATTAAGGGAAGGGAAACACACTCTATTATAGAATGATATCAAAGCTATAGACTGAGAATCATAGCTTCTCAAATACGCCAATTTACAAAAACTGAAATGATAAAAAAAATGTCATAAAAAAAAAACTAAAATAAAGGGAAGGGAACAAAATCTATTATAAAATGATATCAAAACTATAGTATGGGAATCATAGCCTCTCAAATATGTCAATTTACAAAAACTAAAATGATAAAAAAATGTCATCCCAAAAAACTAAAATATTAAATAGATGAACTCGCAACTCTAGTGTGTAAGATCCATATAGATTACATGATATTATAACTTTATTATCCAAAACTCTATAAAACATGAAGCTACTATAAATTTAGCTTTCTACATTATCAATGTGATGTACCTCAAGGATGCATATAAAATATCTGATCATTTTCTACATGATACTTGGTCAACTTTGTACAAATTGTTCAACAAAATTACTAAGTGAAATCATAGTCGAATCATTGTTGAGTGAACATATTCATTTAATATATAGGTACAGTCTATGTGTATAGATTGAGAATGCATTTCTAATCAGGTCTCATTAAAAAGCCAAAACATTCATGACAAATTAAGTGTATATGAGGTTCATCGTAGTCTTCCTAAGAACATGGAAATAATTTTCTATGGCATTATAAGAATGGTACCTAACAAGAAGGATTATGGTGTAAAAATGTGGCTAAGTACTAGATCTAGGATATAGTGACAGAACTAGACAATGCATTATCACTTGGAGGAACCCAAGAAAAATGTTATAAAAATTGGAAATCTTCCGGAAGAATTAACCATGAAAAAAATCTAAGAACTTAGTTTAGGATATTTGTCATGGAATTAGAAAGGAAACACAAAAAAACGAATTTAAGATGAATGATTCTCATATTAAATATGAGACTACCACTACTCTAAAAAAAAATTAATTAAAAAATAATCCATAGTGGGTACATTTACACACCTATAAGGTGGATTAGAATTCCAAATAAGTGTATTGGGGTGGATTGGAATTGCAAATAAGTGTAGCGGAGGAAGATACCTTTTGTAAATATCAAGCACCAATAAACTTGTTAATTTAATTTATTATTATTAATTGAATTTATAAAATAGTAAGAGACATATATGAGAAGATTAGAATTCCAAATAAGTGTAGTGGGGTGGATTGGAATTGCAAATAAGTGTAGCGGAGGAAGATATCTTTTGTAAATATCAAGCACCAATAAACTTGTTAATTTAATTTATTATTACTAATTGAATTTATAAAATAGTAAGAGACATATATGAGAAGAGAGTATCTCTATTTATATCAATAAAAAGGTAAAAACTCTTACTTTGATTTTAATTTAATAATAATAATGATTTTCTTTATTACATAAAATCCATCCTTACATTATTACAAGATTATAAATATATACAAAATACAATTCATGTGCATCGAGTATATTTTTTAATAAGGATGTTACTATTAGGTAGAAAATAATATATTTATATTATACATATAGGCATATATTATGTAAATTAACAAGGTGATTCTATTTGTCTATGCAATTTTTATATTACATTTTAGGCATTAATGATAAAAATTACTACTAATTATTTTTACAAATTTATTCTATCTTCTTTGATAATATATTCATATATATTGAGTATATTTTTTAATAAGGATGTTACTATAGATAGAAAATAATATATTTATATTATACATATAGGCATATATTATGTAAATTAACAAGGTGATTCCATTTGTCTATGCAATTCTTATATTACATTTTAGGCATTAATGATAAAAATTACTACTAATTATTTTTACAAATTTATTCTATCTTCTTTGATAATATATTCATATATAGTAGAACATTCACATATCATATATTCTATCAAGTTCAGATCTATGAAAAATAAATGAAATGTAAATTTGACAAGATCTCCTTGAAATATATCTCTACATATTATATCTATGAAGAGTGTTAATATGAATCCTAAAAATATTCAATCTATTAAAGAGTAGAAAGTTTCTACGACATTTAAGAAACTTCAACGAATTTTGGGCTTAACATTGTTCTACCATAAATTTGTCCATGATTTATCTATTATCTCTCATCCTCTAAATGACCTAACAAAAAAATATTTCTTTCATGGGTACATAAGAACAATAATATTTTAAGAACTAAATGAAGCCCTTTCTTCAACATTGGTTCTTACTACTTTTGATTTCACCTAGTTCTTCATTATTGAGTGTGATTCCTCTAGATTTGAACCAAGGAAAAATTTAAGGATCCATAGTTATCTTAAACTATAAAAAACTTGGTGCATCTTACTAATTCCTAAAGTGTCAACCATAAAATGTTTAGTGTTATTTTTGGAAAATATTCAATTTATAAAGTATTTCATAGTTTCTCGAAAATTTTGACAAAATTTGAAGTAAAATAACATCGGTAGAAATTGGGAAAACTAAATTTAGAAAAATGGAAATAGAAAAATCATTTTTTGAAAAAGACACCAAAAATTATCCCAACAATGAAATTTAACCCTTATAATTTTCCTTGATGTCGACTTCTGCATTACTTTTATAGGATGATAAACCCATTTCCTTTTAAGTTCAAAGCTTGGATGATAGGGAAAGGTGGATGTCCACATACAAAAAAATAAATATTGGTGATACTCCTAAGTAATAATTTCTTTATTAAAAATGGCCACCTCAACATGAGCAACTTACTAATCTATGGAACTTAAATAGAAGAGCAACATGTAAGTGGATTAACTACGTCCAATTCTATGAATTTTGGATCATCTCTAGGAAAGGTAAGAACACTATTTCTAATATACTTTATCTCAACTGGATAACCATCCATCTTCAAATCCATAAAAATAAACCATCCTTCTTGGGTGCATGAGATCCTTGAATACTTAGTGGATCTTCCCATTGTTAATGTTTTGTAGGAAATTATTGGTTGTAATAAGGGACAACCTTAGAATATCAACAATGACGTCATCTTGTTTTAAAATATCTTCTATCCACGACATGGATCTCGTCTTATTCAACATGATATTCAATATAAGAGTGAATCTCCCTCAACAAATCATGCAGGTTTCCATGAGGCTTGTAGGAATTTCTCATCCAATTTTTATTGGTCGAAAATAAAGTCTAATATTGAGTGGTCTATAGAAGAATGTAGTACTTGAGAACATAAAAAAGGTGGAAAATGTTCCTCATCTTTTATCTTTTCTATCCTAATTCCATCCCAACCAAAAGTGGAATAGTAACCTATGGATTTCATCACTAATTTAAAGTAACATATATTAACAACCTAGCTCTATTCTTATTAAACATTATCTTCAACATAGGTATGTATATCCCACTTATGCTCATGTGGGTTTCCAAAAGACTTATAGGAAATTATCATGCAACTTTTGATGGCCCAAAATGAAGACTAATGTTGAGTAGTTTGTAGTATAATGTAGTACTTTATAGCATAATTGTTATCATTTGGCGTTACTCCAAACATGTTTACACAATGTTCCAGGTGCTTCATGAGACTTGGGTTACATGGTGTATGTTCAATCCCTAGATGGTATGATATGGATTGGAACATGGAAGTTGGTATTTGATGGATTTGCATAGACCATATCACTTCTTCATTGATTGATTAACCTCAGTTAGGTGTTGTCTTGGTATTATTTCCTTGTTCCTTGGAGTTCTCTTTCTTTCTTGGTAAATTTCCTTCATTGTGGACACATGGAAAAGTTCACCTACTTGGAGAATCCCTTACATTGGAGGAGGAGCATCGTTCATCTTAGTGGACATAATTAGTCCCTATATAACATGGGGTTACTTGGATTCCCATTTGGAGGGTTGGATTTCTCTCATGGATGGTTTTACTGCAATAGTGTTCTTGCAAGGGGTAGTTGATCTAGTATATTACATTTCTTAGGAGGATTGAAGGCATCCATGGATACTTGTGATGGAGATATGTGGAAATTCCTTAGGTATCTACATCATCTCATATCCCTTCTTGCATATGACATCACCTAGGGCATGACATGTGTATTGTGGAGTGAAAATTCATTTTTTTTGTCCTACAAGAGCTCATTGTATATTGATTGTAATGGCTTTGACCCACATTGTACTGTTGTCCTCCATTACTTCTCATATAAAACTATAAAGGATAGGGTCCTTATCATTATTTCATTATTCAATTATATTTTATTCACTCTTGTGTTGAGATGTGACCTAGAGAAAATGGCACATTATTATTCTCTCTCTCTCTCTCTCTCGTGGTCTTCATGTGTACTCGATCTCTCTCTCTCTCTCTCTCTCTCTCTCTCTCTCTCTCTCTCTCTCACACACACACACACACACACACACACACATTTTCTAGGGTTTCTCATTCTTCTTAGAGTATCTAAGAAAATCGTATGTTGGACATTGGGTTCATCATTTCCCATAAGTTACATGAAATGGGTTAACCCCCTCTCATGGATCCTAAATCTGGTGATTGTGGTGGAGACTAACACCTATGCATTTTTTTATAATGAAAATTGTAGTCCAACAAATGGTATCAGAGAAACAGGTCTTGAGTTTGAAAATCACTTGACATGCACTGGAGGGGAGATTGTCAGATATCGGGTTCAGTGTTTCCCACGCGTTTCACAACATGGGTTAACCCCCTCTCGTGGATCCTAACTCCAACGATTGTGGTGGAGACTAAATCCCGTGGGATTTTGTTAAGCCCTAATATTGGCTCATTACCCCTTAATTGGGGCATATTATATTAGTAATGTTATTTTATTTATGTCGGCTTTAGGCCATTAGTTGTAATTATACCTCCTAGTCTCCTATATATACCAAGGAGACATTTTCATTTTGAATCATCTTGTACTTGAACGTTTAAGTAGGGTAAAAGGAGGTTGCCCCCTCGAAGAGGCTTATTATCTAAAATTATCTCTTTTTCAAGGCGTTGAGTACTTTTTCTGAGGTTTTTCTATGCTATATTGATATTTGGTTCTTAACATATGGCATCAGAGCTCAAGGTCTTGGGGTTTTGCTGCTACATCTGAGACACTGTGGAATTTTCTCTATAACTTGTTTTCTACAACGTTTTAGAAGGAATGGCTTGGAGGATATTTAGTAGACGGATCAGGGTACATTGGGTTAAAAATTCATCTCCTGAGGCCTTATACTTTCGGAGATACAACTTGTACAAGATAGGGTTATGGAATCATCCTGAAATGAGTCATTGCGGAATTTTCACTATAAAAACTTTTCTGTAACGTTTCAGACCCTGAACTCCATAGGCCATTTACAAAAATCAGTAAGGTATCTGTGGTAAAACGTTCATCTTCTGGGTCATCTCAAATTTGTAGATACACCTTGTGTAAGATAGGGTATCTGACTAGTCCTATTGACTAGTCTCAAGAAGGTGTTCTAGGTAAAACAATCATAACTTCTTGCTAGAGTATCCAAATTTAGTGGGACTGGTTTCATTGGATTGTGGACAGTACGTAGTATTTTGGGTGTGAGTTTCAGAATTTGATATCAATTATTTTGTGCGGGGCATGATATACAAGTGAGATCTCCTGGAAAGGCCAAAAATTGGCAAGTTGTGAGGAAGTTACCGTAAATTCCACTTGGCACATCCAATTTTGATCAGACCTATGGCATTGTAGAGAAGAAATATCAGAGAACTACCTAAAAGAAAGTTTCATACCCAGAAGGTATGAAACTTGGGAGATAGAATAGAATAAATATTTTCTAGCAGAACCGCCTCAAAATCAAGATTCAAAAGTGATACTTGGCCAACATGCCACCAAAAAAGGGACCTTCTACACCAAATAAGCCTCCATAAAATCCTAATTGGACTCTTAATGAAGGTGAAGAAATGCGTAGGGACATAAATGAACTACAAAATAAGATGGATTCAATCGAAGCTAAGTTGGATACTAAGATGGATTCAATGGAAGCTAAGTTGATGGATTCAATAGAAGCTAATTTGGATACTAAGATGGATGGCTTAAAATGGGATATCATGGAAGTATTGAAAAAATTGGTAATAGAGAAGACACCCAAAAGTGAAAATGAATCCCATGAAATTCATGATGAGGACACAAGGAAGGTGAATCAAGAATGGAGAAACTCCAACTTTGGTTTGAAGACCAACCACGTTCCTAAGATTGATATGAGGAAGTTTGA
>ML776904.1:36299-72487 GCA_009831015.1 Picea engelmannii | reverse complement strand
TGTAATTATACCTCCTAGTCTCCTATATATACCAAGGAGACATTTTCATTTTGAATCATCTTGTACTTGAACATTTAAGTAGGGTAAAAGGAGGTTTCCCCCTTGAAGAGGCTTATTATCTGAAATTATCTCTTTTTCAAGGCATTGAGTACTTTTTCTGAGGTTTTTCAATGCTATATTGATATTTGGTTCTTAACAGATTTTGTCTAACGACAATCATAGTCCAACATCTTAGAATTATAAGGTTAAGTTTTATCCCTTGGAGGTTTGATATTAGAGTTTTGGGATAAAACCCTAGGGTAAATTTGGTGGAGAAAAATAAGAGAAGAGGATGTCTTTCCTTGGAGGACTTGTTGGAGCTCTTCGTCTAAGTAGGGTTTTCATTATTTTCCCTATCTATGATTTGCAAAGGTAGTGAATTTGTACTAGTCTCGAGAGAGGGATATGGTATGTACTTCAACTTCATATTGAGCTTATTAATGGAGTTTCCAGTTGTCCAAAACTTGTGTGATTTCCATATTTTATTTTCAATCATATCTGTTCATCATATATTTTTATGTAAACGATATATATATGTATTAATCATTTGGCATAAGTAAAAGAAAATTTTGCTGAGTGATTTGACATCATCATTGAATAATCATTGAGTTTTTATGTTTCTTCTATATCTTTTGTCTTAAGGTTGTTATAACTATTGTAAAATTTATTTTTATATCTAGTTTATGTGTGATAAGTTTCCCTAGAGGGTTGAAACTTATCTAGATATTTTGGTATCTTTTCTTGGATTTTCTAGAAAATTGGGCTACTGAAAAGTGAAATATTGTTTTCTTTCAACCGTTGTTTTATATTCTATTTCATAATATCCCTAAGGATGAATTTTATAGGGTTAAGATATGGGAAATCTATAGTAAAGGAGGTGATTTCTTTTGTTTTTCATTAAAATAATTCGGGAGAATTTCAACATGGTATTACAGATTGTTGTGGTTCAAATCACTATAGAGTAAGAGGGATATTGTACTTTAGTTGAATATTACCTAGGGAGGTTCTTGACTTCTTAAGGTTGTGAGGTTTCAAGCCTTATGCTTCTTGAGAGAAGAACCTTAACCCTTAGAAGGTTTGTTTTAGCTTCATATAATGTTGAATTTGTGCACTTGAAACTTGTTCAAGATGTGTAAGGTGAAACTTGGTTATAGAGAGTGTGACAAGTTGGATGGAGCATGTTGTGAAATAGATTCCAGAACCTATCGATCCAACATAGTTGGCCACTCTTTGGAAGAAGGAATCCAAGGTCAAGAGAATCCTTGTTGATTCTATGAAGGATTATTTAATCTCTTGTTGTAGAGAAAAAAATAGGTAAGGACATGCTTGACTCTTTTGTTGAGTTATTCCATAACTCTTGTGCTTCTCGATAGATGCTTTTGCAAAACCATATTTCAATCATTTGCATGAGAAATACATATACCATGGTGACCTATTTGGACAAGATTAGTGAATTGAAGGATCATTTTTCTTCCATTGGAACAATGGTATATTATCAATATTTAGTGTCGATTGTCATAAGGAACTTGATCCTTCTTGGATGCCTTTTTTTTCTGGGAGTTTCTTCTTGAAAGAACATACCCAATTTCCAAATCTTTGGGTTGATATTATAAAATTAAAACTTTGATTGCAGTGTTGTTCGGAGAAACAATGGGAACTTGATGTTATTGGCCTCATTGGGAAGTGAAAAATAGTACGAAGAAGGGATTCAAGGGACATATACAAGAAATAAGGGATTAATTAAGGTGATTTTCTTCCTAGTTCATGAGATGGCACATTACATTGGCCATTTTCAATTGAATAAAAAGGCAAAGGGTGTGAAATATGTTGTAGCTATGAGTCTAGTAGGTGTATAAGAGATTAAATCTTAGTTTGAGATTTCCTATTCCATGGCTTCTTGTTTGTCTTCTAACATTTTCCCTAGTGTTTGATGGTTTGTGGGTAGTGGATCCTTAAGACACTTAAAATATGTTAGGTATTTATTCAAAAGGATTTAGGAGCTACAGGGATGCATGGCTATGGAGCTTGGTGATGAGGCTACTTAACCTATAAGAGGAGTTGGCTCCATTTCCTTTTATATGTTTCTAGGTGATGTTTTTTAGCTAGGCAATATTATATTGGTTCTTGGTTGAGAAAGAAACTCCTTTCAATTTATTGTGTGGAAGATGTATAGTCAAGAGACACATTTTAGGGACAATGATGCACTATCAATTATTGTAGTCTATTTGGTCCAAGGAATTTTTCTATAGGGGTGGGAGAGGGTGGCCTTTACATGGTCCTTGTTGATCATGTGGCATGTGTACATTTTAGGGAGAGGTTGGATGAGTCTTATAGTATTCAATATGCTCCAAATCATGAAGGAGCACCAAGATATTCAATGAGGGTGAGTATACCTCCTAAAAAATATGTTAGTTATTTTACATTATTTTCTCCCATCCATGAGTCTTGCAATTGTTTATAGGAGGAGATGTGTGATACCTTTATGGAGGATGATGCAAAGATTGATTTTGGATTTGTAAATAATAGGAGTATTGTAGATTATAGAGACATGGTTGATGGATTCTCTTAGGAAGAGGTAGTTTTCCATAAAGTTACTCTTTCTTAAGGATTCTCTTGGGATTAGGTAGTTTACCTAGTTAAGTTTGGTTCAATTTCTAGAGGATTTGAGATATTTGTGAGGGATTATCATGTTGATGTATTTTTTATTTTCTTACGCAATGTTTTACTTATACCTCAAGCTTTGTATTTGAGGAGTGATGAGTTGACTTCTGCAAATTTATATATTTGTGACTTTGATAGATTTGATCCACTTGTCTAAGTCTTTCGTGGAGATATGTTTATATTTGTAGGATATCCTAGAAAATTCATAATGTGGAGTCCCTTGATTTGTTGGGTATGTTTTACATGACTATATATAGTGTCCACGTTGTGAAAGGGTTTGGGGGAAACTCCCCTGAAAATAAAAGTTGGCATTTTATGCATCCATTTTTTAGTGTTTTTTAGTACATGGTTTTCATTGATGGTTTTCTAATTTCGGTTAAGGAATTAAGGTTGTTGACTAATTCGGGTCAATGAATTAGGGGTTTTGGATGCCACGAGATCTTATATATGTATTCTATTGTAAATAGTGAAGATATGATGAATATAATATTAGATATGTGGCTCTAAACATGTTGCTTGTTTTCCTAGTTTGGGTTTCCAATGTAAAATATATGTGTAATGTGTGTGTGTGTGTGTGTGTGTGTGTGCGCCATTGTATCTTTTTTGTTTTTATTAAGAACCTATTTGCAGTAATTTATTGTACAAGGTTAAAATCTACATTTTCTACCAAAGTTGTTATTGGCTTTAGGGAGATGCCTTTGTGGCTAAGGGTTTGGATTGGGTCTATGATAGACCTTGTTAAAGTGGGAGATCTGGGGTGTCTATTCTTTAGGTGAAAATAATGGTGAGCAGTTCAAAAATAGAGATCGAGAAATTTAATGGGAAACGTTTTGAGTTGTGGAAGATCAATATGAAATATATGTTGGTGGAAAAATATTAGTGGATCATTGTGGATCCAGGTACTACACCTACAAGAATGTCAACAAAATACTAGAAAACCTTGGATGGGAAGGAGAAGAGAAAAAACAAGCTGTGTCTCTTAGATTCAATATTATTGAAACTGTAAGGGGATGCTACAACCAAGGCATTATGGGATAAGTCATGGGATTTTTATCAGTCAAATTCCTCGGTAAACAAAATATTCCCATGGGACATGATGTATAACCCAAGGATGAAATATGGAGACTCAGTGACAGAGCATATAAAGACCTTTGATATTGTGATAAGTCAACTATTATCTATTGATATTAATATTTATGAAGAATATAAGTGTATCATTTTATTGTTCTCTTTACTAGATTCATGGGATCATCTAGTTGTGTCCATAGGCAGTAATACAAATACTTTAAGTTTGATGATGTGGTCTCATCCTTTTTGTCGGAGGAGATGAGATAGAAGAACATGGAAGGTTAGAGGAAAGATGCATTATTTGCAAGAGGAGGATCCCAATAAAGAAAGAGATCTAAGTCCTCAAGTGGGAGATCTAAATCTAAGGGAACATATAAATATCTTGGAAAGTTTGTAAAGGTATGCTAGAGATGTGGAAGACAAGGGCACTACAAGAAGCAATGTAGATCCAAAAGTGTTGAGAGAGGGAAGGGATATGATGATGCTCCTTCTACATAAGCAAAAACCTCCTTGGATGAAGGAGGGGATGTGTAATTGGATTCTTCAAGAACACATGCAGATCACGAGGCATGACTTGTTGACTTAGGTGCATCCTTTCATATCACTCCTCATAGGGAGTATTTCTATGAATACAAAAGGTATGATGGAGGTGATGTTTTCATAGGTGATGAATCGACGATGAAAGTAATAGGACGAAGAAAATTCAAGTTGAAGGTCATGGATGGAAGGATTAGAAAACTCATTTGTCTTCTACATATTTCAATATTGTCTAGAAATTTTATTTCTAGAAGCAAAATGGACGATGCAGGGGTAAAAGTAGTGTTTGAGAAAGAAACTCATAGGATGATTCGAGGAGCGATGATGTTATTAAAGGGGGTTCAATTTCGAAATTTTTATAAGCTGGAAGGAAAAATTATTAGTGATGGGTGTAATAGTTCTGTTGTTCTTGAGATTGGATCTGAAGAAGAAAAAAAGCCTATAGTCTTTGGAGAAAAAGCTATGTTGTGGTCTCAAATAATAGGACATATAAGAGTGAAGGGCCTTGGAATACTACACAATAAAGGTGTGGTGGAAGGTATGTATAAATGGTCTTTGGATTTTGATTTCTATGAACATTGTGTATATGGGAAGCAAAATCGAGAAAGATTCCCCTTTGGTTCAATAGGGAAGAGGGATTTTTACAGTTGGTGCACAGTGATGTTTTTGGACCTATGTTGATTCCATCACTATGAATAAATGTGTACTCTGTCTCATTTATAGATGAATTCTCAAGGACTACATGGATATATTTCCTCAGGAAAAAATATGAAGTCAGTTTAAACAATTTAAGGCTCTAGTGGAGAATCAAACAAAGAAAATAATTAATATGATGAGGACGAATAATGGTGGAGAGTTCTGCAAAAATAAATTCTAAGAATTCTGTAAGAAGTGTGATATAGCAAGGTAGAAGACTACTCCATATATACCTCAGTATAATGGAGATACAGAAAGGATTAATAATATGATGATGGAAAAACAAAGGTGCATGCTCCATGGTGCTAGGTTAGGAAAAGAATTCTAGGAAGAGGTAGTGGGTATTGCATGTTACCTGGTCAATCGATCACCCTCATCAACATTGGATGAAAATATTCCACACGAGGTATGGACTAGTAAGAAACCCTATCTAACACATCTTAGGGTATTTGGTTGTTGTTTCACACCTAAGTGTCACACTACCAAATGTTTCACTTAAGTGTTGTAAGTGTCGCAAGTATCATATTGCCAAATGTTGCACTTAAGTGTCACATTACCAAATGTCGCAATTAAGTGTCGCATATATTATACACCTAAGTTTCACACTTTACCAAGTGTCACACATGAGTGTTGAAACTTCCTCACCATGAGAAAGTGTACGTCATAATCCATAGACATGTTGAAGAAGAAACCCAATAGTTGCAGGTGGAAATACTACCTTTTCTCTTGAGATTTTGGCCTTATTTGAGCTTCATCAACCCTGTGTCCATATACAAGGAGGCATAAACCTAGATCATCATTCCTTTCTCAGTTGTAGGTGAGTGATAATATCTCCCTGTGCTCATTTTTTTTTGGGGGGGGGGCGATGAAGTAGTTGCAACCATCATGCCTTTATTTTTGAGGTTGTTTCTATGATATTTGAGTTGGTTAATGTATTGGTTCAAGCTACCTTCTATTCAAGGCATGGTAAATCTTGTTTGTTCAGCCAAATCCTCATTTGACCACACCCCCTCCTAAAACATATCCTATGGTTGTGATTCCTCAAACCCTATATAATGGAGTCCATTCTTGAGAGAAGAGAGAGAACTTAGAGCATCATACCTATGATTTTTAGACATTCAGGGGGATGGAAAGGAGAGATTGGAGGAGTTGTTGCAATATCAAGATTGAGATTGTAAGTGTTTAAATATTTATTGCTTTCTATTAATATATAATGTTGGCACAGGGGCAGACCCAGGGTTCAACGCTACAACAACACACCAACAAAACCCTAACTACTAACCCTTTCGGCAACACCTGTGAAGTAGGAGAAGTCTCACCTGAGGTAGAAGAAGAGGGGGTTATAGGACGCAGGTTTCTGTAACCAAGCTGGGACACAGATTTTTGATAATAACACTTCACATAGTACTCTATTAAGACTTAGAATATGATATGCATTAGATTTATTAACATCGCAGAACAAGCCCTAATATAGTTCAACGTATTAACAATAAATGATTAGGCACTTATACCACTTAGCACATAGAATTGAGTTATATCTACATTCATTCGTCCTTAACACAAGTAAATCAATAAGAAACAACATATCTAATTATCATATATAAAGCATTGAGCAGATTCATAACATAACCAACACAACATAAAGAAAACCAAAGACACAAGATATATGTGGTTCACCCCAGTGTGGGGCTATGTCCACCAACTGCTTTGTCTTCTTTATTATTCTTGAATCTCTTACATTCAAGTACTCTTATGCACGAAGCCACAAAATCGAGCTTCATAGAGAACAAGATATCTACGCACTTAGCACTAGATCCTCCTCCCAAACTAGGTCAAGGCATAGAGACAACTTCTTTATCGAGCACAAAGCATTAACACATATACATTCTGTCGCACAAAGAAACTCAAAACTTCTTGCACTTAGCTACCACCACTATCCACTACTATTCTACAATACATTCTTACTTATTTATACTTTTACAATTCCTTTCAACAAGGCCTAATCATGGGTAAATCCCATGGGATGACATCCCATAACCCATTACAAAATCCCTAAGGAATCCCTTGCTAGGTCCACATAGCCCACAAAATAAGTGAGATCCATAATCTCAGCTCTGCCTGGGCGCTCCATCTTCGAACAAAGTGTCGAAGTCAAAAAGTGGTCAAAACCTGACCAAGGTTTCCTCAAAACTTGGTCGAGGGCCAACATATAACGTGGCTTATTCCCTTCATGCCTATGTGTTCACTATATGCATGTCTATTTTTTTCTAATTCATCATAGATAGATATGTTCTTCTTGACAATATAATGTAGAAGAAGAATTTATTTTTGTGTTCTTTACATGACTTATATTGGAGCTTGGACATCAAGATCAAGTGTTGGAACTGTGAGGACAACTAACATAAAAAGAGCTGATTCATCTATCCTTCTCTTATCATTCTGATTGTTGACATAGAGAGTAGATATAATGGGAAAGTACTAACCATTTGTTTCTCTCTATCTTGGATCAAAGGGATCTTGATCCAAGGGGGGTTTCACCTATCTATAGGGGAAACATTTCCACAATAGAAATTGGTGACTCCACTAGGGAATCATTCTCTTTGATCTTTCCTTAATGTCTTCTATAAATTTGAAGTTTTGATTGTTACTTGATCTTGTTGAGTTGGATGCTTTTTATTTGATTTCTCCCCTTCCCTCATCATCATTGGGAGGTTTACTGAGTCAAACACCTAACCATTTCTCAGATCTAAGAAAACATTTGTCTTTCTTAGCACATTCAAAACTTTATCCCTCCCAAATAAGGGCATACATGGCGATAATACCCTAATTATCACTCTCTATAAGTGTAGTAGGGAGCGATGAAACCTTTATTATAACTCCCCCTCAATGTATTGGGGAGCAATGAAAAATTTATTATCGCTCTATTTGCATTATTACAGGGAAAATAATCCTTGTTCTGGGTGAATTTGGAGCTTATTTTTCCTCCTTTTTGTAAGTGCTTTGTCTGAAACCTTTACATTAGAATCCTCCATGCTTGAATGTGGCTTTGAATGATTGAATTTCAGTGACTATCATATGTTTTTTTGCCTCTTTTTAGTTTGCAATTTCTTAAAATTGTGAAATGTACATGACTTCCCTAGGTCAACTTGATCCTTTGGCTAAGTCCAAGCTATCAGTAGTAATTTGATCCTCATGAGTTGCAGGTATTGAAACTTTTTTTACCTTGATTCCAAATCCTTTTAAGTTTTCTACTTGTTTGTTTTTGGGATCCTTTTCATTGATTTGGAGGCTTCTTATGTTCCATTAATCCTTGTTTTTGAGATTATCATTCTAGTCTTCTTTGGAAAAATTATGATCCCTTAAATGTACTCCTGAACTCTTTGGCCTTACTATAACTTTGCATTGATCTTGTATCCTTGCTACTTGAATTTTGAGGTTTCAAAAATTGGTTTTCCTTTACTTTTCATTTTGGATTCTTGTTTGAACAAGTGTTGAAAGCATCCTTTTGTTTGGATTCTTTTAGCCTTGTTGAATGCTTTTTTTCTTCATATTCTTTAGCTTTGGGATCCTTTATGAGTGTCATTGATTTCTTTCATTGTGTTTGAAAGAGAAAGAAAAAGAAGAGTCTATCTTGATTTTTCATGTAATTTTAAAAGAAGAAAACATAATTTTTGCATTCTACTTTTATAGGTGGAGTTTTGGGCATTTATTTACGTTAAGAAAAAAAAACAGCTCTTGTCCTTTTCTCAGATAGAATTCATTGATTTTTTTTTTTCATTTCAATCTTTCTGCATGGTTTTGGAATTGATTCATAACACCATCAATTTCATCTTTGTATTCCCTATTGAGTAACAAACAACCATTAAAAGGAAGGAGGCACATAATATAAAATCAATTAGAAGTTTTCCTTTTTGATAGGAAACCAATAAGTCTAGGATTTTAGGACCTTGATAGTATGGTGGAGACTTAACTATTTGATGTTAGGTTGTTATATTATTTACAGTGAAAGTATAGTCGAGGTGCATCAACCAATGGTCAAAATCGAGGTGGATCACCAATAGGTCGAGGGTCGTGGTAGATCGACAACAAGTCAAAGGTCAAGGCTAGTCGAGTGGGTAAATTCAAATTCGAAGGTCGAGGTGGTTCGACATGGAAAAGGCATCAACAACAAGTAAAAGAGTTCAACCAACAAGAGGTCCATAGTTGGGCATGTGGTGACCAAATGAAGGCCGACTAGTAGTTGACTAGTAATTCGACTTGGAGTTGACTGTAACAGAATCACGAGATTTGTGGGATTTGTAGCCAATGATCTACATGGATTTGTAATCATTTGTGGGAGCCATGTATTTAGGGTTTTTCCTGTTGTAAATCCTATAAAGAGGCTTTTTGTAACGCTGTAAAGGCTAATCAATGAATCGTATGATATCTGGTCCTTAGAGAAATCTTTAGATGTAGGTTGTTGTTCTTGGAGATGTGAGTTGGATTGGCTATAGAGTTGTTATTTCATAGGAAATAGGGTATGATGTTGATTTTGTCTTAGGTTTGGACCAAGGTTAGACATGTAAAATTTTATTCAGATTGAATAAGGCAATAAGAGAGTAGAACGCTCAAGGAATGTTGGTTCTCCCAATTTCGGTTTCCAGGGTAAAATCTTTGTGTACTATGTGATTTCTTTTTCATTTACATTCTCGATTAAATTATGTTGGATTACTGAGAGGGGGGGTGAATCAATAATAGAGAAATTTAATCCTTTTTAACCATATAATCCAAGTGTTATATCAATGAAGCATTATCATTCAATAACTGCAGAGTAAATAAGCAATGAACAAATGAACAAACATACACATACACAGTACACCAGTGTTTTACGTTGAAACCCAAATTAGGAGAAAACCACAGAATGTTTTTTCTTATATGTATTGAGGAATTACATTCATTGGAAGAACCAACTTCCTTTGTTTTCTAGCTGCAACTAGAAGGAGGCTCCAAACCCCTAGTTTCTCAGGCTACAACCTAAGGGAATATCCAACTCCCCAATTCTTTGGATACAACCAAAAGGAGTCTACAACCCCCTATGTTCTCTAACTAAAACCGGAAGGTGGCTACAACCACCTGTCCTTGCCACCTTGAAGTAGAAGTAGAATGATGGAACCACTGTCAACCTATCACTGTGAGATATAACGCTGTAAACTTGTACCAATAAATCTGAACCATGCATCAACCTGTACCTCAACCTGTAATCAACCTATACCATAAAAAAGTACATCAACCATGCACCAACCTGTACCAAATAACCTGTAATCAACCTGTACCATAAACAAGTGCATCCAACCATGTACCAAGTATGTACCAATCATGTGTCAACTACTCATCAATTATGATTCATCAATATGTACCAACATCATCAACTTTACACCTGATGTATGTGCCAACTCATCAACTACTTGTCTCAACCATGTACTCAACATGTACCTCAACCAAAATCCCTATAATGGTCTCTTCCAATATTGCCTTATAAAAAAATAAATTAAATAGAGAAATGTTATCCTAACATCTTTACAATACCTTATTCAGTATATAACCATTCATAACCATTTGTTATTTAACATAATTAAAATTTATGAGCATCATCATAATAAACTACATAACACAGCATAATAATGAAAATACATACCTCTAAATGATGTTGATGATATTGTTGTTCACCAACTCTGCTTAATGCTCTGCCCAAAATCGACTAACCTCCCAGCCAGCTAGGAACAGAGCCTCTTTGACTCCCTAGCTCGAGGATTTCGTAAGGATTCCTGGCCCCCGAGCCCAAAACTCCCAACAACAGGTTCCCCTTGTCTCATTCCACCAAACTCCAACCAGTTCCTCAAGAAAAAACCAGTACCAAGCTACTCCAACCCCAAACCAACAATGCAGTCCTCTCCTCTCTCAAAATGATGCTCTCTCCCCCAAAAATTCAAAATTCCTTTCTAGAGTGTTTTTCCCTCCTCTTATCCTCCTTTTGCCCTCTCTCATTCACCGCCTTCTCCCTTTCATTAAGACTCACCCACCTTATCCGTCCATCCAATGCCAACCGCCTTATCCCCTTTCTATTTAATGGTTCCATCATTCGATACATTAAGTCTTCATTTAATAAATTAAAATTTATTAAACTCAAATTCATTAACCAAATATTTAATCATGAAATTAATTCATTAATTAATTAACTAATATACATTAAACAATTATTAAATCCGGACAATTAATTAATTAATTAATTAACTAATATACATTAAACAATTATTAAATCAGGACAATTAATTAACTAATATACATTAAACAATTATTTAAATCATGACAATTGATTAATTACTTAGGGTTGTTACATACACCCACCCTTCAGGAAACTTCATCCCGAAGTTAAATTATTTTAAGATACAAGGAAAAAGACACATGGTTCACACATTCTTATCAAATAACCGACATTATTAGTAAGTAAGCCAAGAAAACTCATACATACTAGTGTACATGTACAAGAAATGCATGTGTAGCTAGTACATACAAGTCTCTTGCATGTACTAATAACAATAACTATCACCCTTATAATAATTTATGTATGCATCCAATCCAATCAACAAGACTATTCATTTTTTAAAAGATATTAAACCAATGAAATGTTTGTGAATTCCCTTAATTACAATAATCTAGCTCAACAATTTTATTTAGACAATTGTAGTTTAGTTAAGTAATTATGAATATACATATATACACATTTTCTTTTCAGAAGGAAAAACAATAAATTCCACCATAAGGCAATTCTCCATACACTCTCAACTATTTCTACTCATCCTTCCTCCCTAACTTACTTCCATCTTCCATTCCTATCCTTCCTCTGCTAGACTATCTTGGAGCGTCAACTATATTGACCTAACTCCAAATAAAACCTGTAAGAGGAAGTGTCACTATCTTGACCAAGCTTCCCCAGTAGGTAACTGATAGTCATCATCACACACCTAGGGGAGTGTGAGCTAACACCGTCCTCCCATGACTCCAGGTTTCAGAGGATACACAGTGGGAAATGCCTCCACCCCTCCTAATAGGACTAGGATCCACACCCTACAATGGAATATATAGTGGCACCATGTTGCTGGGATTTTTGTCATCGTTTATTCAGTTTTGGGCAGTCTCACCACCTGAAATCCCACACTGGTCCACATATCATAGAAATGCATCCAAACCAATATAAATTCACATAAAAATATTCATACCATATTGTTTCTCGGTCAATGGTCATGACATCCACTTTCATTATCATTATCCCTTGCTTATTTCATAACCCAATGACCTATAGATTAGTCTGTAACCCAAAATCATACATATCTATGCATTATCATCATGTAATTGCATACAACCATAATTTCAATTTGGTATCCACGTACCAACAACTTGAACATCAAAGTTTTCAAGTTAGAAATAGATCTCATAATATCCCCATAATTCAATTAACGTTACCGATTCATAGAATTATCATTTACATAATAGATTGGATCATATCCAACATCATTCAAATAACATTTAAACCTTCATAGGATTCACATCCACACAATATATCACATCATATACATCATCATCAATAACATTTAAACATTCATAGAATTTAAATTCACATAGTAGATCGCATCATATCCATTATCATCGATAACATTTAAACATTCATAAAATTTACATTCTCACAATATATCGCATCATATCCATCATTATTCAAATACATTTAAACATTCATAAAGGTTCATACATCTTAAAAGTTCAAGTGTATCATTTAATAGTTTCACTGTGAATATAAAATAAAGGTGTTTAGGCCTTAGGTAACCCTAGTTGTCTAAGTCAAAAGGTGGCGTTACATACTCCCAACCTTCGAGAAACACATTCTCGAGGTGGTAAACAAAGTGAGGGATAATCTTGTTGTAATGTCTCGACATCCTCCCAAGTAGTAGATCCTGGACTATACTTGTCCCACTAGACCTTAACTTGGTCTACCAGACGGTTCCTGAGATGTTGGACTCTACGGTCCAATATGCGTAACGGTTCTACCGTGAGGGTTCCCGCGTCCGATACCTGCAATTCCTTCCAATTTAGTTTATGTGATTCATCAACAACATAATGATGTAGAACAAATACATGAAAAACATTATGAGTTTTATGCAAGTGGGGTGGCAGTACGAGACGATAGGAAATGGGTCCAATTTTCTCTTGGATTCTGAACTGTCCTATAAATTGAGGTGACAACTTTGTCCCCTTCCCGAACCATATGGTACTCTTATTAGGCCTGATACGAATGAAAAACTGATCTCCCATGTTATAACTTCGATAAGTCCTGTGTGCATCCGCATAACTTTTCTATCTATCCTGTGCTTCCTTTAGTCTCCACCTAATCTGAATCACCTATTTCTCCATCTCTTGAATCAATTTTGGCCCAACTGTTACTCGATCTTCTAACCTCTCCCAAATCAACAACGTTCTGCATGGCCTTCCATATAGAGTTTCGTAGGGTGGCATTCTGATGGAGGTATGAAAACTGTTATTGTAGGCGAACTCTACCAAAGGTAGGTACTTCTCCAAATGGGTTTGATTATCCATAACATACATCCTAAGAATGTCTTCCATAACCTGATTTAATCTCTCTATTTTCCCATATGTTTTAGGATGATAAGTTGTACTTAAGTTCAACTAAGTCCCCAATGCTGACTGCAAACTTGTCCAAAACCTAGAAGTGAATCTGGAGAACCTATCTAAAATGATCTTCTTAGGTATCCCATGCAAACAGATGACCTCACTTACAAACATGTGTGCCACATCAGTGACATCATGTGTCTCTAACTAGAATAAAATGAGCACTCTTGGTTAACTTATCAATTATCACAAGAATGGCATTGTGTCTATGAGATGTGAGTGGAAACCCCACAACAAAATCCATGGAAATGACTTCCCACTTGGACATAGGAACATCATGTGGTTGTAGGAGGCCTGCCGGGTGATGGTGGTTGGCTTTCACTTGTTGACACTCTAGGCACTTGGTGATGAAATGGACTACATCGTGCTTCATGCCTACCTAGAAGAATAGCTTCCTCATGTTTTCGTACATTTTCTTCACACCTGGATGCGCACAATAAAGTGCTCTATGGAATTCCTTCAATATGATGCTTCGAATATCCCAACTTTCTGGGATGTACATCCTTCCTCGATATCTTAATAGTTCTTCTTCTTCCAGACTATATCCTTCATACTTTGGATCTAATTGCCTCCCACTTTGGAGGTTTGAAGTAACCTTTAAATACCAACTGTCTCCATGGAGTTGCATCAATACATGTTCCCTCAGATTGACTTTTAAGGGTACCAAGGAGAAGACACGTGGCCTCCTACTCAAGGCATCTGTGACCACATTCTCTTTTCCCTTGATATATGAAATACCAAAATCATACTCACTCATGAACTCACTCCATCACCTTTGCCTGGCATTCAGATCCCTTTGAGTGAAGAGATGTTTTAAACTTTGATGGTTTGTTTTGAGCTCAAAGTTTCACCCTACTAGATAGTGCCTCCAAAGTTTCAGAGCTAGCATTACTGCCGCCAACTCTAAATCATGAGTAGCATAAAGTTCCTCGTGTTTCTTCAACTTCTTTGATGCATAATCTATCACTCCTCCATCCTGCATTAGCACGCCTCCCAGCCCTTTCTTCAAGGCATCCGTGCAGACTGTGAAGTCCATTTCCATATCCGACACTCGTAGAATTGGTGCACTAGTTAGTAACCTTTTAAGCTCGATGAATGCACTATCACATTCTTATGTCCGTTCATACCTGACCCCCTTGCGCTACAAAGTGGTGATGGGTTTCGCTATTTTAGAGAAGCCTTCCACAAATCTCTGATAATAACCTGCTAGCCCCATGAAGCTTCTTACCTCATGAGCATTTTTCAGCACTAGCCACTCCATAATGGCCTTTACCTTTTCTAGGTCCATAGAGATTCCTTCATCGAAAATGATATGACCTAAATAGTGAATTTCTTTTTGGAAGAAGGAAAACTTCGACAACTTCCCATATAATTTGTTCTCTCTAAGGCAAGACAACACCACTCACAAGTGTTCCTCATGTTCTCTTTCATTCTTGTAATAGATGAGGATATTATCTAGAAAGACTTGTACAAAGAGGTCTAGGTATTTCCGGAATACACCATTCATGAGGCTCATGAATACTGTAGGCACATTGGTCAATCTGAAAGGTACTATGACGAACTCGTAATGCCAAAATCGAGTTCAAAAGGCTATTTTAGGAATATCTCCTTTCGTAATCCTTAACTGGCGATACCCTGATCGCAAATCAATTTTTGAGAATACCGCTGCTCCTTTCATCTAATCAAAGAGGTCATCTATCTGTGGCATTGGGTACCTATTTTTCACTATAGCATAGTTCAAGTCCCTGTAATATATACATAGTCGTAAGGAACCATCCTTCTTCCTCACAAAAACTATTGGCACACCCCAAGGTGAGACACTAGGCCTTATGAGCCCTAAGTCGAGTATCTATTTCAATTGCATCTACAACTCACAAAGTTATGGCGTTGTCATCTGATACAGAGTCTTGGAAATTGGTTCTACACTAGGTTTTATCTCAATAGTAAAATCAAGCTCCCTCTAAGGAGGTAACCCTGGTAACTCGTTTGGAAAAACATCTTTAAACTCTGACAATACTGGGTACTGATCCAAGGAGGGTCCTTTCCTTTCAGTCACTTCTTCCACTACATAAATTCAACACCCTTGCCTCATGCACCTCTTAACCTTCATAGTTGAGTTAAATCGTAGAGACACCTTTCTCTGTACACCATGGATCTCTAATGGGATTCCTTCATTGTCAACACAAAGCACCCTTTTTGAGAAACAATCTACCATAGCTCGATGGGATTCTAACCAATCCATTCCAATGATTAGGTCATATGCCCTAAGAGCAGTGGCGTATACCTTCAATCTGGTAGTACACACTCCCAGGTCTACTAGAAAATTATCAATGCTAGGTCCTACTGCTTGTTTTTTCCTCAGAAGCCATCTCGACTTGTTTAAATTCGTCGTGCTCGTAGGCTGCCAACCCACTCCTTTCTAATGAAGATAGTGAAATGAAACTATCTGTAGCACCAAAATCAAATAAAATTTTAACATTGATATGATTTAGCATACCTGGCGACTCCACCACCATGGATTGATGTTCTTCCTGGTGATTGTTAACTGATGCATAAATATCGTGGCTGCTACTTTCTCTTCCCATTAGGACCTTTCCTTCTCTATGCAAAAATCCTGACTGTAACTCTGGGAAGTCTTGTTGGTAATGGGGTCCTCCACATCCCCAACATGTAACACGAGATTGAACTTGCGTACTTCTCTGTGACAGTCTCTAAAATGAGTTCCTTCCCCTAGAACCCCTGCCTCTACTAGCTGCTCTCGGATATGGTCGTGAACCTACCTGTGTCGTTGGTGATGAACGAGATGTTGCACTCGCTACCATTGAAATACCTATGGAGACTGTCCTTGGTGCGACTCTATTACCATATGGAAGTTTCCTAGAGCTCCCTCCCTTGGAGAATGTCCTAGGAGCCTTCCCCACGAATCCAGGACAATGGGGAAAGGTCGACCTCATACCTCCATTTAAGTTCATGTGTTCCTTAGCATAACGTGCATTTTCTACTGCTTCCACTAGTGAAGATGGTTTCCACATCCGTACCATGGCCCTTATCGTAGGGTTTAACCCATACATAAAGAATTCTGCCTATCATTGATCTTTATCCATGTACGAAACATATTTTACCAATTCCATGAACCTAATCTCGTACTTTTCCACAATCCTATTTCCCTGTAATAGAGCATGAAATACTTCCACCTACTGTTCCTCGTAGTAAGCTGGTAGATATTTCCCAAGAGACGGTGTTTGGGGTAAGGTGAAACTGCCTCTCCAGTTTTCCCCACCAATTCAAGGCACTATCTCTCAACTGAAAAATTGCTATATTCACCTTTGATGTGGACACATCGTCTCTTAAGGAGAAACACCTTGTCATGCCTTCCAACCATGCCTCTATACGTTCACTGGCACGAACCTCAACAAACTCTGGAAGTTTGATCTTCTATAGTTCTCTAGTGATGTCTTCGAGTGGAGGCCCTCCCCCTGAATCCCTCGATGCTTCAGGATTACCCATTCCAGATGGTGGGGGATCCACTTCGATCCCTGCTGGAAGACGCCCCTTTAAAGTCTCATTTATGGCCTCCAAAGAGCATAGAATGAGAGCTAATTCAGGAAATGGTGGTGGTGGCACTAGCGGTCTCTACGTCGATGCCTCTCTTCCTTGTTTTCCTTGAGTCCTAACCATCCTATATAATTGAATCTACATCAACCAAAATTTTTTCAGGGAGCGTCTAGGGCAATTCACATTTGCGCAACTTAAACTTGAAAACAGGGTTAGGCGTAAGTTTATTTTTTTACTTGTCTGTAAACAGACATTACTCTCTTTAGGGGAAGTGGCTAGGTCAGGTCGAAAGCCTCTAAGCTTGATGCATTCACCTAAGAAAACTACTGACTCCCTCGCCTGGTAGCTATGCTAGCATCGCACCACAGTCGCCAATTCCTCTAACTTATGTATATAATCAAGCATCAACCTGACCCTTGTAACAATATGCACCACTCATATTAATTGCCCTTATGAATCATAATACCCTGTGTCTCGTCATTCATCAAGTTATTTAATTCCTAAAATTAATTCACATTGTTTAATTCTCTTTAATCAAACAATCGAGATTAATTAATTAATTAATTAATTAATCCTTAATTTAATTAACCCATTAAATTGATTTATCACCTTGATTATTCACATTAGTTAGTTTTATTTTGAATCATAATATTTAAATTATAATAATTAACAAAAATATTATTATTATTAAATAATTAACATTTAAACTAATTTAAACAATAAAAGTTTAAACCTTAATTAAAAGATAACAATAAATAAAAATAACAATAAAAAGAATAATAATAAAAAAAATAAAATAAAACAATTAAAATACAATTAAAAAGAATTAAAATAACTAAAAATAAAAATAAATAAATAAAACCTAAAGTTGGGCAGAGGGTCGTCGCATGAGGCCCACGTGCCCCCTCCCCCTCGACGCTCATCCCTTAACACTAATTTCCTCCATCCTTATCTCTTCAAACCCTACACTTTTCCATTTCGTTTTTTTTTGTCAAATGCTCAGGGTGAAGGATGAGGCTGGCCATGGCCATCCCCTCTACTCGACCCATCTTGATACTTATGATTTCAAGGACTGGAGGCTACGAGCCCGACCCTGGTGCCTACAAGCTCAAGGGAGTTCTCATCGGTTCAGTGGTCTGCTCAAGGAAAGCCAGAAGTCTGTTTATTATGTTCTTTTTTTTTTGTTTGGGGTGTGTTATCTCCTCAAATAAATTGATTGAGATTTTGCTTTTTAGGTGATAAGAGTGTGGTCCAAAAATTTGTTTCTAAATTTTTTTAGGTGTGTTAGAGAGTCTATTTTCTATAAATAAACTTGGAAAAAACATTTGACTTGGTTTTGTCAAGCAAAAGAGAGAATCTCAGGTTTCAGTGGTTTAGGTGAGCCTGAAAAGCGCTCATTAACCACCGAAAGCCTTCGTTCTCTGTAGTTAAGAGGGAAAGCAAAAGCCCAGTTAACCACCGAAAAGGTTTCTACATGGAAAAAAAAATCCCATGCTTTCGCACGAGCTAGCTGTCAGTTGGCATAATCATGAAGACATAACCACCAAAACTCAATCGATTTGGTGAGGTAGGATGTTATTATTACATCTTATTGGGATATTGATGCTCTGGTGTCCTTTTTAACCACCATTTGTCATTTCATATGAAGGCTTGACATAGCACATAATTTTAGGAGTTTGATTCTCGGCTAACTATATTGATTAGTCACATGGCTGATCACTACTTCAAAGGGGATATGTTCATAATAACCCCAGTTAATCGACTTTTCAAATTCGAAATATGTGTATTAGCTATAATCCTGTGTTTTCATTAACACACTCATACAATGAAATCAATCATCGTTGTTTCCAAGTGAAGCTCGAGTTCTGTTGCTGGTCATCAAGCCATCTGTCATCCAATTTGAAGAAAAACCTGAGTCATCAGGTAGTCTTTAGAATCTCTCATTGTTTCAGTTCAATTATATCTCCTACCTGAATTTGAAATTCTCGACTAATATCCATCCTTGACTATTGACTAAAATCTGTTGAAGATTGGATTTATGTAAATTAAACTCTGAGTCATCCTGTTCTGTGTCTTTTACTTCGGCATACACTCTTAGTTCATCCTAAACTTTACGTGTTTGTCCCCCTAGCTCGTAGAGTTTTCC
The DNA here is from genome assembly GCA_009831015.1 of Picea engelmannii. Lineage (NCBI taxonomy): Eukaryota > Viridiplantae > Streptophyta > Pinopsida > Pinales > Pinaceae > Picea > Picea engelmannii. The sequence goes on along the minus strand of ML776904.1, from coordinate 53,067 downwards.
TATATGGTAGGGACAGGTCAACAAGCTCATCAGATGCCGAAAGCTGGGCCAACCCTCAGCTCTAAGTTAGATGGAACGTGGTATCTAGAGGCACACCCAGAGGTGGCCACCTTTTTCAAATAGAATGGTGTCTTTTCCTATTGTGAAAAATTTGCAGACTTTCACCAACATCTTTCTGAAGCATTTGCCTTATCATATGATGGAAGGACAACTACTATTGGCAAGGAGGAATTTGTAGTTGATGAGGCAGCCATTACAGAGGTTAATGGCCTCCCAAGAACAGGGGAATGTTGGTTTAAGACCATTGTGCCTGCAAACATTGAGTTCAGATCCTACTTATAGCCTCAGCATAAGGATCTCATATGGAAGAAAGACATACCAATGTCCTTTCTTGAGCCTAAATGGCAAACCCTTTTGAAGACAATCTTTGCATACATCACCTGTGAGGGCAGGTACAACATGGTTATGTTTTACCACTTCAAGATATTGAACCATTTCACAGGCAGGTCTCCCATCAATTTGCCTTTCTACCTACACAAAGGTCTCACAAAAATGGCCAAACAAGTCAAGTCAAAGACTACAAAAGTGGCTAGCAGGTTGTCACACCAAGGGTTGATTACACTCATTGTTAAAGAGTCCTTGAAGAAGAAACAAGTGGACTGGAATTACTTCCTATTTTGGAATGAGTTCCAAACTAATTTTCAATAGGATGAAAAGGGGAAGAAGTCTGCTGCTAAGAATTCCGTCACCCCTAAGAGCAGTCGAATAAAAAGGAAGGCTATCTTACCTCCAAGAGAGTCGACAGAGGGTGAGCAAACCGAGGACCTTGCAGAAGGAGATAACCCTTTGAACTTACCATACAGTGACTCAGAGCTAGAACAAGAGTTAGCAGAGACACAGGTTGATGAACAGGCTGAGCAAGTTGCAGAAGATTATCCCAACTTGCCCTCACCAACTCCTCTAGATGAACACAGTCAACCATTAGCAAAAGCTTCTTCAAGCAAGACTAAAGCATCCAAGACTCAGAAAATCAATAAACTTCTGAAACAGATCTATGAGATGGAAGTTTTAGAAAGAGTCATTAAAAAGGAAAATACAGAGTTGATTGAAAGAAATGCATAACTTTATAACATGAACCAAATTCTCAAGGAAAAGAATGATAAAATCAAGGATAGGAACATGGTGCTGATAAGAGAGAACATGAAGTTGTACAGGTAGCTTAGACTTCTGAGGCTAAAGTTAAAAGAATCTCAACCTCCAACACATGATCAAATAGGTTTGGAAACTCTAGCCGAGTTAGATACAACAATGGTGGATATACCACAGTCTTCCACACTACAAATTAAAGCTCCTAGATCTATACGAGGAAGAGTTGCATCATCAAAGAGGCCTTGAACACTCAACAAAGCATCAAGGTAATCAATTTTTTCAATTTTGAAGTTTTGGACAAAGGTAAGTTTTCAGTGGTTTAGGCGAACATGATGACTATTCATTAACCACCGAAAGCAGAGCTTTCGGTAGTTAATACACCCAGAATTCCTCTGTGTTAACCACCGAAACTTGTCACTGGCAAAATTGGGTGAAATTTTGGACAGATCGAGGTTTTACTAATCTGAAGCATTTGAAAACACTTGAAATGGATAGATGTTGAATTATAGAGTTAGATTCAAGATCCATTTTTGGTGTATAAGGATTAGAAAAGGTATCCAAGTTGGTTTTGGTACCTATTTTGGTGGCAACAAATTAGGATTTTTGCACAAATCAACAAATTCAAATTTTATCTCTTGGAAGAGTCATCAATTAGCCTTGGAAGGCTATTCTGCAGTGCATAAGGACTCTACGAGATCTGAAGACCATGAAATGTGGAATTGACCTCATTTTGAGGGTCTTTCCTTATCTTTTGCAATTTAGTTTTGACTTTCTATCTTTAGCATATCTGATCCATTCTTTTAGGATCTAAAAACTGTATTGTAAAGCTATAAAGATAAAGATAGAAGATGAACACGGGGCTCGATTTTGAGTTCTATATTCTACTGTTTTGTATGAAAGACATTTTCTTTAATATATCAGCCTACAAGATTCTTTCATTTGTTATTGTCAGACCCTCCTTCAGCTTTGTCTATGCATATGAGTTGAATTCGTTCTTTTGTCTCTATTTAATGGTCCTATGGTAACTGTCATCTTACTTTTGACTGTTAAGCAAGAATCATAAGCATCTTTGGCTAGTTTGTTGACCCATCATATATATGGTTTATGTATGTTTTGGTTAACTGATTGTTTTTCATATCCATCTGTTATACAAACCTATCTAATAAATAGCTCTTGAAGGCCTTGTGTTGCATGAATATAGTTAGAATGTCCTGAAGATACAATCTAGAAATTAGGATATTCATCTTGATCCAAACCCACATTTATTATTGAGAAAATAGTTTCCAAAAAGATTAAGTTACCAGGCATCTCTAACTTACAACCTAGGAGAGTTTCCTGGAGTGATAACAAATTGGCGTTGTTGCTGGGGAGAAGAGATTGAAGCTCAGCTTCCCTGGGGGACGACATAGATCTAGTTTTGATGATAGACAAAGACTGGACATCATTTGGGTTGTAACCATATATCTAGCGACTCCATTGGAACGAAGTGGCTCCGAAAAGAGCTCACTCAAGGGTGAATCAAGAAGGACCACTGGCAACACCAGTTCCAGACCCTGAGAAGATCATCAGTAGGGGAAAATCTTTACAAAGACAAGCTTTCAGATCTGCAAAGACATCAAATCCAGGTATTCAAACAAACACTTCTTCTTTCATATCTAAAGAACCTCTAGTTGAATCCCCTACTTTTGAAACTCATAGTTCTCAAGAAATTGAAATTGTATCGGAAAGCTTGAAGGTTGAGGAGCCTTCATTTTCCTCTAATGTTATAGACTCTGTTTTTGAGCATGATATCACATCCAACCTTAAATAAGTAATTATAGGATCCCCTCAACAAAAAGAATCCTCTTCTTCTTCTTCTTTGAATTCCTCACCCACAAAGCCTATAGAGGGTGTTTTCTATACTCATACTAATCTGCCCATTCTCGAAGATATTTTACAAGATATTTCCTCTAAGGGTGAAGAAATCTTAGCCTCATTGCTCAAAAAGTTTTACAAAGCCTCTTATTTTCCACCCAATTTAGAAATTTTTTCTCAAAGTGAAGTAAGACAACCATTTTTTATAAACTCTGCCATACCATCTCAACCTGCATCTTCTGAAAATTCTTGCTTTGCATCAACCCCTAAGATTTCCATGGCTGTCCCTTTAACCAAGATGGAACAAATCTTAGCAAATAGGCATGCTCCACTTTTCTTTCCCAATCCCTTATCTGCCATGCCAACTAGAGATTATCAGAAATATATGCCAAAGTTTACCGGAGCCGGGGATTATACTGTCGAAGAACATATAGAAGCCTTTTATGCTTATGCTGAAAATATTAATATTTCAGAAGAAGATGTGTGGACCAGAATTTTTGTGCAGAGTTTGGATGGCCAAGCCAGGAAGTGGTTCAAAGAACTACCAGCAAATTCAGTGACAGGTATTGAGAAATTAGATGAGGTGTTCTTAAAACACTGGGGAGAAAGAAGAGACCTCCTATATTACATTTCTAAATTCGGAAACCTAAGAAGAGAAAATGGGGAGTCGGTCTCAGACTTCATCAAAAGATTCAATAGGATGTTTGGCAAGATCCCTGTAGATATCAAGCCAAGTGACACATCAACAAAGATCACATTTTCTGCTGCTTTTGATCCATATTTTTGTTTAATCTTTAGAGAAAGAAGATCAACCACACTTTCTTTAATGCAAGATGCTGCTCTCAAAGTTGAATCAAATATTATGGCATCTCAGAAACTCAAGGGAAAAGTTGAGAGAAAGAATTTTTCTGTTGAGCCCCTTTCTTCTTCTAATACCAAAATGGAAAAGATGGCCAAGATGTTGGACAACTTGACATCTGAAATGTCAAAATTGAAGATTCAGAGTCACCAGCCAGCAAGGATAAAAGAGCCAAATGATTTTGTCCATAGAAATCCCAATGTTTTCCCTTATAGAAGGAACAATCAACAAGTCTAGATCATTCAGAGAGACAAGAATGCAGCTGATGATCAAAGAATCAGACCCCCCTTCCAAAATGCAATGCTAGAAGAGGAACAAGAACTACCTTATGATGAAGTTGAAGAAGCAGATGACATAAATTGTTTTGGTGACGAAAATGATTCCTCCTTTTTGACACAAGTAGATTATGAAGAAGCCCAGATGGATCAGGAGATTCATGAGGCAAGTATTGAAGAATCTGTCTATCAGACAAATGATCAGCAAGGTTATAATTTAAGATCTAAAAATGCTACTCCTAAACCATTGCCTGCTACTCCTGTGAAGAAGAAAGAAGTTGCTTCCAAGCAACCTGCTGCTCCTGTAAAGAAGACCCCCATTTCTGCAAAATAGCAACAAAATCAATCACAGCCCCAAGTCAAGGAACAAGCTATCCTCAGAGCTCCTTCTAACGAGGTAAAAACCTCTAACAAATCATCATACTCTTTCAATTTCGAATCAGAAATTTAGAAAGTAAAAATACCTATGCTATTGACCGAACTTATGAAGAATGACATTTTCAAGTCTGCCATCCTGAAGTCCCTTGAACCAAAGACCTCTTCATCTACTGATTTTGTAAACTTACAAGATGACAAGCCAACAATAACTATAGGACCTATGGTAGAAGATCGAGATGACTCTTGTCCACCTTTCTATATATCCCTAAATGTCCATGATAAGATCCTTCACAACTGCTTGCTTGATTCAGGAGCATCACATAATCTTATGCCCAAAGCAGTGATGGACGAACTTGGGCTTGAGGTCACCAAACCATATTATGATCTCTTCTCTTTTGACTCTAGGAAAGTCATATGCCTTGGCCTCATAAAAGACCTTATTATAAACCTTGCCCAATTGCCAATGAGAAGCATGGTAATGGATGTCGTGGTTGCTGATATCCCACCCAAGTTCGGACTCCTCTTGTCACGTCCATGGAGAAAAAGATTGGGGGGTACCTTGCAGATGGATATTTCATATGCTACGATCCCAGTGTTTGGAGGAGAGCTAAAGAGACTCTACAGAGAGAATCAACTTGCCTACATCATCAGTGATGCAAAAAATTATGTAAATCATCCTATTTATGCTGTAGACACAAACTTTGGCTCATGTATTCTTCAAATAGATGATTCTCAGTCAGCTCCTTTGCAGCTTGTAAATCCCACTGAACAACAAACTGATGAAAAAGGAGTTCCAGTTTGGACCATGTATTTTGATGGTGCCGGTACCAAAGATTTAGCAGGTGCAGGGGTAGTTTTGATTTGTCCTTTGGAGGAGGCTATGCATTTGTATTTTAAGCCTGATTTCAAAACTACTAACAATATAGCAGAGTATGAGGCTTTGATATTGGGCTTAAACACAACCAAGGATATGGGGATTAAAGGATTAAAGGTGTTTGGAGATGTGGATCTCATCATACAACAAGTGAATAGTACTTTCCAAGCAAAACATGTCAGATTAAAAGCCTACAGGGATGAGGTATGGAAAATCACGGATTCTTTTTCCATTTTTGACATTTCTTATATACCCAGAGATCTGAGTCATCTTGCGGATTCTCTTGCTATTTCAGCCAGTCTGTTTATTCCTCCCATGCCTCCAGGCTCAATTATGAAATCTAAGTCAAATATAGACCATCTTTGCCCGACAATATTAAATACTGGAAAGTTTTTGAAGATGATGATGAACTTAATAGATTTCTCCAGGTGGTAGATGAATTTTCTGATATGCATGTCAACCAGAAAAATCAAAATGAAGAGGAATCCCACAAGCCTAAGCTAAAACAAAAAATGGGTCAGCATGATATTGTTCAACTGCCAAATAATTATATACCTCAGGGTTTGGTACCTCTCGAGAAGATTTTCGATCATAACGATGTTCCCTACAAACCAGATAAGAAGGAACAAGACCCCGCAGTCCATGAGCACAACATAGGAAGCCAAAGCTAGCCTAAATTCATAAATCTATCCACTGAATTGACTACTGATCAGAAGTCCGAATATTGCAGCATTATGAAAGAATTCTTTGATGTTTTCACTTGGAAATATAGTGATCTGAAAACTTATGACCCTGAGGTCATTCAACATAAGATTCCACTTGAAAAGGACACCATCCCTTTCAAACAAAATCTCAGACCTGTCAATCCTCTTCTTTTGCCTGTAATTGAAAGAGAAATCAAAAAGCTTCTTGATGTTGAGATCATAATCCCTTTAAGATATTCTAAATGGATTGTGAATCTAGTAATAGTGAGAAAGAAAAATGGTGAAGTCAGGTTATGTATGGACTTTAGAAACCTAAATAGATGCTCAAAGAAAGATAACTATCCCCTACCTAAGATGGAACATTTGTTGCAAAGAATTTTAGGGGCTACTGTTATGTCTTTCCTGGATGGTTTTTCTAGCTACAACCAGATTTCTGTCCATCCTGATGACCAAGAGAAGACTGCTTTTACTACTCCTTGGGGCACCTTCATGTACGCCAAAATTTCATTCGGATTAATGAATGCTGGGGCCACTTTTCAAAGGGCCATGGACATAGCTTTCATGGGTGAGAAGGAAAAGTTTGTCCTCGTCTATCTCGATGACATCACAGTTTATTCCAGTAGTCATGAAGAACATCTAAAGCATTTAAAAAGAGTATTTCTAAAGTGCAAATAGTTTGGGATTTCTTTGAATCCCAAAAAATCCCATTTTTCTCTCAGAAAAGGTAAGCTCCTAGGCCACATCGTTTCAGCAGAAGGCGTGAAAATTGATCCAGCTTAGGTGGAAGCAATTTAGAGGTTGTCCTTACCAAGGTCGAAAAAGGATATTCAATCTCTGCTCTGTAAGATTAATTTTGTTAGAAGATTTGTTCCAAATTTTTCCGAGCTTGTAAAACACATAACATGTATGTTGAAAAAGCGATTTGAGATAAAATGGACAGACAATGCAAGGAATTCATTTCAGGATATCAAACAGGCTATCATGGAATCCCCGACTCTAATCAGTCCAGATTATAGAAAGAGTTTCTATATTTTTTCCTTCACTTCTTATGACACGGTGGCAGCAGTCTTGTTACAGAAAGATGATGACAGTATGGATCACCCAGTTGCCTTCTTCATCAAAACACTCCGAGATGCTGAACTAAGGTATGATCCTATTGAAAAACAAGCCTATGCTCTCATAAAATCTTTAAAATCTTTCAGAATTTATATCCTCCACGCAAAAGTCATTGCATATGTTCCTTCACCCTCCATGAAAGTGTCAGAAATGTTTAATAGGTTGTCATTGATGGCAAGTACAACAATGAAGATGGCATGAATACAGGAAGAATGTAACAGACGGGCACCAGAAGTATTTTGGGAAGAAGCTGCAGAGCAACCTCGATGAAGCTGCAGAGCAACCTCGATAAGATCAGAAGAGATAGTGCAGAGGGTGTTTGGTATGTTTTACAGGTAGCATAAGCTTGTCATTGATGGCAAGTACAATAGTAATGATGGCTTGAGTACAACATCGATGATAAACAGGAAAATAGAAGATAAGTCCAAGAATATCGAATGATCGAAGGCAACGTTGGCAAGTACAATAGTGAATATGGCAAGATCAGAGTGTGCATCGATGGAAAAACAGGAACAACGTAAGCTCAGGAGAAATTAGCGCATAGTCGAATACAATGCGTATGTGTGCACCAGGGATGAGGTTAACTCATGAATAAATCTCAAGGAAGATAGAATACTTAGGATTACAGGCGGATCAAAGGTCGAGGCCTTTGACACTTAGAAATTATTTCAAGTAAGAAGGATGTGTAAGCTTGGAGGAGAAGTGTCGCTGATCGTTGGATCCGATCCTGAATTCCCGATGACCGTCAGATCTCAATGTAGACAAGAGGAGTGCACAGATATGGAGGATAGATCTCGGGTGTTAGATCTGAGCACAGGGTCCAAACACCATTGGATCGAGGAGAACCTACACATTCTTTAAAGTGCAAGGAGTAGAGGGCTCACAAATCTCGACAGCATGAGGGTCGTCAGATCTGAATAAAGACAAGAAGAGCGTGATGAAGAGGAGGATAGATCTCAGGCGTCATATCTGAGCGCAGGGTCTGACCACCGTTGGATCGATGAAAACCTACACGATCTTTAAAAGTGCAAGGAGTAGAGGGCTCAAAAATCCCGAAAGCAGGAGGACCTTCCATCTCAAGGGGTTATGTGGACCGTTGATCCAACTCCCTGTCGAAGTTTCGGGGATAGAGAGTTGGAGATGACAAGTAATATCATCCACTGAAATCCCAATTTCATGATATGCAAAATCCAGACTGAATCTGAACCGTCAGATCAAGATGTGATCTAGACCATCGATCTGACTCACGTCAACAAACCACGTCAGCTAGGAACACGTGGCACAACCAGGTAATGACAAGTGTCAGACTGATTCAACATGCCAAGAACATGTAAGTCACGAATCAAGGTGACACGTGGCAGTTATTTAGCACATGTGACGTTAGCAAACTGACACCATGTCGGATTTTTGAGGATCGCGTGTTGGAGATGTCAAAGAAACAATGCAACAGGAATCTCGATTTCGCGATATGTAAAATCGCGACTTAAATCACAACCGTTGAATCAAGATCAAATCTGGACCATTGATTCGAGTCCATGTCGGAGTTTCGAGGATCAAGTGTTGAAGTTGTCAAAGAACATTCACCACAGGAATCCCAGTTTCACGATATGAAAAATCGCGACTTAAATCACAGTCGTTGAATCAAGATCAAATCTAGACCGTTGATTCTAGTCCTTGTCGGAGTTTCGGGGATCGAGAGTTGGACATGTCAAAGATTATTGACATCAGGAACCCGATATCACAATATGTGAAATCACGATGTAATCTGAGCCATCATATTAAGGTTGAATCTGGACCGTTGATTCCAGTCCTTGTCGGAGTTTCGGGGATCGAGAGTTGGACATGTCAAAGATGATTGACATTAGGAATCCCGATATCGCGATATATGAAATCGTGATGTAATCTGAGTCATCAGATTAAGGCTGAATCTGGACCATTGATTCCATTCCTTGTCGAAGTTTCGGGGATCGAGAGTTGGACATGACAAAGATTATTGACATCAAGAATCCCGATATCACAATATGTGAAATCATGATGTAATCTGAACTGTCAGATGAAGTGTTCATTGGAGGTCTACTGATGCACGACATAGTGATCAACAGGTCAACAAACTCATTAGATGCCGAAAGTTGGGCCAACCCTCAGGTATGAGTTAGATGGAACATGGTATCTAGAGGCACACCGAGAGGTGGCCAACTTTTTCAAATAGAATGGCGTCTTTTCCTATTTTGAAAAACTTACAGACTTTCACCAAGAGTTTTCTGAAGCATTTGCCTTATCATATGATGGAAGGACAACTACTATCAGCAAGGAGGAATTTGTAGTTGATGAGGAAGCCATTACAGAGGTTACTGGCCTCCCAAGAACAGGGGAATGTTGGTTTAAGACCACTGTGCCTGCAAACATTGAGTTCAGATCCTACTTACAGACTCAGCATAAGGATCTCATATGGAAGAAAGACATACCAATGTCCTTTCTTGAGCCTAAATGGCAATCCCTTTTGAAGACAATCTTTGCATACATCACCTGTGAGGGCAGGTACAACAGGGTTATTTTTTACCACTTCAAGCTATTGAACCATTTCATAGGCAGGTCTCCCATCAATTTGCCTTTCTACCTGCACAAAGCTCTCACAAAAATGTCCAGACAAGTCAAGGAAAAGCCTACCAAAGTGGCCAACAGGTTGTCACACCAAGGGTTGATTACACTCATTGTTAAGGAGTCCTTGAAGAATAAACAAGTGGACTGGAATTACTTCCTATTTTGGAATGAGTTCCAAACTAATTTTCAACGGGATGAAAAGGGGAAGAAGTATGTTTCTAAGAAGTCCATCACCCCTAAGAGAAGTCGAAGAAAAAGGAAGGCTATCTCACCTCCAAGAGAGACGACAGAATCATCTTCTGCTAAATGAAAAAGAACCAAAAGGAAATTATAGTTTGGTAAAGAGGGTGAGCAGACTGAGGACCTTGCTGAAGGAGATAACCCTTTGAACTTACCATATAGTGACTCAGAGACATAACAGGAGTTAGCAGAGACACAGGGTGACGAACAGGCTGAGCAAGTTGTAGAAGATTATCCCAACTTTCCCTCACCAACTCCTCGAGATGAACACAATCAACCATTAGAAAAAGATTCTTCAAGCAAGCCTAAAGCATCAAAGACTCATAAAATCAATAAACTTCTAAAACAGATCTATGAGATGGAATTTTTAGAAAGAGTCATTAAAAAGGAAAATACATAGTTGACTGAAAGAAATGCAGAACTTTATAACATGAAACAAAGTCTCAAGGAAAACCATGATAAAATCAAGGACATGAACAGGGTGCTGATAAGAAATAACATGAAGCTGTACAAGCAACTTAGACTTTTGAGGATAAAGTTAAAAGAATCTCAACCTCCAACATAGGATCAAACAGGTTTGGAAACTCTAGCCGAGTTAGCTACAACAATGGTGGATATACCACAGTCTTCCGCACAGGAAATTAAAGATCCCAGATCTGTACGAGGAAGAGCTGCATCATCAAAGAGGCCTTGAACACTCAACAAAGCATCAAGGTAATCAATTTTTGCAATTTTGAAGTTTTGGACAAAGGTAAGTTTTTGGTGGTTTAGGCGAACAGGATGACTATTCATTAACCACAGAAAGTAGAGCTTTCGGTAGTTAATACACCCATAATTCCTCTGTGTTAACCACCGAAACCTGTCAATGGCCAGATTGGGTGAAATTTTGCACAGATCGAGATTTTACTAATCCGAAGCATATGAAAACACTTGAAATGAATAGATGTTGAATTATAGAGTCAGATTCAAGATCCATTTTTGGTGTATAAGGATTAGAAAAGGTATCCAAGTTGGTTTTGGTACCTATTTTGGTGGCAACAAATTAGGATTTTTTCACAACCCAACAAATTCGAATTTTATCTCTTGGAAGAGTGATCAATCAGCCTTGGAAGGCTATTCTTCACTGCACAAGGACTCCACAAGATCTGAAAACCATGAAATGTGGAATTGACCTCATTTTGAGGGTCATTCCTTATCTTTTGCAATTTAGTTTTGACTTTCTATCTTTAGCATATATGATCCACTCTTTTAGGATCTGAAAACTGTATTGTAAAGTTGTAAAGCTGAAGACAAAAGATGAACACGGTGTTCGATTTTGAGTTCTATATTCTACTGTTTTGTATGAAAGACACTTTCTTTAATATATCATCCTGCAAGCTTCTTTCATTTTTTATTGTCAGACCCTCCTTCATCTTTGTCTATGCATATGAGTTGAATTCGTTCTTTTGTCTCTGTTTAATGGTCCTATGGTAACTGTCATCTAACTTTTGACTGTTAAGAAAGAATCATAAGCATCTTTGGCTAGTTTGTTGACCCATCATATATATTGTTTATGTATGTTTTGGTTAACCGATTGATTTTCTTATCCATCTGTTATACAAACCTATCTGATAAATAGCTCTTGAATGCCTTGTGTTGCATGAATATAGTTAGACTATCTTGAAGATACAATCCAGAGATTAGGATATTCATCTTGATCCAAACGCACACTTATTATTGAGAAAATAGTTTCCAAAAAGATTAAGTTACCAGGCATCTCTAACTTACAACCTAGGAGAGTTTCCTAGAGTGATAACAGGGTGCAAGTAATGAAGGCTTAACGACTGTGTGGGCTTGGTAGCGCAGTTCTTTGGTTGCATGGGATTGGACACATAGTGCTAACACGCTACCCCTCGTGGCTCCCCTTTTTTTTATGATTTTGTTTTTGTTTGGTTCTTGGTAGCTTCGACCCGTGGGCTCTTCCCTTGATGGTTTTTGTGCTAAGTCATTTTCTTCATCATATGGAGATCCGACTCTTATCGGAAAAAACATTAGTAGACTCTTCACTTCACTTTTCCTCTTCTACTGCGTATGGCACAATGATAGGAAGTCCAAGCCTAGCTCATCGATAGGATCGCTTCCTTGATTGGAACCATCGACCCTTCATTTGATGAGCTATAGGTTGGGAATGAGACATTCCGAGTGGGGTTGGGCTCGACTCTTCTTGTGGACTTAGACCTTCGCTTGTGGATGTGTAGTGCATTACTTTGGCTCCCTCATAGACTATCTTCATAGCGCCTTGTGTAGGTTGTCATGTTATGCGACTTTGGTCTTTGGCCTATAATAAATGGCTTACCTTTTGCTGATATTTGTTAAGGAAGGTTATTATCTTGATAGTTGGAAGACTTGGAGATTGGGCCTACGTATTGAACTGAAGCATCCATTGTGGGCTCCTCTTTCATGGCTTGGCGCATGGTCTTGGCTGCTGGGATTTGGTGCATTAGCTTGTGTGTTGTATGGTTGTTGCGCGCTAGCTTGGGAATTATGAGCTTGGTCTTCGGCTTGTACATCATTTTTTTTTTGAGTTGTGTTGTGTTGGGTGCCTGGTATGGCCCTAGGGTGCTTGGCACAGATAAACGGAGGTTGGGCCTTTGAGCCCAATAACCCTTTTTTTTGTATATACACTTTATTATATATATCTTCTCTTCTTTTTTTTTATTATTATTTTTTTATTAGTTATTAATACATATATTTTATATATGTTTATTCCTATATGGTTATTTATATATATATTTAGAAAATCATACATATATTTAGAAAATCTTGGGTAGAATGCATCGCTTGAAAGGGCCATTATGCACAAAACTTGTAAGATGAATCGCATGAAAGATATTTCTAAGTTATTTAGATGGTTCCTATTATGCAGCCTATCTAGGTCATAAACAATTACATTGCCTGTTACATGGAAATGCACTTGAAAAGAAAAGAAATCAATGTGTCATTCCATACAAATATTTTTTTTTTTTTGCAGAAAAAGCTTGTAAAAATTATAGAGATGTTCCAGTGAATTAGATTGATATTTGATGGCTGTGATTTTACACTGTAGTTTCACGTTTGAGTAAAATCCATTTCATTTCAATCATGCTCGAATTTGTGTTTAGCCATTTATAAATTTTCACCAATACCCACCAAATAGATAAAAGAGAGCAAAATATTAGATATGATTTGGTGAATTAGACTAATATTTGATGGTTGCGATGATAAGAAGCATATCCTGTTTTTGGTAAAGCCATTTCATGTCATTTACAACCAAATGCGTGGCTAACCTTTTATAACTTTCCACCGGTACCCACCAATTGGTTAAGAGAGCAAAAGGTATGCAGGATTGGCCATGTTACAACTCTTGGTTTCTCTTTTCCTTTTTGAATAATTATACAGGTATAGTACTCTATTTTTTTTTTAAAGTCTCATGGGCATAATTGATATATACATATGTAGATATTTTTTTATTTTATTTTTTAACTATTTGTTTGTTTATTTGAAGCAAGTGTTAAAATTCACTTAATACTTTCACTGTGTAGAATATTATACTATTTTACTTTCAATGTGTGTAATGTTTATATATATAAATCTGTGAAAAAAAAAAATTGTGGGCTTGGCTTGCAAGTTAGGTGGAGCTGGAGCTGGAGCTTTGATTCTGAGCTTGGCCCTTGAGCCCATATTTATATCTGATTAAAGGGTTTCAGGGCCCCCAATATATATTTACCCTAAACAATTTATTCAGGGTTTCAATATAACTAATTAGAAGTTGTTTAAATTTCTGGGTGGGGGTTGTTTAAATTTCTAGGTTGGAACAATTCCATTCCTAAACTTTCCTTCATATATGCGAGTATGTGGGTAGGCCTTGGTCCAAGTTTTTAAACTAGGGCTCTGATACCATGTGTAATGGTCTCTTCCAACAGAGCCTTATATAACAAAAATTTAAATAGAGAAATGCTATCCTAACATCTTTACAATACCTTATTCAACATACAACCATTCATAACCATTCGTTATTCAGCATAATTAAAATTTATGAGAAGCATCATAATAAACTACATAGCAAAACATAACAATGAAAATACATACCTCTAACTAATGTTGATGCTATTGTTGTTCACCAACTTTGCCTAATGCTCTGCCCAAAACCGACTAACCTCCCAGCCAACTAGGAATAGAGCCTCTCTGGCTCCCTAGCTCCAGGATTTCGTAAGGATTCCTGGCCCCCGAGCCCAAAACTCCCAACAACAGGTGCCCCCTATCTCAGTCCACCAAACTCCAACCAGTTCCTCAAGCAAAAGACAATACCAAGCTACTCTAGCCCCAAACTAGCAATACAGTCCTCTCCTCTCTCGAAATGATGCTCTCTCCCCCAAAAATCCAAAATTCCTTTCTCGAGTGTTTTTCCCTCCTCTTATCCTCCTTTCCCCCTCTCTCATTCACCGCCTTATCCCTTTCATTAAGACTCACCCACCTTATCCGTCCATTCAATGCTAACCACCTTATCCCCTTTTTGTTTAATGGTTCCATCATTCGATACGTTAAGTCTCCATTTAATAAATTAAATTTTATTAAACTCAAATTCATTAACCAAATATTTAATGATGGAATTAATTAATTAATTAATTAACTAATATACATTAAATAATTATTAAATAAGGAAAATTAATTAATTAACTAATATACATTAAATAATTATTAAATCAAGACAATTAATTAATTAATTAATTAATTAACTAATATACATTAAACAATTATTTAAATCATGACAATTGATTAATTACTTAGGGTTGTGACAAACCCTCATCAATTTAATCATTCAAATCTGATTTGTAGCTCTGTAATAGACCTTGTGTATATGATCACATTCCTGCAAACCTTCCTTAACTTCAACAACAAGAGACTAGCATTTTCATCAAACTTTTCTTTAGTCTCACATGCCTAGTTTTGGATTAGTCAACAACCCTAACTTGAAGTAATCATAACTTTGTACCTGTAATGTATAAAGATATGAAACTGATACAAGATGTTCTTCAGTTTGTTTTATGCAATTCCTCTAGGTTTCACTACTTGGAACCTCTCAGAAAATGAGTTATAGAAAAAATGACATACCTTGCTAAATTCTGGATTATTCTAGAGAGCAACCTTGTAGAGTGTGTCCCACACGAAATATTTGTTAAATTGATATGAAACTATTAAAAAACATATTATAGAATGTGAAATAACCAACACATTTGGTTTCACTGCATTTGGATCTTTTATGAAGAAGTTATGACATTTTTACCTGAAACACATGTTTTTGACTAGTTTCAGGACTAGCCACAAACCCTATTTTCCACGGAGTGTAACTCCAAAAATACAATGACCCACAAGTTGAATCTTTTACCATAGATACTTGGATATTTTTTCTCAATGGAATAGAAATTTCATGGTGTGAATCATTATAGAAAAAGATTTATAGCGAAAATTGTGAGATGACCTGTAAATAACATACCTTAGAAAGCACCATCAAATGAATTTATCCTTCCTTGCATTTCGGCCTTATTTTCTTCACCTTCCCTCAAAATTTCGGCTTAGATATCCTTGGTTACCTCAGAAACCTATATATACTCAATATCTCAAGTGTGATTAAAATGAGAGAGTCTTGCCTCTTATTTATACTCTCTAAGTAGCTTCCTTAAAAACATCTTCTAGGTCACTTGGCCCCACTTTCCTTATTTTAGGGTTAACCTACTTCTAATTTATCCATTAAATTTATTATTGAATTTATTTTTTTTGTATTCACTTTGAATTACAATACACTCATTACTTCACTTTATTATTTACCTTTTAAAATCTCTTAAACCACTTTGACTACTTTGACCTTTTGGGCCTTCTAGATGACATATGAGGGTCCTCCAACTTCGTAAGGCCATAACTCTCAAACCGTGAAGAGTTATGTGACGTTCCACATACCACTAGAAATGGAATGCTATGTAATATCCATATAAAATAGTATTATCTGAAAATATACCATAAATCATACCGTTATGCATCAAACAAACTTGGGTCCATTACCCAAACGTGGGGTCTCCAACTTCTCATGGCCATAACTCTCTAACCATGAGGATTTATGTGACATTCCACATACCACCGGAAATGGAATGAAAAGAAATATCCATCTAGGATAGTTTTCCTGACAAATTCATTGTCATTCATCTCATTATTACTCTGCAAAGTGTCTTCCCATGAGGGATTTCACCATAAGGGGACCACTTTGGAGTTCATCCATATTTACTTCTTATCAACCATGACAAGAAAATAATGAGTATAATTTTTGGTTTTCAAACAAAATAAGGTGGAAAAAATTAAGACCCCATGTCTTTTACAACCATTATCCATCCCAAGTTAGCGCTGGGAGGAGATTTCCATGGATTTCATCACAGGGTTACCAAAGTATGAAGGAAAGAGTGTCATCATGGTGATTGTTGATAGACTGACCAAGTACACACAATTTTGTGCACTCTCTCATCCCTTCAAAGATAGTACAGTTGACACTGCATTCATGGAGATAGTTTAAAAGCTACATGGCAGCCCAAAGATTATTGTAAGTGACAGAGATCCCATCTTCACTGGACATTTTTGGACATAATTATTTTCTTGTTTGGGTACTCAATTGGCTCATAGCTCATCCTATCATTCTCAATCTGATGGACAAACC
>ML776904.1:8913-35967 GCA_009831015.1 Picea engelmannii | reverse complement strand
AGAGTTACTCAAGCGTTACAGAAAACACTTGTCTCAAGGGGAGGGGCATGTTAAGCCCTAATATTGGTTCATTACCCCTTAATTGGGGCATATTATATTAGTAATGTTATTTTGTTTATGTCGGCTTTAGGCCATTAGTTGTAATTATACCTGCTAGTCTCCTATATATACCAATGATACATTTTCATTTGGAATCATCTTGTACTTGAACATTTAAGTGGGGTAAAAGGAGGTTTCCCCCTCGAAGAGGCTTATTATCTGAAATTATCTCTTTTTCAAGGCGTTGAGTACTTTTTCTGAGGTTTTTCTATGCTATATTGATATTTGGTTCTTAACAACATTCTTCATTGTTACACTGATCTTGCTTTCTTATCGATGTCGTTTTCTGAGGTTCTTTTCTGTGACTATTGTTATTTTGTTGAGGTTCTTTAGGAGGGACTGTCATTCTGCAATCCTTGTCCATGTGTCTAGAATTTTTACATTTGTAACATTCCACTTCAGTGCTCAAACATTCAAACCTATTGTAACTTCTTCTTTGTGTGTCACTAGGTCTCCTTGAATACTCCCTTTGTGTATAACTCTCAAATCTGTTACTGTTCTTGTTTTTAGCTCTGCAATTCACATCTTTATGTCTAAAATTATTACATGCATAACATAAACCAAAAAATATAGTTTGATACCTGGGAGTTGAAGATCTTCTGAAAGGAGGTGCTCTTATGAATCCTTCTTCTTGAGGCCTATATGTCTGTTGTTGATTCTGAAATCTGAATCTTCTTTGTGGAGGAGTATCCCTGTAATCTTCCTTCTATATCTTCCTATCCTCTTTGATTGTTTCTGTATAGCTCTTTGGATTTGTTTCTTGCTCTGTTGTTTTGGAGCTTGATCCCTTTTCTGTCTAATTGTATCCAAGTCCGGACTTTTCAAGATGAGATTTTTTACTGTTGATAATGTCATCCAAAACTTTTGATCTATTTTGCATATTTTTCTTGTGAATATCATTTCTTAGTGTGATAACCTCTGCTTCCAAGTTTCCAATGATCTTGTCCTTTTCTTCTAGTTTTTCTTTGAGTGCTTATTCAATTCTTTTATCTTCTTCTATTTGAACCTTCAATTTTGTAATCATTTGTTCTAGTTTTCGAGTGTCCTTTTTCTTGTCTAGTTCTGCTTGTAGTTTCTTGTTTTTCTTCTTTTCTCTTCTGATAACTTCTACGACACACATTAATTCTTCTCGATAGTCAACTTCTGCCTCTTCAATTTATTCTTCAACTTCTTCACATTCTTCTTCGACTTCTTCACATTCTTCTTCGGCTTCTTCATATTCTTCTTTGGAGTCTTCTTTGTCAGAGTCTTTTATTTCCATGAATAGAACTCTTCCTGTCTCATTGTCACTAACTTCATCTTCATCTAATGATGAGATGTCTTCTTTGGTATATAATCTTTTATTGAAAACTTTCTTTGTAGTTATTTTTCCTTTATATGTGTGTTTTCCTTTTGAGTAACCTTCATCATTTCTCTTTTTCTTATGAGGACATTTGTTAGCAAAATGACCAATACCATCACAATTTAAACAAATTAAAGGGAGCTTACCTCTATACCTACTGTTGGTTCCCTTGTTCAGTGTTTTGACGAAGTTGGCCACTTCTTCATCATCTTCTGAGGCATCACTGTTGCTGCTATATTCTTCTTGTTCCTTTTCTTTTTCTTTGATCTTTTGGATGCCTTGAAGGTTGCTTCTTTTAGATCTAGATTTTCCTGCTCAGTTCTCATTTCATATGCTATGAATATTCCATGCAGTTCATCCAAGCTTATTGAGTCCAGATCCGATCTTTCTTGTAGTGCTGATATATTAGGGTTGAATCTCATAGGAAGATATCTTAGTATCTTTTGAACAATTACAGATTCTTCAATTTCTTCTCTCAATCCTATGATTGCATTCACTGTTTCATCAACTCGTAATAAGTAGGTTGCAATATCTTCATATTCCTTCATTTTTAGTTGTTTGAACTGACCTCTCTAAGTCTGAACCTTTGCTTCTTTGACTTTTGTATCTCCTTCATAAATATTTTGAAGCTTGTCCCAAATATCTTTAGCGTATTTACAGTGTTCAACTTTGGTGAATATTGTATCACTGAGACCATTCAAAAGTGCATTTGTGGATTTGGAATTATTCTCACCAATTTTTACTTCTTTGTCATTTGTTGGTGGAACTGTTGGTGTTGTGTATCCATCTACAATTGATTTCCAAACTTGAAATACCCATGCCTGTATATATGTCATCATCCTTATGCTCCAAAAAGCATACATCTATCCATCAAACTGTGGTATTCCATTTTTATATGAGTTGGTACTCTCCATGATCTACCTTTCAGTGGTTAAACTGATTTCTAAATGAACCTGCTCCGATACCAATTGTTGGATTACTGAGAGGGGGGGTGAATCAGTAATAGAGAAATTTAATCCTTCTTAGCCATATAATCCAAGTGTTCTATCAATGAAGCATTATCATCCAATAACTGCAGAGTAAATAAGCAATGAACAAATGAACAAACATACACATACAAAGTACACCAGTGTTTTACATGGAAACCCAAATCAGGAGAAAACCACATAATGGTTTTTCTTATATGTCTTGAAGAATTACATCCATTGGAAGCACCAACTTCCTTTGTTTTCTAGCTACAACTGGAAGGAGGCTCCAACCCCCTAGTTTCTCAGGCTACAACTTGAGGGAATCTCCAACTCCCCAATTATTTGGCTACAACCTCCTATGTTCTCCAACTACAACCGGAAGGTGGCTACAACCACTTGTCCTTGCCACCCTGAAGTAGAAGTAGAATGATGGAACCACTGTCAACCTGTCACTGTGAGATATACCATTGTAAACTTGTACCAATAAATCTAAACCATCCATCAACCATGCATCAACCTGTAACTCAACCTGTAATCAACCTATACCATAAACAAGTGCATCAACCATGCACCAACCTGTACCAAATAACCTGTAATCAACCTGTACCATAAACAAGTGCATCCAACCATGTACCAAGTATGTACCAATCATGTTTCAACTACTCATCAACTATGACTCATCAATATGTACCAACATCATCAACTTTACACCTCATGTATGTGCCAACTCATCAACTACTTGTCTCAACCATGTACTCAACATGAACCTCAACCAAAAGCCCTCATCAATTTAATCATACAAATTTGATTTGTAGCTCTGTAATAGAAATAGTGTATATGATCACATTCCTAAAAACCTTAATTTCAACAACAAGATACTAGCATTTTCATCAAACTTTTCTTTAGTCTCACATGCCTAGTTTTGGATTAGTCAACAACCCTAACTTGAAGTAATCATAACTTTGTACCTTTAATGTATAAAGACGTGAAACTGATACAAAATGTTATTCAATGTATTTTATGCAATTTCGCCAGGTTTCACTACTTGGAACCTCTCAGAAAAGGAGTTATAGCAAAAATGGCATACCTTGTTGAATTCTGGCTTATTCTAGAGAGTGATCTTGTAGAGCATGCCCCACATGGAATATTTGTTGAATTGATATGAAATTATTACAAAGAATACTAAGGACTCTAACCTAACAAACACATTTTTTTTCACTGAATTGGGATCTGTTATGAATAAGTTATGACGTTTTTACCTGAAATACTTATTTTTGACTAGTTTTAGGACTAGCCATAAACCCTATTTTCCACGGAGTGTAACTCCAAAAATACAATGACACACAAGGTGAATTTCTTACCACAGATACCTGGATATGGTTTCTCAATGGAATAAAAATTTCATGGTCTGAATCATTATATAAAAAAATTTATAGCGAAAATGGTGATATGACCTGTAAATAACATACCTTAGAAAGCACCATCAAAAGTATTTATCCTTCCTTGCATTTCGGCCTTCTTTTCTTCACCTTCCCTCATAATTTCAGCTTATATATCCTTGGTTACCTCAGACACCTATAGATATTAAATATGCTCAATAGTGATTAAAATGAGAGATTCTTTCCTCTTATTTATACTCTCCAAGTAGCTTCCTTAAAAACATCTTCTAGGTCACTTGGCCCCACTTTCCTTATTTTAGGGTTAACCCAATTCTAATTTCTCAATTAAAATTATTATTGAAATAATTTATTTTGTATTCACTTTGAATTATAATACACTCATTACTTCACTTTATTATTTACCTTTTAAAATCTCTTAAACCAGTTTGACTACTTTGACCTTTTGGGGCTTCTAGATGACATATGAGGGTCCTCCAACTTCGTAAGGCCATAACTCTCAAACCGTGAGGAGTTATGTGACGTTCCACATACCAATAGAAATGGAATGAAAGGTAATATCCATATAG
The DNA here is from genome assembly GCA_009831015.1 of Picea engelmannii. Taxonomy (NCBI): domain Eukaryota; kingdom Viridiplantae; phylum Streptophyta; class Pinopsida; order Pinales; family Pinaceae; genus Picea; species Picea engelmannii. The sequence goes on along the minus strand of ML776904.1, from coordinate 31,592 downwards.
AATTGTATTATCTTAAAATATATCATAACTCATACCATTATCCATCAAACAAACTTGGGTCCATGACCCAAGCCTGGGGTCTCCAACTTCTCATGGCCATAACTCTCTAACCGTGAGGAGTTATGTGATGTTCCACATACCACCGGAAATGGAATGACAAGAAGTATACATATAGAATATTTTACCTAACAAATTCATTGTCATTCATCTCATTATTCCATAATTAAGCATGGGTTCTCTTACTCCGCAAAACGTCTTCCCGTGAGGGCTTTCACCATAAGGGGACCACTTTGGAGTTCATCCATATTTAATTATTATCAACCATGAAAAGACAATAATGAGTCATCTTTACATCAAACAATATTGGGTCCATTACCCAAACCTTTGTGTTGCGGGGCTTTCTTCAAGGGTTGACATTAATGACAACCAACCTTAATCATAGGAAAGTGTTGTTATTTCATACGAAATAGGGTATGATGTCGATTGTGTCTTAGGTTTGGACCAAGGTTAGACATGTAAACTTTTATTCAGATTGAATAAGACAATAAGAGAGAAGAACTCTCAAGGAATGTTGGTTCTCCCAATTTGGGTTTCTAGGGTAAAATCTCTGTGTACAGTGTGATTGCTTTGTCATTTACATTCTCGATTAAATTATTCTTATTTTCTTCTAGGTTTACTGTGGAAGTGAATCTCATTTCCTGAGAAGTGGTATCAGAGAGAAGTTCATCTCTAACAAGTTGTATCATAGCTACGATATGATTTGATGTGTGTATCATATCTTGATTTACCAATCTTGAATCTGAGAGCTAAACCCTAGGTACAGTAAGATTTGTAAGTCATAAATTGTGTTAAAGATCATGGTAAAGAATGGTGAGAAGTTCAAGAACAGAGATAGAAAAATTCAATAGCCATAATTTTGAGATTTGGAAGATGAAAATGGAAGATCTTCTTATAGATTGAGACCAATGGACAATGGTCTGTCCAGGTACCCAACTGACATGCATGTCGACACAAGAATGGGAGAAACTTGAAAAAATACGAAGAAGTACGATTGAGATTTTTCTTGTAGATTCGGTATTGTTGAATGTCTTAGGTGAAGATTCAGCCAAAAATCTATGCGACAAGCTGGGAATCTTATACCAGCCTAAATATCTGGTAAATAAGTTTTTTCTCAAAAATAAATTGTATATTCTGAGAATGAGTGATGGAAGTTTGATGACTAAGCATTTAAATGTGTTTAATACCATTTTAAGCTAGTTATCATCTGTAGATATTAAAGTCATTAAGGAAGGGAAGTGTAATAGCCTATTATGTTCTTTTCGAGACTCCTCGGATAGCTTGGTTATTTCTATAGCGAGTAATACAACCACAGTATCGCTAGAAGACATGGTTACTTCTATGATGTTAGGAGAAATGAGAATAAAGAACATGGAAGGATCAACCAAATATGATTTAATAGTGAGAGGTCGATCGGTTGAAAGAGATAAAGTAAAATTCTTAGGTAGAAATTCTAAGTTGAAGGGTAGATCTAAATCTCTGGTTCAAAAAGGAAAAGTTGGGCATTACAAAAAGGACTGTAAGTCAAGGGAGATGGAAGTCAGTACATGATCCAACAACAATCAGTCGACTAAGAGAAATAAAACCTTGGATAAGGGAGGTGATGTGTACTTGGAATCAACCAGTACATAGTCAGATGAAGGTGTTTGTTTGATCGACTCAGGAGCATCCTATAATATGAAACCACATAGAGAATGGTTTTGCGAGTATAAACGATATGATGGAGGAGATGTGTTCTTGGGGGATAACTCAACAACCAAAATTTGTGAACGAGGAAGAGTTCAATTGATACTACAAGATGGGATGAAAATAACCTTCCGAGTATGCTACACATTCAAGGTTTGGAAATAAACCTAATATATGTCAGTAAGATGAGTGATGATTGAGTGAACACTCTGTTTCAGAAGGATTCATGTAATATGGTCAGAGGTGCGATGGTATTAATGAAATGAGTTAAAATTGGAATCCTATACAAGATGTTAGGGAATGTCGACTCAAATGGAAGAAACAAGATCATTTATCTTGAATTTGACTCGACTTCGACTCAAATTGACCCAACTTTGAATGAGTCGGTACAAACTGTCTCGATAAGGCATGATAAAATCAACTTGACCATGCTATGGAACAAGAGGATGGGACACATTGGAGAAAAAGGGCTTCGAGTTTTTCACAACAAAGGTATGGTCAAATGTTTTCCTAAATGTGTTTTAGAAGTCAAATTGTGTGAACATTGCATATATGGAAAACAAAGTTGGGTGAGGTTCCCATCTAAAGCAACAAGGGAAAGTGGGATTCTACAATTGGTGCATAGTGATGTGTTTGGCCCGGTTATAATTCCTTCACTTGGTGGATCCATATATTATGTCTCCTTCATAGATGATTTTTCCAGGAAGACATGGATATATTTCCTAAGGAAGAAATCATAGGTTTTCAAGAAATTTAAACAATTTAAATCTCTTGTAGAAAACTAGACAGATAAAAAGATTAAGGTGTTGATAACTGAAAACGACGGTGAATTTTGTGGAAGAGATTTTGATCAGTTATGTAAGCAGTGTGGCATATAACATCAAAATACCACACCATATACCCCACAACAAAATTTATTTTCCGACAGAATGAATATAATGTTTATGGATAAGGCAAGGAGCATGCTCAATGGTGCTGGGCTCGCACAAGAATTCTCGGAGTAGGCTATCGACACTGCAAGATATCTGTTGAATATGTCTCCTTCATCGATGTTATTCGACGCAAATCTAGATGAGGTATAATCGAGTAAGAATCCTTCGATTTCACATCTCAAAGTATTTGGATGTGATCCATTTGTGTATGTTACCAAGGAAAGGAGGAGCAATCTAGACAAGAAGGCAGTCAATTGTATTTTTATTAGATACAAAGAAGGAATGAAAGGATATAATATCTAGGATCTTGCATCAAGGAGAAAAGTGTACAGTCGATATGTGGTATTTAGAGAAGTTAGAGGTAAGTCCGAGCTTGAGGAAATTATTCAGACTGAGAATAAACATGAGACAGTGTGGTTTGAACTAAGGAATAAAAAAGATGATTCAGATGAGTTCATTGAATCAGAGGAAGAGGTGGAACAATAGGCTACAGTGGTAAGGAGGTAATAAAGGGTAAGAAAACCAATCGAATGGTATATTCCACTCGACTTATGTTCCACATGCATGTTAAATACCATCTACGATGAGCCCCAGTCGATCGGTGAGGGAGTCGACTCGATAGAGGTTAAAATATGGAAGGATTCCATGGTCGAAGAGATCAAATCCTTGCAAAAGAATGAGACACATGATTTAGTGAAGTTACCTAGTGGAATAAATCTCATCGGTAGAAAATGGGTATTCAAGAAGAATATGAATGTTGTAGGACACGTTAAGAATTTAAAATTTCAACTGCTAGTGAAAAGATATTCCCAAGTCGAGGGAGTTGAATTTGGTGAGATTATTTCACATGTTGCAAAATTAACTTCCACTAGAGTACTAATGTTTCCAGTAGCAACATTCAATTTGGAAATAGAACATATGGATGTGAAGAAAACGTTCCTACATGGGGACCTAGAAGAGTAAATCTACATGAAAAAACCTAAAGGATTTGTAGTAAAGGAAAATAAGGACTTGGTGTGCACACTAAAAAGACCCCTCTATGGTCTAAATAAATCACCAAGGATGTGGTACCAAAAGTTCAACACATACATCCTTAGTTTGGGATTTTTGATAAGAAGAGTTGATCACTACATATATTCCATATATTCCAAGGAAGAAGGTGGGAATTTCATATATGTAGATGTGTATGTTGATGACATGCTTCCGACTGGAAACATCATAGACGCAATAAAGGAGGTGAAGAAGCAACTCCTCCAAGTTCAACATGAATGATATCGGTGAAACTAACTTCATTCTGGGAATGGATATTAAGAGAGATCGAGCCATAATAAATCTTTGGTTGAATCAAACGAAGTATACTAAAATGTCTTAACATGTAGGATTGAAAAATAGTGAAGGTGCCAATTCCTGTGGGAGAAAGGCTAACTGTTGAAAAATGTACAAAGACACATGAAGAAATATAGGACACGACATGTGTTCCCTAGGTGCAAGTTCCATTAGTATTCTAATGTAGGTGATGGTCTGCATTAGACCATACATTTCCCATCCAGTTGGAGTGTTGAGAAGGTACATGTCGACACTTGGAAAGAAGCACTGGACAACTGTCAAGAGAGTATCTGGGTATTTGTGTGGCATGAAGGACTATGCAATATGCTACCAAGGAATACTTGAAAGTGAGAATGGTAAATTAAATGTACATGGTTTTGTCGACGTCAACTGGGTTGGATATATGGATCAACAGAGGTCGACTAAAAGATACATCTTCAAGATGTTTGGTGGAGCAATAAGCTGGTTGAGTAAGCGAGAGGCAGTCGTAGCCTTGTCAACAACAGAAGATGAATACACGTTGGCCACTCATGGAAGCAAATAAGTAGCATGGCTACAAAGGCTATGTTCATAAATTAGGTTTGAGAAAAAATCTATGAAGGTAAGTTGCGACAGTCAAAGCATAATATTTCTAGAAAAGAACCCTTCTTATCATTCAAAGACTAATAACATTGATGTACAATACCATTTTGTAAGAGATATGGTAGAAAGTAAGAAGGTGTTATTGGAGAAAGTAGACATGTTGAAAAACATAATAGACTCATTGGCCAAGTCAGTGAGTGTTGTGAGGTTCTCTTGGTGTAGATAGGAAATGAGCATTGCTTCCCTGGGTATGTGAACGAAAGTTCAAAAATCTCCTGGTTTTAGCAAAGAAGACAACAACTGGTAGAATGTTGGGTTGTTATATTATTTGCAGTGAAAGTCTATTCGAGGTAGATTGAATGAAATTCAAAGTTGAGGTGGATCGGAAATAGGTTGAGGGTCGAGGTAGATCGATAACAAGTTGAATTTCGATTTTATTCGACCAAGTAAAGTCAAATTCAAAGGTAGAGGCGGTTCAACATGGTAGAGGCATAGATGTCAAGTCGAAGATGTCAACCAACAAGAGGTTGATAGGGAGGCATGTGGCGATCGATTGAAGACTGAATGAAGGCTGACTGTTATTCGACTTGTAATTTGACTTGGATTCGACTATAACAGAATCATGGGATTTGTGGGATTTGTATCCAATGATCTGCATGGATCTATGACCATTTTTGGGAGCCAAGTCTTTAGGGTTTTTCCTGTTGTAAATCCTATAAAGAGGCATGTTGTAAGGCCTTAAAGCCTAATCAATGAATCATAAGATATCTAGTCTTTAGAGAGATATTTAGATGTAGGTTGTTGGTCATGAAAATGTAAGTTAGATTGGCTATAGGGTATTTCTTGCACAGGAAAGACGGTATGATGTCGATTGTGTCTTAGGTGTGGACCAAGGTTAGACATGTATCCTTTTATTCAGATTGAATAAAACAACAAGAGAGAAGAACATTCAAGGAATGTTGGTTTTTACGCCTTTGGTTTCCATGGTAAAATCTTTCTGTACTGTGTGATTGCTTTGTCATTTACATTCTTGATTAAATTCTTCTTCTGTTATGCTAGGTTTAGTGTGGAAGTGCATCTCATTTCTTGACATTTGAGGCCACAAGAAAGAGATTATAGGATACTAGAGAGTGTAAAATCTAGTAGTAGCAATTAACATTAGTTGGGAAAGCTCCTCTCACATAGGAGTCAAACATAATTCCAAGTGAAGCGATTAGTTGAGATTTACCCTCTTCTGTTTGCTTAGTGGGACTATTGCAAGTTTCCGGCTTTGAAGAGTGGAAATTACTCTGGGTGAAAACACTTCTTCTTAGTTTTTAGGCCATATATTTATGTCCAATATTCCCATACCTATTTTCTAGTCTTTACTATTGAATGTACCGCCCCCTTGGTTGTTTGTTCTAAATTGATAAACATACTAACCTCTCCTAGGATTCCACATAGGTGACTATAAGGGGGATTCCTTCTTCAATGGAGGTTCCTTGTGGTACCTGTGACAAGGATTCAATCTTCGCTTCAACGAACCAGGAGGGTATTTTCCTACAGGTTCTTACTTGCACCTTAGGGGATTATCGTGTGAAGGTTATTGTAATTGTTTCTCATTTCTTCATTGACGACCTCATATCCCATCTCTGGAAGATCCTTACTTCCTTTGTCCCTATCATAAGGGAGTTTTTTTCTTTCTCTTATCTTGTAGGGAATTTTGTAGTGTGATCTGTTTGACGTTTAGTAGAACCTATGTTGATTCCATGTTGAAGGAAATTGTTCCTAAGGTTAACAACCAAGGAACCCCTTTTCATGGGAAACATTATATTTTTCCTTTTCTTTGAAAAGTTGGTCCTCCATAAATCCCTACATTCACTCTTCCTAGTTTCACTATGGGGTTCCCAATATGATTTTTTTCCACTCTCGTGGTCCTGAATGTCCCTTCTACAGCCCAAGCAAACTCTCCATCACAAGAACACCAACCTCATATTGACCCTTTTCCTTCTTCACCCATCATGTCTTCTTCCATTTCTTCTTCCTCTCTTAGTGAAAGCCTTGATGCTTGTAATTAAGAGGCTAAGAAGATGAAGAAAAGGAAGAAAAAGAAGAAGCAACATAAGCAAGGGGACAATCAACCAACGACTATGGTGAGTATTGATAATGTTGAAAAAATGACCAACATAGGTCACAAACCCAGATTCCATTTCCTTGGTATTCCCAAGGTCTTAGAAGTGTATTCCATGGGTTCCCAACAACCCATGTCGCCAACTGCTACAAGTCATGCTGGTAACAACCCATCAACCAATGATCATAAGGTTGGGGAAAAGAAGGGTAAATTCAATATTCCTTGCTAATTGTGTGGGGAAATTCACCTCACTTACCTTTTTGCTCGTATGGATGAAGCTTCTCAATTGGAAGACATTGTTGTTTCCTAGAAACAACCTTCAATGGCTTCCCATGATTCCTCTCCCAACCAACTGTTGGTTGTTGAAGTGGTCGGTTCGATTCAATCCTCGGTCTATCCCACTCTTACCTTGGAGAGTAAATTTGATATTGCACACCTTTTCTTATCACTTAAGATTTATGCAGACAAGGGGGCATTTTACCCATTTCAATGGAACCCCCTCCAAGTACTAAGGTCATTTCCTTTGATTGGAATAGTTTGAAAGAGCCTCTCCTTCATTTCTTCTTGCATTTCCAAATCACTATCTAATTTTTTTATTGTTTCATACATTGCACTATTATAGACAAAGGTTATTTTGTTAGTATTCTATCCTCAACTACTTGGAAAGCTATTGTTTCCCCTCATCTTTTGTTGGTGACCCATCATTATTTGAATTTTAATAGAATATCCAATGAACCTTTAAGGATCCTTCCTCAGCTTCCCATAACCTTAGGAGAGAAAATTGTCTATATTAATGTTATGGTGGTCCAAGGCCCCTGGGACTTTAATTTACTCCTTGGGAGGGACTATGTTTATAGTATGAAAGTTGTCATGTTCACACTCTTTCAAGTGATGTATTTCCCTCATAATGGAAACATTGTGACCATTGACTAGATTTTGTTCGTTAGTCCTGATTTGAATGTTGACCATCCCACTTCCCCAAATGTTCCTTATATGAAAGTGGCATCCCTCCAGCCACAGGTTAATTATGTGGTATCATGTCCCATTCCTTAATATGCTAATGAGAAGGAGACTATCACTATATGATCAACTTCTTTATCCTTGTATTCAATAGTTTACATGGCGAACCCTTCAATGGGGGTTTTGGAGTCTAATATTTCCCCCATTACCCCTATTGAGTCTCTTGAAAAACATTCTTTCTAGAGCAGAGTTCTTCCATCTGATGAAGAAATCTTGGAATCCATGGTCAAGGTTCATGATAATAGTTCACTTTCTGTGTCAAGCTCACTTAAAAATGAAACATATAACTATGAGCATAGTTTTATTTCTATGTCAATCTCATTAAAAAATGAAACAAATAACCATGAGAATAGTTTTGTTTCTGTGTCAAGATCGTTTAAAAATGAAACAAACAACTATGATCATAGTTCACTTTCCATGTCAAGATTGTTAAAAACTAAAATAGATAGCCATGAGCATAGTTCATTGTCTATTTCAATCTCGTTAAAAAATAAAACAGACCCCCCTTAAATTGAGTCAATCCACCCACTAGATCTAGTACTTGAACCTTCATTTCCTTCGCATGTGTCAGATAATCCTCTTTATTCCTACCTATATAGTGAACCTATTCCTATTAGTATCCAGGAGTCTAATCGAGTGGAGAAGAAGAGTCGGTGGATGAAATGAAACTTGGGGTACATGTCTCCAGCCTCTAGACATTATGCTAGAGTTAATTCTCTAGATTTTTTCGATCATGTTGGGGGAAAAGTAATAACCTTTGGAAATCATGTTGGAAAAAACCCATCAATGGGTATCGCTCAAAGAACCAATCTTTGGACATCATGTTGGGAAGAAAATCTTCAATGGGTATCATTTTGAGCATAGTTCATTTTCAATTTCAAGATCGTTAAAAAATAAAACCAACCCTCAACATAGTTTCATTCTTTGTTTCAAGCTATTTTAAAAATGAAACCAACCCCAAGCATAATTTCATTCTCTATTTCAATCTTGTTTAAAAATGAAACCAACCATGAGCACAGTTTCATTATTGATTTCAAGCTCGTTTAAAAATGAAACCAACCACAAGCAAAGTTTCATTCTCTATTTTAAGCTCATTAAAAATTGAAGAAAACACTTTGAGCACAGTTCATTCTCAATTTTAAGCTTGTTACAAAATTAAACCAACCCCAAGAACAATTTTATTATCTGTTTCAAGATCATTTAAAAATGAAACCAACCCCAAGCACAGTTTCATTCTCGGTTTCAAGCTCATTTAAAAATGAAACCAACCCTGAGCACAATTTCATTATTGGTTTCAATCTCATTTAAAAATGAAACCAACCGCAAGCATAGTTTCATTCACATTTTTAATATCGTTAAAAATGAAGTAGACACTTTGAGTATAATTCATTCTATGTTTCAAGCTCATTAAAAAATGAAGCAGACATCTTATTGTTTGCTTAAATGGTTGCACTTCCTATTGCTTTGCTTCTATATGTCATCTCGCTTGCTTATGGTCAATTCATTTGTGCTTGATGCTAGCCGATCACATCACGCTGCTCTCATTTTGTGGTTACCCTCTAGAGAGACATGTTGTTCTTCATTGCCTACTAACTATGCCCTATCGTAGTCATTTCTTAGGAGTCATTCCTCCCATGGGAACTTAGTTGCATACCACTTGTTCTCTCTAGACGGGATTAGTAATTTCTTTTATCATGCTTGTAAATACATTATAATAAGTTAACGAGTATCATTTTATCACTTTTTTGTGCTTGTAAAAACTATATGAGATAGGAACTCTTTGGAGTCTTGTTTAAACTCTTTTCAGAATATCTAAACATGAAACGATTGCCGAGCAATCTTGTTTCCTTTGAAACTCGTTAAAAGGATTTGAAAGGGTGTCTCTCGAGTGGCAGTTTATCCTTTTTTCAACCTTGTAAGACTAACTATGAAAAATGAACACTCTAGTCAATCCTAACTAGAATATTTCTCCATGGTATTGTTTTACACTTTCTCGAGCTTGGGGGAATAAATTTACGAAAAAAAAAAACCATTTCAGTCTTCTGTAAGATAATTTTAGACTCTGTAAACTTGGAAAGACCATTGACTTTACCTTCTTTGGGTTCGTAAAATTATACATTGTGTAACGTCCCTAGCCCAACCGAGGGACACTACGGTGTGAAATATACATAAAAATGAAATTTATATTGACTAATTTAATTCATTTACAATTAACTCATTTCTTGTAGCTTTAAACTACAATTTAAAACAAATTTAGCTACTATCTATAACCACAAAATAGAAGCATATACAACATGCTAATAATCTATATGAAATGCAACTAAAAAACTCATTACAACATCATATAAATCACTTCCAAATACACAAAGTTCATGCAAAACAATTAAACAAATAATTTAACATGACAACAAGATCAAAAACTTATCTTTTCACAAGAGTTGTGCAACCAGCTTCTTGGGAAGGACATTCCACCCAACCATAAAATGGTTGTTCTAATTATTAATCACCCCCAAGTCGAGGCTAGCAATCAACAAAATAGGGTGGTCTCTCATAGTCCACTCACATCTCATAAAATTCTCAACCCAACCTACAACTATCCTAATTTTCCACTATCTCTCTTCCTCTTGACCTGTCCAACCGAAGGAATGTACACCTTCAGTGATCCCAGTCCCTCGGGTGTCCCATTCATTTATTAAGGTCTCTTTGTCACAAGAAAATAGGAATCTCCCAGCTGCGAACTCAAGGGAAATTGATGATAGGAAAACTATCAAGAAACCAACAACAACCACTTGTTGTTTTAGTGAAACTCACCCAGGAGTTCACTCTTCAAGCATGGAAACTTGACTCTTCAGTTTTCCAGATCCAATTTCTCCAATTACACTCCAAATTGATCTAAAATTTTCCCTCCATGGATGCATCAGCTTCCAGCTCTGGTCCTGCTCTCTACTTGCTTCCCATGCACACAATTGACTTTGTAAAATATGTTGTCCCAACCCATACAAATTTCCTCTCTTTGGATTGCCTTTCTTGACTAACACTCTTCCCCAAGATGATGGTACTCAAGACCCATGTTCCCAATAAATTTGGGATGTGACCACTCACACCCACCCTCTTACACGTATTTAATGATTATCTTTGGGAACACTTAATCAGAAATGGGAAGTTTCATATACAAATTACAATTTTAGGAAAATGGGTTAAATTAATATACATGGGTATTTTCCCCCTTGGACCCATCTTATCCATTATCCTAGAAACTCCCCTCTCTTGTGGATTAATTCATCCCCCATCTCTTATCCATGTCTTGTTAGCAACTGACATCAAATTTTATTATTAAAACATTGAAATACAATTCACATATTACATCACTTTGGGCGTAGCCACATATTATATTTATATAAGCATTAATTAAAATGGGTATCATAGTGGGTATGTTAAATTCCCCCTTCCTTACAATTGTGTGCCGCCCTTGGTGCATGCTATGTCGATATACATATATGAAAATTTACATCACAATACCTAGAAATAAAATTTTGTAATTTAACAACTCCAACAACAGCTCCAACCATAATCTCATGTTCCTCTTAACCCGCTGACCCAAGGAATGCACCATTCATTTATCAAAGTTAACCCAAGGGAGGTACTATCCATTTATTAAGGCTAACCCAAGGAATTATCCATTTGTTTATCAAGGTCCATAATGCAGTTGGCTAGTACTCTGAGATGTGGTTCCAGAACTTTAGCTACTCAAAATGGAGTTTTTCATTATATCTTCTTCAAAATTGTCTAAATTTTGTTGGTATTATGCTTGTATATTTTCTTCATGGTCCCATGTAGCATCTTCATGACTGTAAAAGGTCCATTGAACCTTTACCAACCCTATGGATATTTCCTTGATCACCTTGAATTTCCGGTCCAGGATGTGTACCGGTTCCACCTAGAAATCCCCTTCATGCTCCACCTGGATCACATTCCAATCAATTATGTGGTTAGGATCATGCACATATCTCTTTAAAAATGACACATCAAATACATTATGCACTCTCATGGATGCAGGAAAAGATAACATGTATGAAACTGGCACTACCTTTTCTAATATTTCAAAAGGCCCAAAATATCTTGCTTCCAACTTCGGGAAGCTTCCTAATCTTATCAAACTTATATTTTCCTTTACTTCTAAGAACACATGTTCTCGCACTTTAAAATATCTGAAAACTTTGTTCCTATCCTGGGATTCCTTCAAATTCTGCTTGATCTTTTCCATATGATCTTCCATTTCTTTTAACAATTCTAGCCCAACAACTGCTCTATCTACTGAATTATCCCAACTCATAGGTGTGTTTCATTTTCTGCCATACAATGTTTCAAATGGACTCATTTTCAATGAGTCCTAATACCCATTATTGTAGGAAAATTCAACTATGAATATAATCTTCCCACTTTGATGGTTGATCCATCACATAGATTTTAAGTAAGTCCTCAATTATCCTATTAGTCCTTTATGTTTTCCCATGTGACTCTGGATGATATGTGGTACTAAGATTTAAATTTGTTCCAAATCCCTTGAACAATCCTTTCCAAAAATTAGAAGTAAACTTTGGATCTCTGTCTCAAACTATCTATTTAGGAACTCCATATGTATCCTAGCAACTTCTTTCATGTATATATATGCAATATTTGTTTCCTTGTTTGTAGTCTTTACTGGAATAAAATGTGCTACTTTAGTCAATTTATACACTACCACCATGATGGAATCATGTTGCTTCACTGTTCTGGGAAACTTAGTAATAAAATCAACTGCAACTAATTCCCACTTCCATTCCAAAATGGGCAATGGCTGTAGAAAACCTACCGGGTGTCTATGTTTTTTCTTTACTTTTTGGAGTTGTATACATCGGGCTATGTAATTAGCCACTTCTTTCTTCATTCCTAGATAAAAATATTGGCTTCTTACTATTGTAATTTTTTTTTGATATCCTGGGTGAACGACATATGGAAGACACATTATGCATCTCCTTCAACAATTCATTTTTCAGCTCATTGAAATTGGTAACATATACTTTTCCTTTGTACATGAGAACTACATCTTCTTTAAACTCATAATAATTAAATTTTTGCTGAAAATTACCTTGTTTAACACTTATTTTATTTCTAAATAATTATGATCTGAATTTTCTACTGCAACAATTTTATCTTTTATATATGTCTTGTACATGTTGATGGTTGCAATATGCCCTTCATGAGCTCTCTTGCTAAGTGCACCATCCACTTGATTTTCCTTTCCCTATATGTTCTTAATTTCGAAGTCATATTCACTCTGAAATTTCATCCATCTAGTTTTCCTAGCATGTAGTATTGGTTATCCAAACAACTGCTTTAGATCACAGTGGTATTTCCTTAGCTCGAATTTCTTACCCATAAGGTAATTCCTCCACATTTTCAATGCATGTACAATCGCTTCTAACTCCAAGTCATGTGTAGCATAATTCCTCTCATGTTCTTTTAATTTTATGGAATCGTAGCATACCACATGGTCCCTTTGACTGAGAAATCCACCAAGTCCTTCCTTGCATGCATCGATGCACACAACAAAATATTCATTTTGATATGCAATCTTCAATATTGGTGCACTTGTCAATATTCCCTTTAACTGTTGAAAACTCTCTTCACACTTCGAAGTCCATTCAAATTTTAGTCCCTTCTTTTGCAAAGTAGTGACTGGACTTCAAATATTTGAAAAACCTCTTATGAATCTTTGGTAATAACCGACAAGACCCATGAGTGATATGACCTCTGTCACATTCTTTGGAACTTGACATCCTCTAATGGCCTCTATCTTCTCAGGATCAACTTCTATTCCTGCTGCTGAAATTATATGCCCCAAGTAGTGAATCTTGTTTTGATAAAAGATGCAGTTACTTAGCTTAGCATACAATTTATCCTCTCTTAAAAATTGCAATAACATTATTAAATGCTTCTCATGTTCCTCTTCTGATTTAGAGTAGACGAGGATATCATCTAGGAACATAATTGAAAACTTCTCCAAGCACTCCTTGGACACTCCATTCATCAAACACATAATTGTTTTTGGGGCATTTTATAATCCAAATGGAACTACCATGAATTCGAAATTCCCATATCTTGTTCTTAATGTTGTCTTGTTGATGTCTTCTTCCTTTATCCTTAATTATTGATAACCTGATCTCAATTCAATCTTCAAAAATATTCTTGCACCTTTTAGTTGATCAAACCAATCATCAATTATGGGCAAAGGATATTTATTCTTTATGGTAACCTTATTAAGATGCTTGATATCAATACAAAGCCTTAAGGTTCCATCCTTATTCTTTACAAAAAGAATCAGGGCTCCCTAGGGTGACACACTTGGGCATATATATCCCTTCTTCAAAAGTTCTTTAAGATGCATCTATAACTCTTTTAGTTCTAGTGTACCCATTTTGTATGGTGTCTTAGACACTGGAGAAGCTCCTGGAACTAAATCAATAGAGAAATCAATGTCTCTCTTTGGTAGAAATCCTAGAATTTCTCTAAAAACATCTTCAAAATATCTTAAGAACAGATTGTCTTCAATGCTTGCCACTTTGTCTTTGGTTTCCTCCTCCATATGGGATGAAAACATCTAACATCCATTCATGAATCCCTTCTTCAACTCCATAGCTGAAATCTCTCTAACAAATACAACTCTTGGAATGCCTTGAATATTTCCTTGCTTCCCTTCCTCATCCAAACATATGACTGTCTTGTTGTAACAATATAGGAAAACATGATGTTTTTCCAACCAATCCATGCCAATCAGACAGTCATATGAACCCAACGATATGATGTTTACATATACCTCTTTGCTAAGTCAAATCATGTCTATCAGACAATCTTTAACCAACTCATTGATTTTCCTCTTATCCCATGTGGCTAGCTAAAGTAACCAACATTTCTTATGATTACTTCTTTGCAAGTGAAATATTTTAACAATTTTAGCATTTATGTAACTATGGCTAGCTCCAAAATCAATCAAAATTTCTATGGGATGGTTATCAATCTTACCTTCCACTTCAATCATGGGAGATTGATATTCAACTTTCTTGTTGTCCAAGGTTGCATAACTCCTTGGAATGATTCCTCCTATGTCTTCCACTGTTTCATCCTCCTTAATGTTGTGGACAATCCTCATTCTTTCCCCTTTGTGACGGAAGTACTATATAAGTGATTCCCCTCACACCCCCAACATTGAACGATTTGTTGACTTGGAATTTTCCCAAATGAATATGTATTATTTTTCTCATTTTGGGTTTCTTGGCCTTGCTTATTTTCTTGGAAGTTATTTCTGAAAAAGGGTGTCTTAAAACCTTTCGGTGTTTGATCCTTTTTCCCTTTAATCTTGTCATTCCAATACTTTTGGAAAATTGGCCTTCCTTTTCTTTGCTCATAAAGATGTCTTTCTCTCCTTATGGTTTCTTCTAAGGTATTGGGGTTATCATATTGAATATTTTCACTATATAAGGAGGGTAACCCACTTAGAAACCTTTGGATTTTAACCTTCTCATACTTTATGAAGTCAACATACATCAAGAATTCAAAGAATTGATTTTCATATTCCTCCATTTTCATGGTTCCCAACTTGAGTTCAAATAACTCTTTCATATTTCTCTCATAGCAATGCTCGGAAAAATATTTCTCTTGTAAATATCCTTTGAACTATCTCCATGAGATCCTCTTCTCATCAAGGTTCTTAGATTTCTTAATATGATCCCACTACATGGTTTCCTTCCCTTTCAAGTAGTAGGTGGAAATTATATCTTCTACTCGAGATAAGTAATCATGCAACTGGAAATATTTCTTCATTTCCAATGGACAGGCCTCTTCCTCTTCTGCTTTCATGTGCTCACCATTGAAAGTAGGTGGATTGATTTTCTTGAGTTCACCTTGCAATATGTATGCCTTAGGACTTCTTCTTTTCCTATGAATTGGAGACACACTTGGGATTCTCCCTCGCCCTAAGCTTGCATGAGTTATTCTAGTGGAATGCCTTGGAGAATGATGGTTCTTGCTCATGTGTCTTGACTGCCTATAATTTACATGATAATCCCTTTTTCTATGGGATCTAGATTTTGATACTTGTCACCAACTACTGCAAGTCATGCTGGTGACAACCCATCAACCAATGATCATAAGGTTGGGGAAAAGAAGGGTAAATTCAATATTCCTTGTTGATTATGTGGGGAAATTCACCTCACTTACCTTTTCCCTCGTATGGATGAAGCTTCACAATTGGAATACATTGTTGTTTCCTAGAAACAACCTTCAACTACTTCCCATGATTCCTCTCTAAACCAACTATTGGTTGATGAAGTGGTCAGTTCGATTCAATCCTTAGTCGATCCCACTCTTACCTTGGACAGTAAATTTGATACTGCACAAGTTTTTCTTGTCACTTAAGATTTTTGTAGACAAGGGGGCATTTTACCCGTTTCAATGGAACCCCCTCCAAGTACTGAGGTCATTTCCTTTGATTGGAATAGTTTGGGAGAGCCTCTCCTTCCTTCCTACTTGCATTTCCAAATCACTATGGAATTTTTTGATTGTTTCATACATTGCACTATTGTAGACAAAGGTGCTTTTGTTAGTATTCTATCCTCAACCGTTTGGAAAGCTATTGTTTCCCCTCATATTTTATTGGCGACCGATCAATTTTTGGCTTTTAATAGAATATCCAATGAACCTTTAAGGATACTTCCTCAGTTGCCCATAACCTTAGGAGAGAAAATTGTCTATATTAATGTTATGGTGGTCTAAGACCCCTTGGACTTTAATTTATTCCTTGGGAGGGACTATGTTTATAGTATGAAAATTGTCATGTTCAAACTCTTTCAAGTGATGGATTTCCCTCATAAGTGAAACATTGTGACCATTGACCAGATTTTGTTCGTTAGTCCTGATTTGAATGTTGACCATCCCACTTCCCAAAATGTTCCTTATATGAAATTTGTATCCCTCCCACCACAAGTTACCTATGTGGTATCATGTCCCATTCCTTAAACTTCTAATGATAAGGATACTATCACTATATGCTCAAATTCTTTATCCTCATATTCAATAATTTACATGGTGAACCCTTCAATGGCGGTTTTGGAGTCTGATCTTTCCCCCATTACCCCTATTAAGTCTCTTGAAAAAACTTCTTTCTAGAGAAGTGTTCTTCCATCTGATGAAGACCTCTTGGAATACATGGTCAAGGTTTGTGAGCATAGTTCAATTTCTTTGTCAAGCTCGCTTAAAAATGAAACGTATAACTATGACCATAGTTTTCTTTCTATGTCAAGCTCATTAAAAGATGAAACAGATAACCATGAGAATAGTTTTCTTTCTGTGTCAAGCCCGTTTAAAAATGAAACAAATAACTATGATCATATTTCACTTTCTCTATCGAGATCATTAAAAAATGAAACAGATAGCCATGAGCATAGTTCATTGTCTATGTCAAGCTCATTAAAAAATGAAACCCCCTTAAATTGAGTCAATCCTCCCACTAGATCTAGTACTTGAACCTTCATTTCCTCCACATGTGTCAGTTGATCCTCTTTCTTCCTCCCTCTCTGGTGAACTTATTCCTATTAGTAGCCAGGACTCTAATCGGGTGGAGAAGAAGAGTCAGTGGATTAAATGAATCTTGGGGTACATGTCTCCAGCCTCTGGACATTATGCTAGAGTTAATTCTCTAGATTTTTTCGATCATGCTGGGGGAAAAGTAATAACATTTTGAAATCATACTGGAAAAAATCCATCAATGGGTATCACTCAAAGAACCAATATTTGGACATCATGTCTGGAAGAAAACCGTCAATGGGTATCATTCCGAGCATAGTTCATTTTCAATTTCAAGATTGTTAAAAAATGAAACCAACCCCGAGCATAGTTTCATTCTTTGTTTCAAGCTATTTTAAAAATGAAATGAACCCCAAGCATAGTTTCATTCTCTATTTCAATCTCGTTTAAAAATGAAACCAACCCTGAGCATAGTTTCATTATCGTTTTCAGGCTCATTTAAAAATGAAACCAACCACGAGCAAAGTTTCATTCTCTGTTTTAAGCTTATTAAAAATTGAAGCAAACACTTTGAGCATAGTTCATTCTCAATTTCAAGCTTGTTAAAAAATTAAACCAAAGCCAAGAAGAATTTTATTATCTGTTTCAAGCTCATTTAAAAATGAAACCAACCCCAAGCATGGTTTCATTCTTGGTTTCAAGCTGATTTAAAAATGAAACCAACCCTGAGCACAATTTCATTCTTGGTTTCAATCTCATTTAAAAATGAAACCAACTACAAGCATAGTTTCATTCTCATTTTTAATATCGTTAAAAATGAAGTAGACACTTTCAGCATAGTTCATTTTATGTTTCAATATCGTTAAAAAATGAAACAAACATCTTATTGTCTGCTTAAATGGTTGCACTTCCTATTCCTTGGTTGCTATATGTCATCTCGCTTGCTTATGGTCAATTCATTTGTTCTTGATGCTAGTCGATCACATCATGTTGCTCCCATTTTGTGGTTACCCTCTAGAGAGACACGTTGTTCTGCGTTGCCTACTAACTATGCCCGATCGTAGTCATTTCTTAGGAATCATGCCTACCATGGGAACTTAGTTGCATACCACTCGTTATATCTAGATGAGATTAGTATTTTATTTTTATAATGCTTGTAAATACATTATAATAAGTTACCGAGTACACTTTTATCAATTTTTTTTTCTCGTAAAAACTATATGAAAAAGGAACTCTTTGGAGTCTCCTTTAAACTCTTTTCAGAATCTCTAACCATGAAATGATTGCCGAGCAATCTTGTTTCCTTTGAAACTCGTTAAAAGGATTTGAAAGGGTGTCTCTCGAGTGGTAGTTTATCCCTGTTTCAACCTCGTAAGACTAGCTATGAAAAATGAATACTCTAGTCAATCCTAACTAGAATATTTCTCCATGGTATTGTTTTACACTTTCTCGAGCTTGGGGGAATAAATTTACGAAGAAAAACACCATTTGAGTCTTCAGTAAGATATTTTTAGACTCTCTACACTTGGAAATACCATTGACTTTACCTTCTTTGGGATCGTAAAATATACATTGTGTAACGTCCCCCAACCCAACCGAGGGACACTACGGTGTGAAATATATATAAAAATGAAATTTATACTAACTAATTTAATTGATTTACAATTAACTCATTTCCTATAGATTTAAACTACAATTTAAAACAAATTTAGCTACTATCTATAACCACAAAATAGAAGCATCTACAACATGCTAATAATCAACATGAAATGAAACTAAAAAACTCATTACAACATCATATAAATCACTTCCAAATACACATAGTTGATGGAAAACAATTAAACACATAATTTAACATGACAACAAGATAAAAGACTTATCTTTTCACAATAGTTGTGAAACCAACTTCTTGGGAAGGACGTTCCACCCAACCATAAAATGGTTTTTCTAAATATTAATCACGCCCAAGTCGAGGCTAGGAATCAACAAAATAGGGTGGTCTCTCACAGTCCACTCACATATCATAAAACTCTCAACCCAACTGATATTCTCCTACAACTATCCTGATTTTCCACCAGCTCTCTCCCTCTTGACCTTTCCAACCCAAGGAATGTACACCTTCAGTGATCCTAGTCCCTTGTGTGTCCCATTCATTTATCAGGGTCTCTCTGGCACAGGAAACTAGGAATCTCTCAGTTATGAACTCAAGGGAAATTGATGATAGGATAACTATCAACAAACCCACAACAACCACTTGTTGGTTTAGTGCAACTCACCGAGGATTTCACTCTTCAATCCTGACAACCCAACTCTTCCGTTATCCATCTCCAATTTGATCCAATTATGCTCCACCTTGATCTATAATTTCCCTCCATGGATGCATCAGCTTCTAGCTCTGTTTCTTGCTCTCTACTTTCTTCCCATGCACAAACTTGACTTTGTAAAATATGTTGTCCCAACCCATATGAATTTCCTCTCTTTGGCTTGACTTTATTGATTCACACTTTTCCCCAATATGATGGTACTCAACACCCATGTTTCCAATAAATTTTGTATGTGGCCACTCACACCCACCCTCTTACACGTATTTAATGATTAGCTCTGGGAACACTCTGTCAGAAATGGGAAGGTTCATATACAAATAACAATTTTAGGAAAATGGGTTAAATTAATATACATGGGTATTTCCCCCCTTGGACCCCTCTTGGCCATTATCCTAGACACTCCCCTCTCTTTTGGATTAATTCATCTCTCATCTCTTGTCCATGTCTTGTTAGCAACTGACATCATTTTATTATTAAAACATTGAAATACAATTCACATATTACATCACTTTGGTCGTAGCCGCATATTATATATACATAAGCATTAATTAAAATGGATATTATAGTGGGGATGTTACATTCCCCCTCTCCTACAATTGTGTGGCACCCTCGGTGCACTCTATGTCGATATACATATATGAAAATTTACATCACAATACTTAGAAATAAAATTTTGTAATTTAACAACTCCAACAACATCTCTAACCATAATCTCATGTTCCTCTCAACTCGCTGACCTAAGGAATGCACCATTCGTTTATCAGAGTTAACCCAAGGGAGGTACTATTCGTTTATCAAGGCTAAACCAAGGAATAAACCATTCATTTATCAAGGTCCCTAATGCAGTTGGCTAGTACTCTGAGATGTGGTTCCAGAACTTTAGCTGCTCAAAATGGAGTTTTGCATTATATCTTCTTCAAAACTGTGTAAATTTTGTTAGTATTCTGCTTGCATGTTTTCTTCATTCTCCCATGTAGCATCTTCAGGACCGTAACAGGTCCATTGAACCTTTACCAAACCTATGGAGTTTTCCTTGAGCACCTTGAATTTGCAGTCCAGGATGCGTACTGGATCCACCTGAAAATCCCCTTCGTGCTCCACCTGGATCACATTCCAATCAATTATGTGGCTAGGATTAGGTACATGTTTCTTTAAAAATGACACATCAAATAGATTATGCACTCTCATGGATGCAGGAAAAGATAACATGTATGCAACTGACCCTATCTTTTCTAATATTTCAAAAGGCCCACAAAATCTTGCTTCCAACTTTGGGAAACTTCCTAATCTTATCAAACTTATCTTTTCCTTTACTTTTAAGAACACATGTTCTCACACTTTAAAATCTCTGAAAAACTATGTTCTTGTCTGCATAAATTTTCTTCCTATCTCGGGATTCCTTCAATTTCTTCTTTATCTTTGCCATATGATCTTCCATTTCTTTCAACAATTCTAGCCCAACAACTTCTCTATCTACTGGATTATCCCAACTCACGGGTGTGTTACATTTTCTTCCTTACAATGCTTCAAATGGACTCATTTTCAATGAGTCCTAATACTCGTTATTTTAGGAAAATTCAACTAAATGAATATAACCTTCCCACTTTGATGGTTGATCCATCACATACATTCTAAGCAAGTATTCAATTATCCTGTTAGTCCTTTATGTTTTCCCATCTGACTCTGGATGATATGCGGTACTAAGATTTAAATTTGTTCCAAATCCCTTAAACAAACCTTTCCAAAAATTAGAAGTAAATTTTGGATATCTGTCTGAAACTATCGATTTAGGAACTCCATATGTAGCCTAGCAACTTCTTTCATGTAGATATATGCAATGTTTGTTTCCTTGTTTGTAGTCTTTACTGGAATAAAATGTGCTACTTTAGTCAATTTATCCACTACCACCATGATGGAATCATGCTGCTTCATTGTTCTGGGTAGCTTAGTAATAAAATCCACTACAACTACTTCCCACTTCCATTCCAAAATGGGCAATGGCTGTAGAAAACCTACTTGGTGTCTATGTTTTGTCTTTACTTTTTGGAATTCTATACATCAGGATATGTAATTAGCCACTTCTTTCTTCATTCCTAGCTAAAAATATTGGCTTCTTACTAATGTAATTTTCTTCTGAAATCCTGGGTGCCTGACATATGGCACATTATGCATCTCCTTCAACATTTCATTTTTTAGCTCACTAAAATTGGGAAGATATACTTTTCCTTTGTACATGAGAACTCCATCTTCTTTCAACTCATAATAATTAAATTTCTGCTGAAAGTTACTTTTCTTTAATACTTCTTTTATTTTTAAATAATTCTGATTTGAATTTGTTGATGTAACAATTTTATCTTTTAGATATGTCTTGTACATGTTGATGGCTTCAATATGCACTTCATGAGATCTCTTGTTGAGTGCATCATCCACTTGATTTTCCTTTCCCTTTATGTTCTTAATTTTGAAGTCATATTCACTCTGAAATTTCATCCATCTAGTTTTCCTAGCATGTAGTGTTGGTTATACAAACAAATTCTTAGCATACAATTTATGTTGGCAAATATTGAACAAGCAACGAATGCGTGTTGATGATTGTTGTCTTTGATGGCAACAACAAAAATGGCAGGATATGCAGAATTTGGGGATTTGGACGTAAAATCACAGGAGGAACAACATTGAAGAAAACATGCGCATTGAAGAAAACGCGCGCAGCAGAAGTTTACAGAGAAGAAGGAAGATGGTGACTGTCGGATCCCATCCAAATTTCCCGAAAGGCCAATAGCCGTCAGATCTGCAGAAGTTGCGAGGGAGATAAGCCATCGGATAATCGGGGATCGGGATTTCATAATGCAAAGAACAATGACTACGAAAACCCCGAAATCGCGATATGCGATTTTGCGATTTGATCGCAGCCATTAATTTAAGGAGTAATCTGGAGCGTTTATTCGTATGGATGCGTGGCAGCCTGGAGGCTTCATCGGAGAATCGGGGATCGCGAGTTCAAAGTGCAAAGAACACTTATCATTGAAAACCCCGAAATCGCGATATGCGATTTCACGATTTGATCGCAACCGTTAATCA
>ML776903.1:1534238-1550820 GCA_009831015.1 Picea engelmannii | reverse complement strand
GTAAGGTTGAAAATGTATATATTGGTGCAGATTGTTCACCAGAAGAAATTTTGATCAACACCAATATATTCAAAGAATTATGTGATGTATTCTCTTGGTCATATGAAGAGATTCCAGGAATCGACCCTCAAATTTTCGAACATGAGATTAAAACCTACCCAGATGCCAAACCTATTTGACAATGACTTAGAGTTGTCAATCCTAGGAATGCCCTTGTTATTAAGGAAAAGGTGGGAAAATTTCTTAATGTTTGCTTTATCTACTTGGTTCCATTGGCTGAATGGGTATCCAATCCTGTTCCTATGAATAAGAAGCAAGGAACCATTCATGTATGCATGGATTTTGGAGACCCGAATAAGGCATTTCCTAAAGAAAACTTCTCGACACCCTTCATTGATTAGATTATTGATGAGTGTTGGGGAAGTGAGGTTTTTTCTTTTATGGACGCATTTTTAGGATACAACCAAATTCAGACTAAGCCCGAGGATCAACATAAGACATCATTTATTTTTCCTTGGGTTACTTTCACATATTGGAAGATGCCTTTCATCCTTGAAAACGTTGGAGCGACCTTCCAACGAGTTATGAACTTTGTGTTTCATGATCTCAATAATATAGTCGAATCCTATCTCGATGATATCGTTGCTCACTCTCGCAAGAGACTGGATCACTCTACCCACCTTTGGCTAGTTTTTGAAATATTCTGGTATTACTGCATCCATTTGAACCCTCATAAATGCATATTTTGCATTAGTCCAGGTCATCTTCTAGGATTCTTAGTCTCTAAGACTAGGATCATGGTGGATCCGTTAAATGTTGAGGAAATACTTTGATTGCCTCCCCCACACACTATTCATCAGCTTCAAGGTTTACAGGGGAAAGCTAATTTTTTATGTTGGTTTATAGTAAACTATGCCAATATTACTAAGGATTTCATGTGTCTCTTGAAGAAGGACACTCTTTTTATTTGGGATGAGTGAGCCTATGAATCCTTTGATGCTCTGAAGAAAGCCTTGGTATCAATGCCTCTGTTGAAGCCTCTAGACTATAGTAGATATTAACTTCTTTATATCACCGCATACGAAGGGATGATTGGTATGAATTTAGTTCAGGAGGATGATGACCTCCATGAGCATGTCATTTACTATCTTAGTCGAAACTTAGTCGAACCTAAACTCAATTATTCTCATGTCGAGAAGCTAGATTTGGATGCAGTTCACACAGTTCAATAATTACGACACTATATATTTCTTTGCAAAACTACTGTGATTTCCGATGTCAATCCATTTCAATACGTCCTTACTAGGAATATCATAGGGGGAAAATATAACAAATGGATTATCATATTGCAAGAGTTTGATCTTGATTTTTCCTCGGAGAAATCCAAGAAATCACTAGTTTTTTTCTGAGTTAACATCGAACTTCCCTCAGTTGGATGAGGATTCTATTCATGTTGATTCATTTGTGGATGAACAAATTTTCCTTGTCTCGTCATCAGACCCCTGTTATGGAGATATTGTGATCTATCTTCAAACCTTGAAGTTCCCTCAGCATGTTTCAAGAGATGACCGACGACATATACAATATCAAGATAAGAACTACCTTATCGTCGGTGAAACTTTTTATCATCAAGGAGTAGATAATATCTTGCATCATTTCTTGACTCACGAAGAAGCTGAGTCTGTTATTAAAGACTATCACAGTGGGGCTTGAGGTGGTCATCTATTCGAGCTTGCAACAGCTCAAAAACTTTTGCGAGCCGATTATTTTTGGCTGTCTATTTTTAAAGATTGTGTCTAAGTAGCCAAGAAGTGTCACCCTTTCCAGGTGTTAACTCGGAATATGTTCTCACATCCAGTCCCTCTCCACCCATTCATTACCTTCGGTTTCTTCACCAAGTGGGGGGTGGATTTTTTGGATTGAAACCCAACTTTGGTTGGGGGAAACAACATATTATCGTGGTCGTAGACTAATTTAATAAGTGGGTCGAGGCCATACCTATAGTTAAATCCTATGGTTAGACTGTTGCATTTTTCGTGTTCAATCAAATTATAGCCAAGTTCGGAACCCTGAGTGAGATTTCCACTGATCATGGAAGTCACTTTCCAAATGAAATGATGGAAGAATTAGCATCGAAACTAGGGTTTATACATGGTCATTCTTCCCCTTACTACCCCCAAGAAAATGGAAAATTAGAGGCCATGAACAAGTCTCTCAAGACCATTTTGCAGAAATCTGTCAGCCAGAGCAATTATGACTGGCATATCATGCTTTACCCTGTGATTTGGGCATATCGAACCTCGGTTAATACTACCATCGATTTTTCTCCTTTCTAGTTAGTACAGAGTGTGGAGTCGATCCTACCTATTGAATGTGAAATCCCTTCTTTTGTATTGGCAGATACTCTCCTACCTGACACTTCCAATCTCGAACAATGCCTTGTACACCTAGAGATTCTAGATGAGAAACGTAGAGATGCCTCTACAACTATCAAAGAGAATAAATGATGTGTCAAGGTACAATATGATAAGTCTTCCTGTCCTCGGTAGTACATTGAGGGTGACTTGGTCCTATTTTACGACCAAGCCAAAGAACCACTAGGGGAAGGCAAGTTCAAACCGATGTGGCACAGTCCCTATATTGTGTGACGTGTCTTAGGAAAAGGATCCTACAAATTAGAGGATTTTGAAGGGAATATGTTGGTTGAGCCCAAGAATGGGATCTACTTGAAAAGATACTATGCTTGAGCCCCATTAATTGGTGTAACTCTTTGTATACTATTGTATTTTAGTGTATATATATTTTCCTCTTTTCATCTTCATCTTACTTATCAATTTTTCCCTTGGTTGGTAGATGTCAATGAATTCTTTGGTCTACTTACGATTCACAAACAGGGCTAGTCATCATACATGGAACTTGAATTATGTCGCTTGGGTTGTTTACTCACTCGAGGGTCTACTGGTGTCTTCAGGTGGCATTTTCCTAGGGCCATCAATGAATAATATTGTTGGATATAACATTGTTATAGAGATTTTACGCGATGCCATTTCACATGGTATTAGTTCTTTAAAAGTTGACCTGGACTCCCGGTTAGTAGTATGTCAGTTGAATGGAAATTACCTTGTGCGAGACCCTGCTCTACTCCGACAATTCCTACGAGTACTAATTTTGGAACGATATTTTTATTTTATTACTTATCATCACATACCTAGAATTTCTAACTATGTATCTAATGCATACGCTAATTATGTTTTAGATTGGAATTTGTCACATGACTAAAGAAAATAAAACACAATCACCAATGTACACATTGTAATATAAGTAAATCCAAATATCACTATTTTTAATATTTCATCCCTCAAAAAAATATGGTGTTATAGTACAAAATTGGGGCTCACACCCTCAAAATACATGTATGGTCGATCAATACAATAATCATGACATCTACTCCTGGTGTGTTGAATGTGTGTCATGATAGCATAGTATGGCGTTTGCAAGACACTGGAAGCAGTGCACCCAAGCACGGGGCACACCTACCACATGTCGTTGCATCCCCTCTGAAAGATCCTCTACCTGAACCATGAGAATTTTTTATGTCAAATGAGACAGGTTTCCCTGCACATTTTGAATCACTCTCTCTGTGTCTCCTCCCACTGGCTCATCCCCCCAATGCCTTTGTCGATGTCATGGAAGTTTGCCCAGCCACTGCAGATCCACATCTGTGTAAAATACATGTTTTAATTAGTACTTGACATCATCCAAAAATATTTTTGCTTCCCTCTACAAAAATACAAAAAAATGAAATATTCAAAAACTTTGTCATACCCATGTCTCCATAGGTGGAACCTAGTGGTAATGGCATGCCTGTATCTCCTCTGAAATTGATCCCTACATAAGGGTAGTCCTCTGGGGATATCATCTGCCAACGACACCATAAGAAAAACTCATCATTTTAGGGTGTTGGTACCCTACCACCCCACAACTCCCTCATCACCTCAGTCCACTGTGCCATGGATGGATCACGAAGTCCATGCAGAAAAATATCAACTCTAGGGACCAAGCCTGGAACCCTCTCGAAGAAAAAACTACATAGGATAGACATGAACCTGAAGTTCCTCTTCCTACCCTATTTGCAGTTTGTCAACTAGATTTTCATGTTGACTAGCAGTGAGGTGCACCAGTCGTAAACCATGGGTTGCAAGCACTCCATTGAATAGAACATAAGTTTCCTTGATGCCTGATGCAATGAGGTCAACCCTGTGATCTGTGTCAACACTAGGACAACGTTCTTGAGAATCAGATTTTTTATCGCTCTGATTGGGATTTGGATACCTACCTTCTCAGTCCCTACAAATCAATGAGTGGCTATGCATTCCTCTATGTTCATGCCACTCCCCATATCCATGGGATTTTATTTTCACCACCTCACACCGACATGATAATCCTGTCAAAAAATATATGTCCTCAACTTCAATCCTCAATGGTTTCCCAACGAGGTTGAAGGTCTCCATATATGGAATCCATTAGTTCACCAACATATGGAGCAACCTCACTTCATCCCTCATGCCTTTGAGAGCCCAAAATTTATATATCCCACATATTATTAATTCCATTTGGGCCCCTGGATATCTCTCCATAGCAGCATCAACTTCTTCATGCTCTATTTCTCTCCACTCTAGCACCATCCTACAAGTTTAAAATCAATGTTTTGAGTCAGTAACATTTTAAAAATTCAATCCACGGACTTGTACGCGAGTTGCATCTTACAAAGTCATGTATAGTGTTTCATATATGTGTCTAAGAGTCACATATAGGGCTGCATATACATGACCCGATGAACTACAACCGGCGTACACCCTAGTTTCTAATTTGTGTTTTGAAATACTCAGAAAAGGAAACCTAATTCCAAATATTAATACACTAGAAATGAAGAGAAGGGAAATATGACTTACTTGGTCCAAATGGTTGTCAATTCCATGACCCGTGGCTGCCGCAATCCGCAGTTGAAATTCAGGGGAAATTTGTTCCAGAATGCACTATTTGGGTAAAAAATACAAATGGTATAGTAAAATTGGTTATTTTCACTATTTATAGAAACATTTACCCACTTTGCATAGTTTTTTCTAATATTTTGGCATAATGGACTAATAAAGAAATGCATGGAGTTGGTTTTGGTGGTTTATCCAGGGATTCTTGCGGTTTGTAGCACCATGTCACTCATTCATAACTTTGGTAGGTATTTTCTTTGACCAACATATAGGATAGGTCATCACTCTGTTTTTCACATTTGCATTATCCTATAACTGCAATTCATATGCCTTAGGTACAAACCCATTTAATAGTGATACAAAACCTTATTTTTACAACCAAAAGTGTCGTTATTGAATGGTAGAGACTTACCAAACATGGGTTCCCTAGTTAGAACCTATGTACCATTTAGTGCCCATGTAGATATTTTTGTCTATAAGACCGAGAGTCCCTTATAGGTAATATATGACTTTGTATTTGAACCTCATTTCTTACTCACAAGCATGTTGACCTATACCTATGGGACTCCCAATGAGTCTGGTTTAAGCTATTTTCCGACTCTATCAAAAAGTGAAAAGATTTTCGAGTGAACTTGTCTCTTTCACACTCGCAAATTGGATTTGAAAGGATGTCTATCTGGTGAAAGTTTACCCCTTTTCAAAACCAAGTAGACTAAATTTATGAAAAAGGACATTCTTTGGCATTAAGTTGTAATTGTATATCATTATCTTGCTTGCAGTATGGATTCTATTGTTGGTTCTCGCTTTCACATTATAATCCTATCACCTCAATAGTTTGCATCATCATCCAAGCAGATCCTTGTTTATATCCTTTGAAGCTTGACACCCTATACCCCAAGAGGAAACATTCCCTTGAGTGTCCATATCCTGCATGCACCTCCTTGAATTTAGCATAAGTGTGTTGCACTGTTGGAACTAGTTTCTTACTA
Organism: Picea engelmannii; assembly: GCA_009831015.1. Taxonomy (NCBI): domain Eukaryota; kingdom Viridiplantae; phylum Streptophyta; class Pinopsida; order Pinales; family Pinaceae; genus Picea; species Picea engelmannii. Next base: position 1,544,843 of record ML776903.1, on the reverse strand, counting down.
ATGATAGTCATTTCCTCCTCTGTATCATAGCATTCACTTGACTATGAAAAAAAAAAAAAAGATGGGAGGGAAAAGACTATTATCTTATGTTGGCAGCAGTCGTGTCACCTTTGAACAGAGGAATTTTTTTTGAGTCAACTTGTCATCAAAATTTTGGGTTAGCATGACCTTAGGAAGCTAATATAATTACTAAGAGTATACTCCCCTAACTGATTACTCTTACAGTCCCTATGGATATTTTGATTGGTTCCTTCCGCCTCACAAAGTTTCATCAATGAGTCTATGCTACCAGAGTCTTCCATATGTCTCATTCTGTTTTTCAAAGGATGTTTATCAGCTTGTGTCAGCCATTTATCAGAACTCTTCACTTTGCATGTCAGACATACCCTCAGTGTGTCTCAGAGTTACATGAATTTGTATTCCTATCGTGCACCCTAGTCCTACTTTAATTATTGGTAGGTAACCTTGAACCAAACAATTGACATTTCATCATTGGTCGCTGACTGGGGGGTTTCCCTTGTGTTCGATGGCAAAAAATCTATTCACACATTAGGATTTGTGTAGTGTCTTGGATTCCACTAGACTTATTCGTAGTTTCCTCTCCTTTGTCGACAGGTTTCCTCATTGGATACTATTCAAAGGGTATTTTTTGTGCACTACTTGCATCTAGTGCATGTGAAAGACACACAGAGTAGTTGGTTCGTGAACATGTTCTTCATCCGAGTTCCTCCAAATCATTAAGATCCTACTTTGTACCTCGTTTTGAATGATAAGTGATTCCTTAATGCTCTTCTTTCAGTGGGTCTCCTTCCATCGACTTCACCCCATCTATTCTGGAAATGAGACCTAGATTCATATGAGTACCTAGAGGCTTGTAGTCATCAGTGGAAGGCACTCTCTCCATCGACAATTGGGAATACATCAATGTCTCTTGATCGATGGATTCTTCAAGTGTTCGACCTCAACACCTTTATTCGCACTTGTAAGAATGTACTTGGTGCCTTGATACATAATTTCATTATCGGTAGGTTGTCTCATGTTTGTTAACGATATACCTTAATGACCGGTAATCAAACGAAGTCTCATTGTGTTTGACCTCAACTCCTTTATTCACATAATGTAGACTTGCACCTTTGGCAGATTGTGTAGAAGACTTGAAGACATCAATTTATAGTTGCATATTTCCTAATTTTTTTCTATCATTCATTGGACCAGTACCTATATGACTTCAATGATCATGGAGATCAGAATGTACTCAATTGTATTCAGATATATTTAGAATGATTTTGATGTGGTTTTCACTAGGCCTTGTTTGTGACCATGAAAACCTATGGAATGTATCTACTCTTGTATTTCCTATTCATGACCATGGATAGTTGTTTGGTATATTTCCACATGGATCTATAGTGTAATTCAAATTAGTAGCCATGTGCACAAAGTTAGTATGGATTGTAATATTCTTATGAGCAACTAGTTCATCCAGTTAGGTCCCCATTACTCCACTTATGAGAATTATAATATATTCCGGCCATCACAGATACTCCTCTTACTTCACACATTAGGGGGCATCTATTATAGAAAGATTTTCCTCACCATATGCAAACTTGCTCAAAGGGCCTTTTTCCATTTCCCTATGCAGACTTGAAGTCCCTTTTTGTAGTTCCCAGAGCTAAAAATTGTATTTTTCCACATATGCATGCCTTAACATGTATACAGCATGCATATATGCAAGTTGCACCATTACAACCCACGTACATCGGATTTTGTGCTCAAAATTAAAAAAATGGTGTCGGGTTTCCATGTCACGTCATAGGATCCATGATACTTAACCTTAAATATACTAGAAACATTTTGAATTGGCCCTTCAGTTCCATTTGATGGCTATAAATGGACCATATCCAAGCTGTGGAAAAAGGAGGAGAAGAATTCAACTTTGAGAGAAAATTTACTCTGGCTAAATTATTCACTTCATATTGAGTCTGCATCCCTTTGTCCTTTTAAATATGAACACATTCTTCAACCCCCAAGATCTTCCCTATTTGATGGATAACCCCATTTTCTCTCTTATATGATCTTGCCTTTGGTGGAGGATTGAAGTGGTGGAGGCCCAGTTGGAAGGGACTTAGTTTCTCAGTTCTTAATGTGCCGACACAGAATTTTTTCATTCATACACTTTTGTTGATTACATTTTAATAGAAATACCATTTTCTCATGCAATTAATGTATTACAAATATTTGAATTGTTATTCCATGGGAGTATTTGTTTATGAATATTGATGGATTATGTTATTGAATGTGTTAACTTTATATATTATCACTATATGCTTGTGTATCTTGGTTGTTGAGGACAAGTTGTAGGTATATTTCTTTGAGTCAAGTGCTCAATGGTGGACTTCATATAACATCTAGACGAGGTAGGCTATGTATCTTGTCTTGTTGGCATATTTGTTTATATAGCATACATGAGATTAGAGTTGATTTCTGCAGTCATTTCCGTCTGTTGTGGTTTACCCCATGCCATAGAGTGATTTTCCTCGTAACAAGGAGTCTTGGAAACTAGGGTAGCTCCAAATAATTAAATCAATGGAGAAATCAATATGTCTCTTTGGTGGAAAACCTGGCATCTCATCAAAACATCTGCAAATTCCCTCGGGACTACATAATTTTCAAGATTTGGCATATTATCATTGGTTGCCTTTTCCATATGAAATGCATATATTTACATCATTTTCTAAAGGTTATTTTCAACTACAAGGCTGATATTTCTCTAATTGATATTGACCTTGGATTACACTGAAATATTCTGAAGTTCCCTTCCTCATCAAGGCATGTGAAATACTTGTTGTATCAATCTAGGACAACATTATGTTTTTCCAACCAATCCATACCAATCAAACAATCATATGAACCAAGTGGTATGATGTTCAAATCTACTATAGTGTTGACTCCATTCATATCTACTAGGAAATATCTAACAAGCTCCTTAATTCTTCTCTTGGTTCCAGTGGCTAGTTGAACCAACCAAGACTTTTTGTTCTTGCATTTCTTCAACTTAAACCTTTGAACCAACTTTATATATATATATATATATTAATTTTACCTTCTACTTCAATCATGTGAGATTGGTAGTTTGCCTTCATGTTGTCCAAGGCTGCATAGATCCTTGGTGTTGTTCCTGAGTCTGTACTTAAGGCTTTAAAGTACAGTGTCAAGGCATCCAAAAGTATACTAAAGGTTGATGAAGGATTACACTAACCTTCGGTATGGGAAACTAATGAGGATTTATATGTTCTTGCTGTCTAGCTTCCAACTGTTCCTGGGTAGTAATATCTTGTTCAATGGATGCCCATGAACGTTCTAATTCCCCACGGGTGTTAGCAGTTTTAAGGATTGTATCAAAGAGATGTAAAGCGATATGATTTTGATTAGATAATCCGGGTTGAATATCAGGTTGAGTAGCTGTAGGGACATTCATTTGAGGAAACAATACCCATGTGGAAACAATTTAGGGAGAAATTTTAACGTTGTTTCGATTTGGTCGGAATAAGAGAAATTTTTGCATGAAGAACAAAATAGGAATGTAAACTGAAGGCCCTTTCCCGTAACTGTATTATTTTTAGTAAAGATGTGGAATGAGAGAAGAACATTTAGCTGTAGATAACGTAAGGCTCCTGTTAATAGAAAACTCACACATACATAGAAGAAGAAATTGACATAGAAATAATTGACATAGTGTAAATGAATATAAAATTCTGTAAATGCAAATTGGTCTTACACCTACTGATAGTTGGTGCAGAGGAAAGACAAGAAACAATTACAGAAAGATGAAATCCCTTCACTATAGTAGTGGTCGTACTAAATTATAGTGATACACATCAATTATGAAGAGTGAAATGAAATGAAACAAGAAACATAATGAAACAAACTTGCAACACAGTCATGACGGAATCGGGAATCTTCGAATTTGCTTCTATTAACTTCTTGAATGCAAAAACTCTATTACAATCCTTTCCAAAAAAGTCCATCCCTTGGCTCTTCTTTTTGTGATCTATTTATACAAATTTTCCCTCCTACTCTATTTTCGAAAAGTGCCAGGTGCTTGTCTTTGCGTAGATTTGGTGCATATGATACATTTGTCTATGAAATGGGATACAAGCTGTGAAGGCTCGGTTTGACAGCTGGGAGGAGCGAAATCACTCCATCTCTTATACTATGTTTTCAAAAGGTGCCAGGAGCTTGTCTTTGCGTGGATTCGGTACATATGATACATTTGTCCATGAACTGGGATACAAGTTGTGAAGGCTCTGCTTGACAGCTGGCCTCGGCGAAAATAGCACTCTCGAGCCAACTGCGGAAGTTTATCACCTATTTGTGCGTCAATGATGTGAAGAGCGCTGAGTTGCGCGCTCGGTTGAATCAAATGTTTATCAACTTGAGCTATATCTACCCTGTCCATCTTAGAGATATGCACCGACTCTCTTTCATCCTTTTCCTTTATATTGAGGGAGATCTAATCTACATTCATTTGCCTTAGCATATCTGAGTCACCTCCATTCTCCATTCCTAGCAGCTCGCCATCTATGGCATTGAAAGCTTCTTGTAAATAATTAGTTACCTTTTGAGCATGTTCCTTGCTTAAGGTAATATTATGTTCCCAATATTTTAACAGAATATTACCTCTTGCTTGTTAAGCGATGGTGAGTCCTGGAGAATTTGTCGAAAACCTGTTGTTGGTAGCTATCACCGCCTCTTGAAAATCGACCCAAGCAGCCTCTGCGTTCCTTTCTTTGACAGTCAGATTTTCTGAAATATGATGCATTAACATGCAATCTTCTCGGATGACCCCCACTTTGTCTAACAGACTTTGTTGTACAGAAGAGATCCTTCCCCCGATATCAATCACTCGGGATTTAAACCCCTCGACGTCGATCATTTTTCTTTCGGCATCCTCTAACTGAGCCTGTAACCCTATGATCATACTCCTCTGCTGACTTGCCTGGACCCGACCATCTCGAATCACTGAATTTTCTTGCTCCAGCTTAATTTTGAGCGTTTCTATCTCATTTTTATCAGCCAATCTAGCCTGTCCATCTCTATGTTAGCCTGGCCCTTGGCATTTTCTGTGGCTGTAGCCAACCTGGCCTCGAGGGTCCTGATGAGGCAATTCTTTCTTTTTAATTGGAGATTCATCTGCCCAACCGAGAACTGATTTGCCGAAGCGTAGGTGCCCAGTGTTCCAGCGATTTCAGTAGCAAGCTGGTCACTTTTCTTGCTCTTGCCATCTGTCATGATTTTGTATTTTTTAATAGTGGACTCTCCCTCTTGATAAAATTCTTGCTTCACTACAACTTTTCTCTTTTTGTCAAAAAATAATTCATTAGGAGGGAGTTCCTCTGCCTTTATAGGTCTCAGTTCTTCACCAAATATCCATCCCTCGCTAACATCTCCCTGTGCTGACTGCAAGGGTGTGACAGAGGTGATGGGTTCCTCGATCTACTTCGCCGCCTTTCCTGGTGTGACGAGTGAGTCCTGCTCTTTCGGAGGATCAGAGGTCATCGTCTTAGTTTCTGGATTCTGAATTTCTAGCGGGTCTGTGTTTCTTACTTCCACCTTTGGACTATGTTCCTTGGGTGGGTCAGTATTCTCCTCTTCTGTTTCGGGATTCTTCTCCTGCTCGGGATTCTTCTCCTGCTCCCCTTCCTGACGTTTTTCAGGGTTAGAAGTTTGGCCCTTAGAACTTTCAGCCTCCTTCCCTTTATCCTTGGAAAGACCCAAAACTCCTAACACAATGGGGAGACATCTTTTTCTATGTTCCTGAAACTTTAAGACCGAGGCCATGTCTTCGGGTGCTAAAGATCTGATTCGAACTAGCACTTCCCCATAGGACCTCGCCCCTCGAAAAACATCATCCGAGGGTGAACACTCGTGTTCAAACTTCTTCAATCCACAATTTGCCAAATGGGTGCTTAGGATTCTTTGAGGATCATGCTTTTTGTACTCAATAGAGACCAAACTCAAGTCTTCTAAGGTTGCAGCCTCAGCCTTAGCATGTCCAAAATCCAATAAAGAATATGAATTTAGCCGAATGGGGAAAAACGGCCATACCTTCTTCGATGATGCTTTAAGATCTTTACTGACTCTGCCAATCACTGTTTGTCGGGCAATCTCGCGACAAGCCAGCTTGTCGGGGATGAACAGTGGTAGCGCAAGCGGAGGAACAACAGCTCCGGAAACTCTAAAATAGGAGAACTCTGCTTCTACGTACCAGTCCGTGATACGACTTAGATTTGAAGCAATGCTATCCGAGATGCGAGGTGGCGAACGACCAAAAATGGAGATGTGCAGGGGCACCATCACCCAGTTGAAAATATCATAAACAAATTCATTTGCTTTATTTTCCCAGAATTTATCATGATATCCATGCACATTTTTTTCTTGGGTTGGGATCCAAGCCCAATTCATCAAAGGAAAAGGTGTCATGGAGCATATCGCGTCCATGATATACGCTGACATGAAGAATGTGGATGGTCCCCCGGCTTCTTTCTGCTCCCTGTACTCTGTAATCATGTTCAACAAACTATCCGAGAGTATTTTCGCCCAATTAAATGAGCAACCTTCTGCTACCCGAAATATGAGAGGTACCCACGCAATGTAGAAATGAGAAGTATCCTCCCTACCGAACAGTCGACATGTCATCATCGCCAAATACATATATTGTGGCTCCAGCGAGGCAATTGAATACACGCCCTTGTCATTCACTCTAAAAGTTGTGAAGCGCGAGACCCAATCCTTTATCAAACCTGGCATAGTTTTGTCATATTTTGTGCACTCCTTCTTTTTGAATTCCTCCAGGAATTCAGCATTGTATGTGTATTCAGAAGTTGCTGGGAGTTTGTACATGTTTTGTATATGCTCTGGTCTGAAAGTTTTGACCGTGGTCCATTGGTCACTTATGATAGTTTTGGTGGGTAGGTCAACATGATCCAATGCCCATCGTATCATGTCGTAGTATGGGAGCAATCGAGGTCTGGTTGCAACCAGGTGCATTCCCGACTGAACAACTATCTTGTACTTCGTGTTCAAGTCATCTTTTTCGTTATCATTGTCATCAAAGTCTGAGTAATTCACCAATTCAGATTGAAGAATGTCCGAAACAAATGACCAATTGGGTACTGAGCCGCCAGTCCGAGGTGAAGTATCAGCGACAGTGTCAGAACCCTGTTCTGCGATTTCGACCTTTGCCTTCGCAGCTTTCCGTGGAGCCATGGCTGAAGCTTGGTTTTTCGCTCTTCTGTGATAGACTTGTGTATACATGCATAAATTTAGTTCGCTCGGAGAAAGGTGAGCTCTGTGCGCTTATGAGAAATGTTTAAAATAGAATGAAACTCTCGTATATATTTGAAATAATTCTGTCAAATCACAAATAAAAACAAATTTATTGCATAAATCCGATCTTCTTTATTCGTGGATTTACCCTAATTCTTCATTAATGTCATCAATGTCTGGCGTCTTGACAGGAAGTCGGGTTATGGAGAGAAATTAACTACCTCGTGAAGTGTGCAAACCTCGATGCGCGAGACTTATCTCGTTATATTTTAAAATATTCAAAATATAGCAACGTTAAAAATATTCTCGCTTTTTGCTGCATCAGGGATTTCCTTTTAACATTTTAAGATTTCAACTCACGAGACTGCGAGTACCGATTTTGATTTAAAATATAATCGTGATCTAAAGCATGATTAATTTCCTAATCATTTTACTCGCGGTATCGTGACTTGGAACTTCGAAGATAAAATTTTGGGAGATTAGTATGCAGAGTTGCGATATCGCGATGTGGCGATAATTAAGGCTCGAATTATGAGAAAGAAATCTTAGATTAGGCGACTAATTAATCTTGCTATAATCATGTCGCAACTTCATGAATCGGGGTTTTGGACACCTTAACTTTATGAGAGAAAGTGTCGAGTGGCGATGTGCCGAGAACCAAAATTAACTACGGTTAGTTTTTTACCTTTAGTCCTTGACCAAGGTTATCACAAAAGTTATCGTGTTCTCGGCTCTCGAGGCTATAAAAAAATAAAACTTAGGTTCAATGAATGTCGAGGCGTGAATTCCCAAAAATGCATACTCATGAGTTAAAATTTTTACCTTAGTTAATGTTTTGCGCGAAAAAACAAAAAACTAATTCGCAGTTTTGCGTTTTGGGACTTATGAATTCAAAGATTGAAGTATCTGGCTTGCAATATCCCGAAATAAAAAAAAAGAGCAAACATACTCGCAAAAAATGGATCTTTTTCGAAAGTGAAAAAGCGTTGCTATCCAGGCGACAAGGTTTCAGAGTTTTAAGATTTCGGAAGGAAAAGAAAAACAAACTTTAGATCTCACGTATCAAAAATTGAAAAAATTGCGCGAGGTGAAAAACAAGGGCGGCTCAGACATAGGCTCCAACTAGGGATCTTGCTTCCCTGTGAGGCAGGAAGAACAGTAGACCAAGTGCCAATATTGGGTAAATGGAGTCATAGGCTAAAATCAACAGAAAAATTTAAGAAAAAAGATAGAAAGGGGGAGGAAATCTTCGCTTGGTACCCCAGAATTTTTTTCGAAATCAGTTATTCTTTCCAAACACAGTTGAAGTCACTTCCACAACTTTCCCTTTCTCGCTACTAACTTAGGAGACGCTTTAAGACAGTCAAAATGACCCTAGGATATTCAACAAATCTTACGATTCTCAGCTTGCATTAAAAGATTGCAATTATACAATTTTAAATTGGGAAGTCCCACCGGAATTTGGGGAGATGATCAGGCTTTCGAAAAGTGTTGGTTACCAGAGTAGATTGATATTTATGTGTAACAGCCTTATATATCTCTCAGACATTTTTTCACTACCAGCAAGCCTGTTCAGTACCCCGGTGAAGTTGTCTGACCCCTTTTTTACTAAATTTCTTTTCACCACTTCGGAAAATATTTATGCGTTTAAATGCTAAGACGAGGGAAATCATTTCTGAATTTCCTTTCATCGTCTTAATGGACTAGGTGGGGGCAATCATTTCTGAATTTCCTTTCACCACCTGTCTTAGTATTTATTTTTAAAACACGAAGATGGGAGCAATCAGTTTTTATCAGGGCTGAGATATGTGTAATATTTTTTATCAGAGGTCTGTCCACTTATTTTGATGACTCAGTATCAACCTTCCTTTGGCCCTCACAAGACCTTTGGTTCTTAGGGAGATAGGGGAGAATAATAAAATTTTAAGGAACATCCTTTTCAAGCAAGCTTTGATTTTTCCGACGCTGTTGAAAAACCTAGGAAAGTTAGGATTGCGATAAACGTCCCTTAGCTTATCAAAAGATCAAGTAGTTGTGAAGACCAGCTTTCTTATTAAGATATGCTTCGGAATCCCTTAGGTTTAAAATGAAAAAACCTTTACCCCTTCACAAAGACTCGGGAAGATAGTGACTCGATAAAAGTTAGGCCCAAAAATTGACAGAAAACAAGGCAGCAATTCGATGGATTAATATACAAAGGGTCACAACGATTCAGGACTGGTTTTCGAATATATATTTAGGAACAAAAATTATGAGTGACTTTTTTTAGGTTCAATGTACTCATTTTAATTGAAGATTATGAAGCCAGAAATATTTCTGTTATCTAACCTTTTGTATTGCAAATTTGAAAAATGTTACCTTAGTTTTCTTAAACAACCTTACATGAACTGTTTATTGAGAAAACTCACCTCTGTCTTTTCTTTTCAATTTCTTTTTGGATTATGAATTTTCTTATGTATCACCTGTTTTATGTCGTTCTATTCCCAACATCGACCTTCATATTATTCTTTTAGCTGGTTTCGTCTGCAACTGGAAATGTTGCAACAACCAATACAACTTTTATTGAAAATGTGTTGAGAGTTTAGGAACGAAAACCAAAAAATTAAAAGTAAATGTTTGATCGTAAACATAAATATGTACAAAAACTCATAATAAAATTTATTTATTTACAAATATATACATATAATTTCCTATTTCATTTTATTTCTCTTTTATTCGATGACTATCACGTCATGTAGTGCTTTAAGTATCGCCCGTTGATCGGGGTGCTGAGAACCTCTCCATCAATATTTTCCAGAAGAAAGGAATTCTTTCCTTCTGGGGCCGAGACCCTGAATGGTCCATACCAAAGGTGATCAAATTTTCCATGCTTAGCGGCTTCTTCCCTTCTCGCATCCCATCTTAACACTAAATCACCTGGGAGGAATTCTCTATTCTTTGCCTTGATGTCGAACAATGCTTTCATATCATCCTAGTATTTCTGCATTTTCTCATCAACCTCTACTCTGTGTTGTTGAACCTCAATCAGCTGATTAATTCTTCTGGTTACATGATTGGGTTCTTCATTCTGATCCTGCCACAATTTCATCACTGGCAATGCTAAGTTTATAGGCAGAACTGCATCAGTGCCATAGACCAACTGTTCGTGCTCTTTTCGTCGATGTGTGAGCAAAAAGTGAGCACTTACATGCCTAGTTGGGCTCTTCTAGTCATGACAGCTGTAATGCAAAAGGTTAGAAAGAAAACAATAAAGGTATTAACAAGAATTAAACTAGAACT
>ML776903.1:1517940-1534138 GCA_009831015.1 Picea engelmannii | reverse complement strand
ATATAATGCGTGCATGCGCTAGTTTACCATGGGCGCGGTGCGCTTTTTAATCTTTTTAGCCAACTTTGTATAGTTTTGGCCCTTTTGATGTGCTGTGGAGTTAATCCTTGTGCCATGGATGATGGTTTTTCTGTGTTGATGATTTTGAGTTCTTGTCGCCCTGTGCGGACGAAATTTCAGTGATAACACCAACTGGAAAGGAGAAATGCCGATAGACCTTTTAGTGCTGATGCGATTTGCCCACAATGTGTACTTCAAATGCACATGCCAGGACCTTTTGTTTTTATCCAGTACTTTTTTTATCACGTTTACCAGGCTCTTGTTAGATGATTCGGCCAATCCGTTTCCCTAAGGGTAATAAGCAGTGGAATGGACGAGAACGATACTATACTTTTGGCAGAAATTGATCATAGCCATGGATTTGAAAGCCTGGGCGTTGTCGGTAAAAATCTTTCGGGGACACACGAATCTCGACAAGATGTTATCTTCCAAGAAGTTGATTACTACTGAGTTTGTTTCCCTTTTGGTTGGAATTGCTTCTACCCATTTTGTAAAATAATCTGTGGCTGTTAAGATCCACTTATGCTGAGCACTGGAATGGGGATTAATTTCCCCTATGAAGTTTAATCCCCATTGTTGAAATGGGGCTTTGGTTTTGACTGGAACGAGCGGTAGTGCAGGGAGTTTCTGCTTACCAGTGAATATTTGACATGAGTAACAGGCGCGTACTTTGGCATTGACATCCAAAAATAGTTTTGGCCAATAGTATTCGGCCCTCAGGATCTTGTAGGCTGTGGCCCTCCATGCATGGTGTCCTCCACATATTCCTTCATGAAATTCTTCTATAACCCGTGGGGTTTCCGACTCAATCAAATAGACTAGTAAGAACCCGAGTGGATCCTTCCAATATAGTTGATTTTCGGAGATGCAATATTTTGCAGCATGGAGTTTTAAAGTTCTGCATTTGGCTGGTGTTAGTCCTTCTGGACATTTCAGGTTTAACAGATAGAAAACTATATCTTTATACCATCCTGATGACATGAATTTTTCTTCAACCTTGCTTGGATGTGTCTGGTCATCTGGCTCTTGTAAATGTGTGTCTTTGTCTTCCCCTTGTAGCAATTGATGTCAAGAGCTCTAAGGTTTGACTCAGCCAAGAGTTTGGCTAGACCCTGCCCCTTTATCAATTTAGTAGGCTTGACTTCCAGATCAAATTATTGTATTTTAGCGAGCCAGCACCCTCGTTTTCCATCATTATCTGGTTGTACCAATATATCTTTCATAGCACTGGTTGGTACGTACGCGATAATTTTTGAATGCAGGATGTAAGTTCTAAATGCTTTAAGCGCTTTCACCATTGCGTACACCTGTTTTTCTATTATATCATATTTTAGTTCGGTGTCTCTAAGGCTCTTGCTAAAAAACACGATCGGGCGTTCAAATCCTTCATCATCTTTTTGCAGTAATACCGCGGCGATAGTATGTTCAGAAGTGAACGAGAAGATGAGGAAATCTTTCAAGTAATCTGGGCTTGTTAACACAAGTGCTTCACTGATGACTTTTTTAATATGCTTGAATGATGCTTTGGCCTTGGTCGTCCAATTTACTCTGCTATCCTTTTTCATCATTCCTGTGATCAATTTGACAACCTCAGCAAAATTTGGTACAAACCTTCGTAAAAAAATTATTGTACCTAAGAAAGATTGAATTTCTTTTACGTTTCTAGGAATCCTGATAGTTTGTATTGCTTCAACCCTCTTAGGATCGATCCTGATCCCATCTTTAGATACGATATGCCCCAGTAGCTTACCTTCCCGCATAGCGAAATGTGATTTCTTTGGGTTCAAAGATAGGCCATACCTGCGGCATTTTTCGAAAGTCTGTTTTAAAAGGATCAAATGTTCTTCATCGGTTTTAGAGAAAACTGTTAAATTGTCAAGGTAGATTACTACGAACTTATCTCTTTCTACGACGAAAGTGATGTCCATAGCGCGCTGGAATGTAGCCCTTGTATTCATCAAACCAAAAGGCATTTTATCATACATGAATGTACCCCATGGTGTGGTGAAAGTGGTTTTTTCTCTGTCTAGCTCGTTCATGGCGATTTGGTTGTACCCAAAAAATCCATCTATCATAGACATCTGATTTTCTCCAACTACCCTTTCCAGGACGTGGTCCATTTTGGGGAGTGGATAATTATCCTTAAGAGAGGACCTGTTCAAGTTCCAGAAATCCACACATAGTCTGATTTCTCTGTTCTTTTTTCTGACAGGGACTAAATTTTCCACCCAGTCTGAATACCTTAGAGGTACGACTATTTTCGCATCTAAAAGCTTCTTAACTTCCTTTTCAATGAAATGTAACAAAATGGGGTTAAATTGCCTAAGATTTTTCCTAAAAGGCTTGACCTCGGGCTTCAAAGGTATCTTGTGCTCAATTATGGAAGTATCATACGTTCGAAGCTCTTCATAGGACCAGGCGAAAACATCGGTATACTGTTTGAGTAGGTCTCGGTATTGGTCTTTTACATTGGGAGGGAGGAATTTAGATATCTTTACTACCCTGGCTTCTTTTTCAGTTCCTATGTCGCAATCCTCCACTTCTTCTGGTTGGGGCTGCAAAGTAGATTTCACAGGTATGTCGTTCTGATTGAAAAGTCTTTCTAAAGGAATTAAGCCTTTCGGGATCTGGTTGTTTTTAAGGACCAACATGCGATGATCCGCTATTTTATCTTGAAAGGTTTCAGGGTCCTCACCCTCTCACATAATCCACATCGGGTCGTTTTGGTTTTCTTGGTCTGGATGAGTTTCAGAGAACTCACCTATTTCCATAAGAAATTTCTGAATTTGTTCATCATCTTCAAAGATCTACCAATGTCTTACATTGTCGGGTATAGAGGGTTTATATCTGATTTCAATATGATATTTTAGTTTAACGTCTGTGGGAGGAGAAAAGGTTGAGGCTGCCTTAGCCAATGCGTCAGCATGTAGATTCTCTGTGCGAGGAATAAAATGGATTTTTATAGATGAGAAAAAATTCTCCATCAAATCCCAAGCACAATTTCTGTATGTGCTTAGTCTGGGATGCTTGGCTTGGTATTGCCGGTTTATTTGTCTTACTATCAATTCCGCGTCACCGTAAAACTCCAAGTTTTTTATACTTAACTTCTTTGCAGCCTCTAAACCTAAGATTAATGCTTCATACTCACATACGTTATTGGTGTAATATATATCCCACTGCAAATGATATGAGAAAGGAACAATAAACTTACCTTCAGGTGCTACTAAAAGTATGCCAGCACCAGCTCCTTCAGAAGACGAAGCGCCATCGAAGTACATTTTCCAGATACCACCCTTGCATAGTTCTTCAGTCAATGGGATAATATCTTCTTGCTTCATATCAATTTCTTCTGGACACCATTCTAAACCACCATCAAAAGACAATATGCAATTTCCCAGATCTTGGTCTGCAACGTAGATGGGAAAGTTATTTGGATTTTGAGGATCACTGACAGTATACGCCAATCTTGTTTCTCTGTACAACTGGGTGAACTGACCACCGAATATAGGGATTGTGGCATATGAAATGTCCAATTGTAGAGAACCCCCCAACTTGGCTCCCCATGATCTGGATAACAACATACCATATTTGGGAGGAATGTCTGCAATAACCACATCCATCAAGATACTCTTGACCGGGACCTGAGCCAGGGTAACAACCAGATATTTTATCATCCCCATACATTTAAATTTTCTCGAATCGAAAGAGTATAGATCTCCATAGGGTCTAGTGATCTGGAGGCCCAACCTCTCCATTATAATTTTGGGCATAACATTATGTGAAGCCCCGGAGTCTAACATACAGTTATGCAGTAACAGATCATGTATATTCAGGGTGATGTAGAAAGGAGAGACGTTATCTTTAGAACCCTCAAAATGAGGACCAAAGGTGATGTTAGGTCTGTCGTCTTCTAGGTTGATAACATCAAAGTGACTTTCTGGCTCATAAACACCCATCACTTTGGCAATTTGCTTCCGATAAGCGGGGTTTTTTGCTAGTTCTACCAAAGGAATCGGTATCTTAATTTTATTTGATTCATTTTCAAAATTATAGGATGTATTTGCCTTGTCTGTTTCTTTGGTTAAGACTTCTGGGATTTTTTCTTCCGACTTGTTTGTCTGGATCACTTTATCACTCGTGACCTTAGTCGAAGACGTAACTTTATCTATCGATCATGTTTCCTTTGTTTGGGTTTCAACTTTTTTCACCTCAGACTCTCGAGTTTTGGCTACCTTGACTTTATTACTGGGTAACAATGTCTCTTCCAAAGGAGGTTCATGAGATTGACCCCTTTGCAGGATTCTCTTAGGTTGGTCAGTTGAGGTGGGCTTATTTTTAGATCTTAGATTGTATTTGGGTTGAAAATCAGCCGCTATCATTTTTGTTTCTGGTTGAGATATGCAGAGGTCGGGATGATCACCTTCTTCATCTTCATTAGAAGGTCGAGAGGTATTCAAAGATTTCTCATAGTCTTCCTTGGTCAAAAATGACTAGGAACATTCATCACCGAAACACGCGACTTCATCTTCTGAATCTCCTAAATCTTGGAGGTCATTTGCTCCTATAAAATTTTCGTGTTTTAGTGGGGCTTGTATTTTTTGATCTTCATTCTTTATTTGCCTCTGTTGATTTTGGGGATTTGGGTTTCTCCTGAAGTCCCTTTTGTTAGAAGAATCAACTTTAGCCTGATCTAACTCCATCCTAGAGATTTTTTTAGACAGATCTTTAATTATTCGGGCCATATCATCTACTCTATCGTCAGTGTATCTATTTGACCCCGAAGGACCCGCTGGTTCCCTATAGCGTCTATTTTCACGGTTGACTGTTTCTACTTTAGCCTTTAACTTACCTGAAGCCGTCATATTAGATTCTATTTCGACAGCATCGTCTTGCATTCTATTCAGGGTGGCTCCTCTTCTTTCTTGTAGAAGCAATGCAAAATCAAGCTCGAAGGCTCCTGCAAAGGTTACTTTGCCTGAGGGTTCAGAAGGTTTAACAGTGGCTGGAATTTTATTATAAAGTTTGTTAAATCTCAGAATAAATTCCATAACGGTTTCTGAGTTCTTTTTCTTTAGGGACCCAAACTCGGTAAGGTAATATAAGTGATCCTTTCGCTCTCCCCATTGTCTAAGGAAAGCATCTTCCAAAGTGTCATATGTCTGAATAGAAGCTGCAGGAAGACTCTGAAACCAAGTTCGGACCTGTCCTTCGAAGAGCTGGACAAGTAGTCTCGAATAGACATCCTCGTGCTCAATACCACAGATGTCTGCAAACTGGTCAAAAAAAATTATATGCTCAGATGTGGTTAGATCTCCTCCCCGGTGAACTTAGGAATATTTTGAATGTAGTTGTTAGGTAAATCATGGAGGTGAACGGGTAAAACTAGGGGAGCGTATCTCACTGCTACTTTTGCAAATACTCTGGGAGGAGGGACGTTCAGTTGTCCTCCACCTCCTCCTCTGACGCCTGCCATCGACTTGGGAGTAGGAAATGAGGGTGTAACACACTCTTTTGAATCAGGTGAAACTGGGAAATTCTATTGAAGAAAAGCTGGTATGTCAAAAGACAATGATCTTTCTAAAGGACCTTTTCCCTTGTTTATAGATGGGAAAGACTGATGGATCTCACTCCTAAATTCAGAGTGGTTTGTTTTCGGATCACCGGTATCAGACATAGGGATGCAAGAAGTAGGAGGTTCTGAAGGGAATTTAGTCTTTACAAGTGGGTTTTTGGGTTTATTAACTGAAGCAGTTTCCTCAAACGAGCCTCTCGCTCTTAAAAAAATTTCAGGATTATTAACTAGCGCAATCAGTTTGCCACCCGGGTTCTATCTGGTATGATTTCTACCAGATGCCAGTTTGTGTTTCAGTGGAGTCGCCAAGTGAAAGATTTAAAAAAGCCTTAAAAATGTGTGCACTCTATGTTCACTATCAAAGAGTAACACTATCAATGAAATAGTTTGTCGTTTTCCCAGGGAAAAGATTTCGTAACTTCGGCCCCCGGCAACGGTGCCAGAAAGATGTTGTTCCTGAGTCTGTACTTAAGGATTTAAAGTACAGTGTCAAGGCATCCGAAAGTATACTAAAGGTTGATGAAGGATTACACTAACCTTCGGTATGGGAAACTAATGAGGATTTCTACGTTCTTGTTGTCTAGCTTCCAACTGTTCCTGGGTAGTAATATCTTGTTCAATGGCTGCCCATGAACGTTCTAATCCCCCCCGGGTGTTAGCAGTTTTAAGGATTGTATCAAAGAGATTTAAAGTGATATGATTTTGATTAGAGAATCCGGGTTGAATATCAGGTTGAGTAGCTGCAGGGACAGTCATTTGAGGAAACAATACCCGTGTGGAAACGATTTAGGGAGAAATTTTAACGCTGTTTCAATTTGGTCGGAATAAGAGAAATTTTTGCATGAAGAACAAAATAGGAATGTAAACTGAAGGACCTTTCCCGTAACTGTATTATTTTTAGTAAAGATGTGGAATGAGAGAATAAAATTTAGCTGTAGATAACGTAAGGCTCTTGTTAATAGAAAACTCACACATACACAGAAGAAGAAACTGACATAGAAATAATTGACATAGTGTAAATGAATATAAAATTCTGTAAATGCAAATTGGTATTACACCTACTAATAGTTGGTGCAGAGGAAAGACAAGAAACAATTACAGAAAGATGAAATCCCTTCACTATAAGTGGTCATTCTAAATTATAGTGATACACATCAATTATGAAGAGTGAAATGAAATGAAACAAGAAACATAACGAAACAAACTTTCAACATAGTCGTGATGGAATCGGGAATCTTCGAATTTGCTTCTATTAACTTCTTGAATGCAAAAACTCTATTACAATCCTTTCCAAAAAAGTCCAACCCTTGGCTCTTCTTTTTGTGATCTATTTATACAAATTTTCCCTCCCACTCTATTTTCAAAAAGTGTCAGGTGCTTGTCTTTGCGTAGATTTGGTGCATATGATACATTTGTCTATGAAATGGGATACAAGCTGTGAAGGCTCGGTTTGACAGCTGGGAGGAGCGAAATCACTCCATCTTTTGTACTCTGTTTTCAAAAGGTGCCAGGTGCTTGTCTTTGTGTGGATTCGGTACATATGATACATTTGTCCACGAACTAGGATACAAGATATGAAGGCTCTGCTTGACAACTGGCCTCGGAGAAATAGCACTCTCGAGCCAAATACGGAAGTTTATCACCTATTTGTGCGTCAATGATGTGAAGAGCGCTGAGTTGCGCGCTTGGTTGAATCAAATGTTTATCAACTTGAGCTATATCTAACCTGTCCATCTTAGAGATATGCACTGACTCTCTTTCATCCTTTTCCTTTAGATCAAGGGAGATCTGATATACATTCATTTGCCTTAGAATCTCTGAGTCACCTCCATTCTCGATTCCTAGCAGCTCGCCATCTATGGCATTGAAATCTTCTTGTAAAGAATTAGTTACCTTTTGAGCCTGCTCCTTGCTTAAGGTAATATTATGTTCCCAATATTTTAATAGAATATTACCTCTTGTTTGTTCAGTGATGGTGAGTCCTGGAGAATTTGTCGAAAAAATATTGTTGGTAGCTATCACCACCTCTTGAAAAGCGACCCGAGCAGCCTCTGCGTTCCTTTCTTTAATAGTCATATTTTCTGAAATATGATGCATTAACATGCAATATTCTCGGATGACCCCCACTTTGTCTAACAGACTTTGTTGTACAGAAGAGATCCTGCCCCTGATATCAATCGCTCGGGATTTAAACCCCTCGACGTCGATCATTTTTCTTTCGACAACCTCTAACTGAGCCTATAACCCTGTGATCATACTCCTCTGCTGACTTTCCTGGACCCGACCATCTCGGATCACTGAATTTGCTTGCTCCAACTTAATTTTGAGCGTTTCTATCTCATTTTTATCAGCCAATCTAGCCTGTTCCATCTCTATGTTAGCCTGGCCCTTGGCATTTTCTATGGCTGTAGCCAACCTGGCCTCGAGGGTCCTGATGAGGCGATTCTTTCTTTTTAATTGGAGATTCATCTGCCCAACCGAGAACTGATTTGTCGAAGCGTAGGCGCCCAGTGTTCCAGTGATTTCAGTAGCAAGCTGGTCACTTTTCTTGCTCTTGCCATCTGTCATGATTTTGTATTTTTTAACAGTGGACTCTCCCTCTTGATAAAATTCTCACTTCACTACAGCTTTTCTCTTTTTGTCAAAAAAGAACTCATTAGGAGGGAGTTCCTCTGCCTTTATAGGTCTCAGTTCTTCACCAAATATCCATCCCTCTCTAACATCTCCCTGTTCCGACTGCAAGGGTGTGACAGAGGTGATGGGTTCCCCGATCTGCTTCGCCACCTTTCCTGGTGTGATGAGTGAGTCCTGCTCCTTCGGAGGATCAGAGGTCATCATCTTAGTTTCTGGATTCTGAATTTCTAGCGGGTCTGTGTTTCTTACTTCCACCTCTGGACTATGTTCCTTGGGTGGGTCAGTATTCTCCTCTTCTGTTTCGGGGTTCTTCTCCTACTCAGGATTCTTATCCTACTCCCCTTCCTAACGTTTTTCGGGGTTAGAAGTTTGGCCCTCAGAACTTTCATCCTCCTTCCCTTTATCCTTGGAAAGACCCAAACCTCCTAACACAACGGGGAGACATCTTTTTCTATGTTCCTGAAACTTTAAGACCGAGGCCATGTCTTCAGGTGCTAAAGATATGATTCGAACTAGCACTTCCCCATAAGACCTCTCCCCTCAAAAAACATCATCCCAGGGTGAACACTCGTGTTCAAACTTCTTCAATCCACAATTTTCCAAATGGGTGCTTACAATTCTTTGAGGATCATGCTTTTTGTACTCAATAGAGACCAAACTCAAGTCTTCTAAGGTTGCAGCGTCAGCCTTAGCATGTCCAAAATCCAATAAAGAATATGAATTTAGCCGAATGGGGAAAAATGGCCATACCTTCTCGATGATGCTTTAAGCTCTTTACTGACTCCGCCAATCACTATTTGTCGGGCAATCTCGCGATAGGCCAGCTTGTCGGGGATGAACAGTGGTAGCGCAAGCAGAGGAACAATAGCTCGGAAAACTCTAAAATAGGAGAACTCTGCTTCTACGTAGCAGTCCGCGATACGAATTAGATATGCAGCAATGTTATCCGAGATGCAAGGTGGCGAACGACCAAAAATGGCGATGTGTAGGGGCACCATCACCCAGTTGAAAATCTCATAAACAAATTCATTTGCTTTATTTTCCCAGAATTTATCATGATATTCATGCACAATTTTTTCTTGGGTTGGGATCCAAGCCCAATTCATCAAAGGAAAAGGTGTCATGGAGCATATCCCGTCCATGATATACGCTGACATGAAGAATGTGGATGGTCCCCTGGCTACTTTCTGCTCCCTGTACTCTATAATCATGTTCAACAAACTATCCGAGAGTATTTTCTCCCAATTAAATGAGCAACCTTCCGCTACCCGAAATATGAGAGGTACCCATGCAATGTAGAAATGCGAAGTATCCTCCCTACCGAACAGTCGACATGTCATCATCGCCACATACATATATTGTGGCTCCAGTGAGGCAATTGAATACATGCCCTTGTCATTCACTCTAAAAGTTGCGGAGCGCGAGACCCAATCCTTTATCAAACCTGGCATAGTTTTGTCATATTCTGTGCACTCCTTCTTTTTGAATTCCTCCAGGAATTCAGCATTGTATGTGTATTCAGAAGTTGCTGGGAGCTTGTACATGTTTTGGATATGCTCTGGTCTGAAAGTTCCGACTGTGGTCTGTTGGTCACTTATGATAGTTTTGGTGGGTAGGTCGACATGATCCAATGCCCATCGTATCATGTCGTAGTATGGGAGCAATCGAGGTCTGGTTGCAACCAGGTGCATTCGCGACTGAACAACTATCTTGTACTTCATGTTCAAGTCATATTTTTCGTTATCATTGTCATCAGAGTCTGAGTAATTCACCAATTCAGATTGAAGAATGTCTGAAACAAATGACCAGTTGGGTACTGAGCCGCCAGTCCGAGGTGAAGTATCAGCGACAGTGTCAGAACCCTGTGCTATGATTTCGACCTTTGCCTTCGTAGCTTTCCTTGGAGCCATGGCTGAAGCTTGCTTTTTTTCTCTTATGTGATAGACCTGTGTATACATGAAGAAATTTAGTTCGCTTGGAGAAAGGTGAGCTCTGTGCGCTTATGAGAAATGTTTAAAATAGAATGAAACTCTCGTATATATTTGAAATAAGTTTGTCAAATCGCAAATAAAAACAAATTTATTGCATAAATCCGATCTTTTTTATTCGTGGATTTACCCCAATTCTTCATTAATGTCTTCAATGTCCGGCGGCTTGACAGGCAGTCGGGTTATGGAGAGCAAGTAACTACCTCGTGAAGTGTGCAAACCTCGATGCGCAGGACTTATCTCGTTTTATTTTAAAATATTCAAAATATAGCAACGTTAAAAATCTTCTCTCTTTTCGCTGCATCGGGGATTTCCTTTTAACATTTTAAGATTTCAACTCACGATACTGAGAGTATTGATTTTGATTTAAAATATAATCGTTATCTAAAGCATGATTAATTTCCTAATCATTTTACTCGCTGTATCGCGACTTGGAACTTCGAAGATAAAATTTTGGGAGATTAGTATGCAGAGTTGCGATATCGCGATGTGGCGATAATTAAGGCTCGAATTATGAGAAGGAAATCTTAGATTAGGCGACTAATTAATCTTTCTATAATCATGTCGCAACTTCGTGAATCGGGGTTTTGGACACCTTAACTTTATGAGAGAAAGTGCCGAGTGGCGATGTGCCGAGAACCAAAATTAACTACGGTTAGTTTTTTACCTTTAGTCCTTGACCAAGGTTATCACAAAAGTTATCGCTTTCTCAGCTCTAGGGGCTATAAAAAACAAAAAATTAGGTTCGAGGAATTTCGAGGCGCGAATTCCCGAAAATGCATACTCATGAGTTAAAATTTTTACCTTAGTTAATGTTTTGCGCGAAAAAACAAAAAATGAATTCGCAGTTTCGCGTTTCGGGACTTATGAATTCAAATATTGAAGTATTCGGCTTGCGATATCCCAAAATAAAACAAAAGATCAAACATACTCGCAAAAAATGGATCTTTTTTTAAAGTGAAAAAGCGTTGCTATCCAGGCGACAAGGTTTCAGAGTTTTAAGATTTCGGAAGGAAAAGAAAAACAAACTTTAGATCTCACATATCAAAAATTGAAAAAATTGCGCGAGGTGAAAAACAAGGGTGACTCCAACACTTGGCACACTCCTACCACTGTAACAAATTACTGGATGTTGTGAACAACCCTCATCTTGTCTCCCTCGTGTGGAAAATCCTTGTACATATGGTATCCTTCACAACCCCAACACTTTATGGGTTGTTTCCTTGGAACTTTCACCAAAGAATCTATCATTTTTGGTTCACTTGTTTCTTGCTTCCCTTGTTGATATGACTTTGATTTGTTCTTGAAAATTGTTGGATTGAATCCCTTCTTCCTCTACTCCATATTTCCTTTCTTCTTATCATCCCAAGATTTTTGAAAAGATGACTTTCCTTTGTTCTATTCCTACAAATATTTATCTTTCCTTATGGATTCCTCTAAAGTATTGGGTTTAACAAATTAATTCTTATCCCTGTGAAAATATGGTAGTCCACTCAAGAACCTCTAAATTTTCACCTTATCATCCTTGATAAAACATACATACCTCAAAATTTCCAAAAACTTATTTTCATACTCTTACATGGTCATCTTTCCAAGCTTGAGTTCAAAGAAATCTTTCATCTTCTTGTCATAATAATTCTCTGACAATTATTGTTGTTGAAAGTACTTCTTGAATTTCTCCCGAGATACTTTTTTCTCATCCAAATGCTTAACTTTATTCATATGATCCCACCACATGGATGTTTTCCCTTGAAGATGGTAAACAACGATTATTGCTTCAAATTTTGAGGAGTAATTATGAAGATAGAAATATTCTCATGCCTAATAACCATGCTTCACCATATTCATGTTTCATGTTCTCTCCTTACAAAAAATCCCAACAAAGACCTTCTCTTTGATGCTTGACATGATATATACTTGGGTTTCTTTCTATATATGAGATTGCATGTGCTCTCCTAGCTGAATTTCTAGGTGAATGATAATACCTACTAGTACTTCTTGATCATCCATCCTATCATGAGGTATTTCCTATGTTGTCTTTATTGGGCCCTTCGTTTTTGAGAAAGAAGTGCATCCTCAAAACACTCATGAAATAATTGTGTCACGGGAGTGTTTCACAGGATGTTTTACTCAAAAAGATCGAGCAATCAGTATGATATTTTCTGGGTTAAATTCCAAGAAGAATTTTTTCACTGGATAAAAAGGCTCCAAGAAGCTCCAAAGTTCTAGTGACGGGCCAAGAAGATATGTACATGGGATACCAAAAATTTAGAAACACTCTAGAGGTTGGATTGCCCAGTTACACGATTTGTGGATTTCTAGGTTAGTACCATGCTAGAGGGATACATAATCGAATCTTTAACTGAGAACCACCGGTCCTTTTTGCGGGCAGAGGAAACTTTCAAGAAAGGTGCAAGGGGAAGACTGTTGAGATAAATCCCCCTGTGGATTAAGGTTTTCTTGATAGAGTAAGGGATGATGATTATGTCCCTAACTGATATGGTAGCATAAACACCCTTGCTTGGGGTAGGGAGACATGGGATGAGAGTCATGGAATGAGAGAGGGGAAGGGTTATATGAAAACTTGGGGGGGGGGGACAACAAGAAATGGATTCAAGAGATGAGAGAGCCTTGAAGAGAGCCACCATAGTTTAGAAGTGGTGGCGTGGAAAGATCAATAAATTCGCAAGACAGTTTGAAAAGTTGAGGAAAGAAGGCAGAGCGGGAGAAGTAGAGGAGAGACAGATGGAAGAACTACAGAATATGAGAAGACAGGAATGACTGGCCATTCAAAGATTAAACGAGAGAGAAGTGAGGAGAGAAAGAGGTCCCCCATAAGTGAGATGAGAGGGAGAAAGTGCATATGAAAGAGAGGAGGAAGCTGACATGAATATTTTAGGAGAAAAAGAAGATTCAGCCACGATAATAGGAGAGATAGGGAATCCGATCAAAGAGATTGTCCCAATGGAATCTAATGAGACCCCCTAGATCAAACAAAACCACCCCAAATCCAGTGGTTCCATCCTCGAATCACCCATACCCCAAGTTCCTTCTATTCAAGCAATAATTTTGATACTACCTTCTCATGCTAATAATGTTCCAATACAATTAGTTAGTCAGTCACAACCAAGAGTTGTGGGTACAGGGAGGATATTTGGATCTCCCGGTAGATAAAAAGCAGGAACGTTAGGGTTCATATTGATATGAACAACAAGATTAGTGATTTCCAGCCATGCAGGAGATTCGATTGCCCGATACCCAAAATTTTGGGGCAAGGGAGATGAATATGTTGAGAAGCACTGGTTCCTGTGTGAAGCGATCTGGAGATCCAGAGGAACTCTGGATGCGAATAAGTTGGTCGAGTTCCAGACTACCTTGAGAGTCTCACTCTCAAGTGGTACATGAATATCATTGAACCAGGAGTGCCATGGATGAAATTTCAAGCGTTCACACTTATACAGGTAAGGATGAGCTTATAGAAGAATTCAAACTACCCCAGTCAGAACAACAGGCTCTATTTGAGTTGCATGAGATCCAACAGAGGGAAGGCGAATTGGCTTGGGAGTACATGCAAAAGTTTAAATATTACATAGGGAGGTTGGCACATCCAATACATGAAGAACATCAAAGGGATTGGTACATTCATAGGCCATTGCCTCTGACTCGAATTCCGCTAATGCAACAATGGATAGCCATGTTAACAAAGGCCTTAGAACAATCGATAAATATTGAAGCCATGGTGGGATACCCTAGGAGCCTGAGAGTAACCCGACCCCTAGTAGATGCGAATATGGCACAACTACAAGGGCATATATCGTCACTGACAGAAATGATTCAGGAGAAGATGATACCCAGACCAGGACAACCACAAGTTTGGTGCACTTGATGTTATACGGAAGATCATATAATGAACAAATGTCTGAGAATGAGGGGACTGGGACCTCCTCATAATCTTATGGTAACCCCACAAGGATCCATGGGAGGAGTTGTGTAAGTGTTGACAAATTCATCATTCCATAACCCTACCCCATATCATGCTTTTCCAACAGGCCAAGCAACATTGACAAAAAAATATTATGAAATCTGTTGAATCCACAACCATTGGCCAAGAAAGTGCCCCATCGTGTAGAAATATTCAAAAGTACCAAACATAGTACACTGTGAGTTCTCTGCATCCACTATGCATACTACCAATCAATGTAGAGAATTGGACACACTTGCAGACAGATTAGACCAAATGACATTCAGGGTGAATGAAAACCCTCAAGGACTAGGAAGAGGTTGAGGAGGTGGAGATGGAGGATATTTTAGAGGAGGAAGAATGGGGGGATGAGGACCAAGAAGATGTTATAACTGGGACCCAAGGCACCCATGGTGCTCTCACTGTAGAACTAATGGACACGCAACTGAAGAATTTCCATAGTTAATTGCAAAGTGGGAAGACAAAGTACAACAAAGAGGAACTAACCTTGTCAACTCATAGATCAAGAGGATTTCTAAAGGAAAAATTTCCAACCTTAATATCGTTACTCGAGGAGGAGCGAAGATAGGAGATGATGTTGATACTCTACCTCAAATCCAGAAAGAAGCACCTAAGGGAGATAGGTATGACCCCCTAAAGAAAAAATTGTTCTTTAAATATTCCATAGAAGTATTCCAAAATATTCCTAGTCATGAAATGCAAGAGAACCCCCTCTAACTGATTGTTTACCCTAATATGGCACAAGTCCCTTCTTCACCTCCTGCACCTAGAAACCCTATATCCATACCAAGACAGTTTGAGCAACCCCATAACACATTTTATATTTGGTTTCAATTATTCTCTGACGTTATAGGTAATGACCAACTAACATAAAATTTGTGTAATGCACTGTACCTGGTCATAGGAAATGAGGAACCGTCGGAAGCAAGGATAAGGGATAATCTTCTTGAGAAGAGTACTCAGAGAGTGCAGTGAAGAAAATTGCAAACCGGAAAATAATTTCGACTGGTAGCCCAGTTGGACGACTTCAAAATTAAGGACATCATGTTGGACCTAGGGTCAGATGTGAACATTCTTACTAAGAAGACTTGGGAAGCCTTAGGAAAATAAAGACTAACATACTCCCCAATTCAGTTAAGGATGGAAAATCAATATTGTATCTTCCCAATAGGAAGCTTGGAGAACATGGATATCGATGTAGCAGGAGTAAAAACAATATCAAAATTTGAATTTATTGAGATCATGGGAGACAAAGACCCCTACCCTGCCCCACTGGGCATCAATTGGGCCTATGACAATTATGCAGTAATCAATTTAAAGAAATATACCATGAATTTTGAAGCTAAGGGAATCAAGGTAGTTCAACCTTTGGATCCATATGTAGGACCCAGGTATACAGAACCAATAGACAATATTGTGGAGGAAGGATACCTAGACCAATTGTACACTGTAATAGCAGGAACACGAAACTATTACATAAACCCTACTGCTGATGGATTAATAAGTTGGAGAAGTATACAATCAACAAACGAAGATTTAGAACTGGCTTTTGATAGTTGGCAACAAGGTTCACACAGAATATTCTCAAGAATATGCGCAACTATCAGAATGACCAGATGGTTTGGGACCAAAGTTAGAGAACATATAGTATACGATGGTGCCTCATATCTAGACAATTTTTTGCAGAATATGGAAGAGAATGTGAGAGAAGATCAAATAATATTGGTACTATATATAGCCTTTTAGAACACCCCCGCCAGATGTTGGTCCACTCATAAATCCATACTCATAACTTGGGATGAAGTGAAGCAAGCTATCAAGTATAGGTTCTAGAATAAGGAGCAACTAGAATCATAGATGTAGATGTTGGATTACTGAGAGGGGGGGTGAATCAGTAATAACGTAATTATAATCCTTTTTCTTCAAATGTTATATCAATGTAGAATTATTATCCAATAATGA
>ML776903.1:1490679-1517840 GCA_009831015.1 Picea engelmannii | reverse complement strand
CCTATATGCATGACCCTTTCCCAACACCCTTTACTGATGAGGTGCTAGAACATGTTGCAGGGATGGAAGCATACTCATTCATAGAAAGATTTTCAGGATACCATCAAGTCAGGATTGTTGAAGAAGATAAAATAAATACCACATTCATTAAAGAATGGGAATATTTTGCATACAACGTAATTTCATTTGGGTTAAAGAACGCCCATGCAGTTTTCTCCAGGATTGTGATAGCAGCCTTTAGAGAATTCATTCACAAATTTATAAAAGTCTATATCAATGATTGGACAATATATAGACTGCTTATGGAACATGTAGCACTGCTAAGGATAATGTTTGACAGATGTAGAGAACTGTAAATCTCATTAAATCTTAGAAAGTGCATCTTTTGTGTGACACATAGAAACCTATTGGGCCATATAGTCTATCGAGGAGGAGTATTGGTAGAACTAGCCAAAGTTGCGGTCATTTTGAATATCTCACCACCTATGAGTACTAAACAATTGCACTCCACACTAGGACACACAGGTTACTACCACAAGTTCATTCGAAGATATGCTAACATTACTGCACCTCAATAAAACCTCCTGAAAAAGGATGAAACATTCCAATGGACCCCCGAATGCGATAAATCATTTGAGACACTCAAGGATAAACTCATTACAACACCGATTTTGATATTTCCAAACTGGGATAAGGAATTTCACATCCATGTAGATGCTTATGGAATTGCCTTAGGAGCTATCTTAGTGCAACCCAGAGATGGATCTATGGATCAACCTATCTATTTTGCAAGCCAAAAGTTGTCGCAAGCAAAATGAAACTACACAAAAATAGTAAGGGAAGGTTTAGAAATGATTTATGCTTTAAATAAATTTAGACATTACCTATTAGGATCTCACTTCAAATTCTTCACTGATCATTCTGCACTAAAATACCTAGTTAATAAACCTGTGTTGGAAGGGAGAATTTGTAGATGTTTGTTGTTATTTCAAGAATTTTCCTTTGAAGTCATCATCAAGTTGGGATGATGCAATGTCAGACCCGACCATATGTCCAGGCTAGAGTTAGGAGAAAGTGGCAGAGAAATGGATGACCAGCTCCCAAATGCAGACTTGTTCAGGATTGAGGCCATACCGAAATATCTGGAGGACATAGCAACCTTTCTTAGTAGAGGGGCCTATCCTGAAACATATTCCGCAACCCAGAAGTGCCATATGGTTGTCAGAGGAGTAGATTACTATATGATTGCCAAACAATTGTATAAACTAGGACTAGACAACATTCTCAAATGATGCATCCTAGATCATGAAAGGAAGGATATACTTTGGGAATTCCATAGTGGAATTGTAGGAGGCCACGTAGGAGGAAAGGCCATGGCACAGAAATTTCTAAAGGTAGGACTTTGGTGGGCCACACTATTCAAGCACACAAAAGTATATGCTAGATCATGTGATGTTTGTCAACGGGTGGGCAAGTCGTCACGCCGCGATGAACTACCACTTCAACTAGTTAGAACTCTACATGCATTTGAGAAATGGGCAATTGACTTCATTGGACCAATCAACCAAATATCCAAACATTCAAAGGTCAGGTACATCATTACCATGACTGATTACCTTACCCATTGGGCAGAAGCAACAGTGGTACAGGACTGGACATACACTATTGCCAGGTTCATTTTTGAGAATATCATTACCCAGTTCGGATGTCCCGGAATCCTAACCAGCGATCAGGGAGCTCATTTCATTAGCAGTTATATAGCAAAACTTAGAAAAAAAAAATTGATCCAACACAAAATAAGTCCATACCACCCACAGGCCAACGAAATAGTTGAAGCCTTCAACAAGATTATGGAAAAGGGACTAACAAAGGTCTGTTGTGAAAAATGGGAGGACTAGGATGATAGAGTTCCAACTGTCCTATGGGCCTACAGGAAAACCACAAAGAAACTCCACAGATACACATCATTTCAATTAGTCTATAGGAGAGAGGTAGTCGTGCCTGTAGATTTCATCACTCCAAGCCTATATATTGCACAAGTCACACGTATGAGAGAAGAAGAATGAGTGGCACAGAGACTTGCGGAGCTCCAAGAACTTGAGGAAACCACATTTCTAGCAGACTTTCATCAGTCAATTGAAAAGGAAAGACAAAAATCTTGGAATGACAGACACAGTAAGACCAAGGTATTCACACAAGGGGACAAGGTGTTACTCTACGACACCAAATACAAGAAGCATCATGGCAAGTTGTGACTGCAATGGTTGTGACCCTTCATAGTTGCAGAGATCCGACCCTCAGGAGCAGTCAGACTCACGCAACTGGATGGTGTGCTATAACTGGGATGGGTGAATGACGCTCGCCTGAAGCCCTACATGTCTCAAAACTGAGAGAGAAGAACAATCACTCCAATCAAAAGGATCTTGTACAATAGATTGATTTGATTTTTGTTTTCTTTCTGAAATTTTGTAAATATAGTTAATAAAGTCCATATAAGCAGTATTGTGCCATAACACATAGTTCATTTGTTTTTTCTAAGTGTTGGTTGATACAGAATTGAATACCTAGCATTACAGGACATGAAGCATAAGAGACTCCATTAATGAAAGTCATTAAAGATGATGGGGACAACCTTTATGGTCAGAGGATCCATGAATCCAAATCCAATCCGAGTCATAGGCCATGCAAACCTAGTCTAGTCACAACCTTTATTGCCATTTTGATACCCCGTCTGATGACCATTAAGCCATAAAGACACATTATGCCAAGATGCCATCGAATTTCATGCCGGAACACCCACCCATCAAACAAAAAGATCTCAAATAAGCCATGTCACTATTCCACTGAAATAAGTAAATACCAAGATCACCAATAGGATTTACCTTGATTAAACCGTCCTGTTGAACAACTCACACCCAGATTGTGTCAAGTATAAGGCTCTTAGAAGTTAGCCAAGAATGTAATGTTTCTAAAAAGAGTATAGCCATTTCTGAACTCAACAGTGAGAACCAGTTGGGACCATTGCAAAAGTTGCATATGTAACCCTAGTTCTTGCCTACCACAGAAGTGTGAATGTCGAGAGCCACATCAAGCCGAAGAGCCATGAATAAAGAAGCAGTACTAGATGATCCCTGTGACCCCCGGGTTGAGATCATGGGCGGTCTCAAAGGGAAGGTAGAGAACGTAAATCTCCTCGACCTTGACCTCATGGATTAAGCCTTGTTCCCATAGATGCATTGTAACGACCCCCTCGACCATCCTGAGGCTGGGCTACGCCACTCCAGAGCAACCACTCATGCTCCAACGCTAGACGGTAACATTTCCAGCCATCAGGCCAGGACATGCTACTCTAGGGAACATATTTCATTCCCATAATGCGGAACATACAGTAGAATACCCAGTATTCAACTAAGCAATGCCACCTAAACTTACTCTTTAGACTGCATGCAACTAAAATATATGCATACAGAACGGTCGCAGAATTTTTACATCTAACATAAAAAAACAATTAATTTCTGTAACACGACTTTTATATTACAAATAAAAGTAATTACTGATATGCATCATTTATAGGAAATTACCCATAAGAACACAAGCATTCATAGTCACATATATGATAAAATTGTAACATGGGCATGTAAATAACAAAACAACATATCCATATATCATACAATTGGTACTTATCTTAGAAAGGTTGTCACCCACTACTTACAGATCATCCACGAACCTCCAAGCCATAGATTACACTGTTCATCACTCTCAACAGTGAATCACCCCCGAGATGGGACTGAACTCCACCCAGGGTAAATGGATTCCTATCCAGGCTAAGGCTCATGGACAACAGGAAAGAATATCTTAGGTACTCACTCAACTAACAGCCTACAACCTCTCATTCCCCACATGCATGTCCCACCCAAGTAAGTGTGCCCCTTCTCTTCTCAACAGTCCATCGACTTCCCCACTTCCCTTCCAGGGCTTCAGCAACAGGCCGGAACGAAAGTCTCAGAGAATTGTAGTTGTAGTTTAGCACCTACGGAAATCAATCCCCAACAATTCTCTCACCCAGAGAACTACTCATGGGCCTGACAACCCACTTCTTCAATCCTGCTCCAAGCTAACCAGGTACACCAACCAAAAGGGACAAGGAAACAGATTTCGGAAAGGTGGAATGTTTGTCTCAAGGATAAAGGAATGTATGAGTGAAATGGTCATGGAGTCATTGATTGGATAACTGAGTGTGTTTTTGGGAATCACTGTGAACTCTTTCTCAAAACGATGGTCCCTCTACTGGTTTCCCCCCCCTCCTATTCGTAAGCTCCCTATCTCCCCATGCTATCAATGCATGTCCCCAACTTGACACTTGTCATATCAGAAGTTACTTTTGTACACTTTTCCCCAACTTTAGAACTTAGGATAAAATTATCCATACTTTATGTTTTGGGAAATATTAATATCATATTCCCTTCTCTTTTGGCCCTCCCTTTCCCTAACTGGTGAAGTTCAATCCCCCATCTCTTTTATCACGGTCGGTATACACGTAGTGATCTATTTTATATTAATCATGAGTCAAGTACAAAGTAGGTGATCTAGCCTTTAACATTTAAGCACGCTAGCCTAATTCCAAGACGTAAGAATTCCATCTTATAATACTAGCTCACCAACCTATAATGCATATTATATACACAAAGGTTCGTTGACCTTAATATTGTGCACACTTAGTTACTGTGCATTGTATCCTCTGTATTTAAGGTTGCATGCACCTTAGTTATTGCGTGTGGTATTCAGAAATGTGTACATTACATCCCTTTACTGTGCATTATATGTGTGCACCATGCCATGAAAGGTGTATTTCAAAAATGATGTCTAAACGACTCACTATCTTAAATATACTTGGATTATATTTACATTTGGGTTCGGTCGAGGGATATTACATGCATACAGATGTATTTTGGGAGATAGTCCTGTATGGAGTCAGAGGAATGCAAGTAGTACAAAAACAAGAGTTTGTCAACTTATTTAACTTGACTATCATGAACCTAAGAGATTTACCAGTCTTTGGTACCACAGGCGAGATTGCATGCTGCACGAAATTTCTGATAAGCAGGGTGCATGACAAGAGTCTATGGTTGGATAAGCGGTATCCAATCCATGTTGAATACATCCAGAAGCTTATAGGACTATCCTCCCAAGGAGAGGATGTGTCAAAGGTATTCCAGGGTCCCAGTAAGCACGGGAAAAAGAAAGGTGAGCTTAGCCTATACGAGAAATTTAACACAAAAAGAGGAGGATGCACAATAGTAATTGAACCAATATTACCCGAGACAGTCCGGATGGGCTACTACATCATATCTAGCAAGGTTATGAGGTCTTACTATAAGGGATAACTCACTCTATATGTGTTATCATTCACCAACTTTTGTGCAAATGGAGCAGTGTTCAATTGGTGTAGTTTCTTGTTGGAGGAACTACTAGTAGCTTGTGAGGAAGCACAGGAGAAGGGAGGAACCTTCACCTATGGATACCTACTTGTGGAATTTGCAATTTTCAAATGGACGCCACCTGTGGGCAAACAACCGACAATACCAGATAGGGGGAACATGGTGAAGATGTTCAAGCCATGGAAATCCAAACAAGACTTGGAGAACATAACACTCAACAATGCAACATTTTCCAAATGGTATAATGGGATGATAGATGCAACGTAGAGGCTACACATCCCATAGGAGATCCTTAACTATAAAATAAGGAATATCACCTTCAACATGAACTAGCACAACACATTCGTCTTGCTGAGACATGTCAGGAAGGAACATTTCCACACAAGGATGTTATCGTTCTATTTGGATGAGGAAGCCTTTGATAAGGAAGTCATGTCATGGTTGGGAGTCAAACACAGCCAGCGTAAATCAGGAATGAATCACATTTTTCCTATGGAGATCCTGAAGAAAAAAGAAAATGAACCAAGAGAAGGACTGAGTTCAGGCCTTGAGCAGAAGAAGCCATATGATCTGACACAAACAGATTCCGAGGAGGAAGAAGAAATACAACAGTTATAGTGGAGAAAAAGACTGGCCCGCCGACAACTATCAGACAACATTGTGTTGTCAAGTGCACAGGTTAACCAAATCTTCGGTGTTGTGCTTGGTACTGAACCATTGGTGATCAAGAGGCCCAGAACTAGGGTCTTTCCAAACAAACCACTCAACCCACAACCCCTTGAATCTGTCACTCCCCACACCCATGCCACGACCAAAGCCACCACTATGATTGATATTCAGGATGACCCAGAGCCAGAAAATTTTTTGTCCACAGTTGTCACTGACCAACCACCACCACTCCAACTACCAAACCTCATCAATGTCAATCCACATCATACCACGACCTCAGAACCGATGCAACTCGATCCACCAAATATAGTGGAGCAACGATTCCCACAAATAACCAGAGAATTACACAAACCAAGATCAGAAATTTCTGGTCCTTACACCAAAGCCTCTGATCCGAGCACAACATTGGATGACCTGAATCCAGAAACCCAAGAAAATTATCATGAATATTTAGCGCAAGAATAAGACGCCCGAGCTAGAGAGGAGTTGGAACCTAAAAGAAACCAACAAATCACCTCACCAAACAAGGGTGAGGGTGCCTAAGAAATCACGACACATCAAGAAGAAGCATCGAAAGAGATGCAGATACCAGATGTGAACAACAAACCAGAAGCGACAATTGTGCAGGATACGATAGCCATGCGAGCACAAATGGAGTAGGTTCTCTAGAATCCTCAACAATGTGCAGACTTGATGCAACTCTACATAGCCAAAATAGAGGTTCTAACTCTTTTTCAAGCAAAGCTAAGGTTGAGAATCGCACCAGAGCCACCAATGAAGGAAGAGATAGAAACTCGCTTAGACCATTCAATGGCCAGTTGACTCTCACTACATACACGAGCACCCATCGAAGCAGCTCTTTCATCTATTGACCTGGTACACTAGCCAACACCACAATTATTTGGACTAATCAGGGCATCCATGGACCAGTTGGAGCAAAGACTCTAAGAGGCTGAGAGATCCACTGAGATTGCAAGGAAGGAACAATTCATTGCGCACACATACAAAATGTAGGAAGCACATGAAAAACTCCAAGTCCAGCGTAAACTGGAAAAAGTGCAGGAAAATATTGTTGAGGCTTGGTCGAAGATTCTGAAGGTTTCACCTGAACTACCCAAGGCCGAAAACATAGGAAATCCAGAGAAACAGATTGAATTGCTACAGGAATCATGGACACAACTCGCTAATCGCACTGACCAACTACAAGAAAAGCTACAATAGGTCCAGCAGGAAGCAAAACAACAACCTCAATAGCTACAGGAACAAATGCAGAATATCATATTGCAAGGTAACAATGCCCAAGAAGGACTTCACAAGCACACAATGGATTGCACCAAAATCTTCAGAGAATTTAGAAACTAGATGGGAATCATTGCTCGACGGACTCATATCTTGGAGGAAGTGTGCACAAAGATCCAGGTGTTGAATGAAGAAGTTGTGATCACAATGGACCCCATGGAGAAACAACAAAATTTCAACCAAATTCAGTAGGTCGACAATGAACTAAACACACTCTATGAGGCACAGTCCATAGTGAAGAAAGAGTTGTGCGATTTTCGATCGGTAATTTAGACCGCTTATATGAAAATGCATCAGGTCGATGCAACAATGGATTCTGAGTGGAACTCCCTGGTTGTGGCCAATCCAAAGGAGTACAACAAAAGGATGACCCAACAATTCCTTACAGAAGAATCACTCCCCAGCCGAAAATGGTAGGACAAAGTTGAAATCTTTCAAGGAGTAAAGCACAAAGCATCAGAGTTGGTGCCAGAATTGGGCCCTTCGTTTGAGGAGGTAAAGGAAGAAAAATCACAAAAAGAAGAGCCCAAAGAAGAAGAAAAGATAGACAAAGGAAAACAACAGATGCTCCTGGAGGATGTGAAAGAACCAAGAGCTTGACTTGAGGACATGTTAAGGATTCTGGTCGAAACTTGTTGGGCCCTTCCTTTTGAGAAAGAAGTGCACAAAGTTTTGACCAAGAATGAGTTGCACAAACTCCATCAGAAGTTGAGATAAAGACAAACATAAGGTAGTTGCGAAAGTCAGTGCAATGCCAGCAAAGCAACAAATGGTTGAAACAAAACAATAAAGCATGCAAATTGATAAGGAATATGTTATCACTCCAAGAAACTCCTTAGGGTTGTAGGCTAAGGATGCTTGGTAACTTAGAAATAATGGTTTTTATGTGTTTTGGACAATGGGGTCTTTAATGATTTATGTAAGAAACAACTCATCACACATCTAAAGATACAATTCTTTCAGGAAACAATAATCAGATCAAGTAATTGAAAGAGAGGATGGAGAACACTATTCTTGATTTCCAATACAAGTGAATGTAGGGCTTAATACAAGACAAAGAAATCCTTTAATTTCAAGTCTATGAGCTCAACAAAGAGATAACAGTCTTCATGAACTAAAATAAACTGAAACAAAGTACAGAAAATGAAAGATGGACAATTCTGATATTGAAAACGAAAGGAAACTGAACTTTATTTCTACAAAAAGAGTCTATACAGTAGCATAAAATATCTCTCAGTTTGAACCCTTGTATCTTATCAAAAATAGGCATTTATAGCCTCTTACAATCGGTTTTACAGATCCTAAAAACATGGATCTGTATTTAATAAAAGAAATTCAAATCTAACTAAACAACTTGAAAATAAAGACTTAACAACTAAACTAGCATTCGAATTGTCTTCAATCTCAAAAAATTTCCATCTGCATCCTTTAGCTCCTGGAATCTGTGATGTGATGAAACATGGTAAGACACCTATCTTGACAGTTGGATTTCTCCAACATTCATAGTTGATATTTGAGGAAGTTTGTTTTACATGTGGTTTCCAAAATTCCCTCAAATCTCTGATGTCGAATCCTTTGCAAGGAATTTTCATTCCCTTGATACTCTGGAACTCCTTCATAACCTATGCGAAATGACCTGTTCTGCCCTTGGCTTCCAAAAATGCCTTTCCTGCTTTCAACAACTAACTCGCTTTATATTTTGTTGGTTAGCTGGTGAAAGCGCTTCCTTTCACCAGCTAATGGGTCATAAAATTTCGCTTTGCGGTGGTGAAAGCTCTGTCTGAGCCAAAAATGAACTTTCACCTCTAAAATACGATTTCAACAAAATTCAATGTGTTTCTGATTTCTCCCCTTGCATGTTTACAACAACCTGAGCAAGCACCTTCAAATCTAGGTGGGACTTTTGTTTTTGTTTTTGTTTCAATCTTCTTATCATCCTTTTAAGGCGCTTGGCAAGCCACCATAGACTATTGTAATCTTTGGTGATCTTCTGCTTTCTTTTCTTCTCTTTAACACTTTCCTGAGCCAGTCTCTCAAACATAGCGTTGGTTTTTGCGAAGTTATCAGACAACTTCTTGTACCTTTCTTTGATTACCCGTTCCAAGACCTCTTGCTAAGTGATTACCTCTTTCATATGCTTGATTTTCTGAGTTTTCTTTGACTTAGAGATCTTTGATGTTTCTCCTTCCTCTATATGAGTGAAGGTCTCATAATTCTGTGCAAACTCAGTTGACTGTTCAGGACTCTTGATGACAGGGATCTCATCTTGTTTCTCTGGTTCTGAGTTTGTGTAGGGCAGGTTTAATATGTTTGTTCTCTTCTCTGTAAGCTTCTCTGTAGGTTGTTCTGTATTGGTTTCAAAGTTTAACCTTTTCTTTGACCTGTGGGATTTCACTCTAGAGATTCTATCTTCTGGAGGTCCTGGCAGGGTCCTCCTCTTCCTCGAACTGCTTTAAGGAGTCAACTGTTTCTTTGAACCTTTCCCCTGTTCATTTATGAGCTGAGTCTGTGTTTCAAAGCCCTCCCAAAATAGAAAATGTTGCTAGCTCCTTCCCTGTTGTTTTAATTCCTCCAGAATGATCAATTTAATAAGGCTAAAGTGGCACAGAGTATTCTTCATGCTCAGGGGTTGAGCCCTGATCTTCTTGCAGACCTTAGTTAAACTCTTATGTAAGAAAAAAGGTAAATTGAGGAGAGTTTTACCTATGAAATGGTCTAGGAGCTTAAAATGATATATCATGATTTTTTCATACCTGCCCTCAGAGGTTATGTAGAGTTGGATGCCCTTAAACAGCTCCTACCACTCCTCTTCTAGATAAGAAACTGGCATGCTCTTCTTCCATGCATTGTTCTTGAACTCTTCCTTTAAATAAGCTCTGAAATTCAAGTTTTTGTTGGCAGTGGTTTTGAACCAACTCTAGCCCGATCTTGGTAGGCTGGTTGCTGTAGCAATGGTAGCTTCATCTACTATGATTTCCAAGGACCCAACACGAGCCTTATTCCCATCAAAAATTTTGGCAAAAGCCTCTGCTGTCGACTGGTGACAACTGTTTTGCAGCCTTTCAACAAATTCGATACAACCTGCATTGGAGAAGTGTTTCTATACTTCTGGATGCATCTGTAGAAAATATAGGTTGTCCAACTCTTTTCTGAGTAGAGAACCACTACGTCTCCTCACCATTTGTAGCTTGAAAACCCCAATGATTCTGTATACCAACCCCTGCAAACTGTTGTTCGAGCCGAGGTCTTGCGCTGTTGAAAGCACTCAGGAGTCGGCTCTGTTTTCTAACATTAGCAACTTAACAAGCATTCGTGAACAATGTGTGATATGGAAGCAATGATCTGATTTGATTTTGTCAGCCCGACAGTACAGCTTTTGTACTTGCGCTAATGGATTTGAACTTGCCATCCCAGATGTCATGATTGTGGAGCATGAGTTTCTGAACCGGATCCGATTTGTAATCCGACTTGGACGTGGAACTCGAGTTTTCATAATTATCCACTTTCACCAGTGCATCTTTCTTGATTGCATGACGTGAGTTGATCGCATAATCATTTGATTTTTGAAACATGGATAAACGCACGTTATTCCCGCTTTCTCCAGCCAACGGCCCGTGGAAAATGCCCCTTCACTGTTGAAACTTACCGCTTTCACTAGTGCACAATCCTGTGGAAAATGCCCCTTAGCTGTTGAAACTTACCGCTTTCACCAGCGCACAATCCTGTGGAAAACGCCCCTTAGCTGTTGAAAGTCATCACTTTCACCAGTGCACAACCCGCGACAATGCTTCTTTGGATGTCTGAAAATTAACACTTTCACCAGCGCACGGACCTATGAGAGATGCTCCTTAGCTGTTGAAAGTCACCACTTTCACCAGCTAACACTCATCTTTTAAACACACGTTAGCTGTTGAAAGAATTTTATGAAAATTTTAAAGAGGAGACCTTTATGGGTCGTCTTATTTCTAAGTTAAAAATCAAAACCTAAGTTTTGCAGCTAGAAAAACTCAAAACTAATTTGAGAAAACTACCAATAGCCATGCTATCCACCACAAAATGCGACCAAAGGGATGGGTTCATTTTGGGAGATAACATTTGGCTCCAACTGGGATGGGCATTTCCCTGTGAGGTGACCAAGAACCTAGCTAGACTCAGTATCCTTATTACAACTTAAAACAGAAATTTGAAAAATTTGCTAGTACCATTGGGCATGGATTTATTGAAATGACAGAAATAAAGAACTGAAAAGAATATGTACAAGTAGAAAAGGGCTTCAAGGGAAGCCTTATGAGAAATAGATCTTCAGGAAGCGCCCGTTGAAAGGGCCACCTGCTACTGCCTCGCCTGAAAGAGTTTGGAGAACAAAGGGATTGTTTTGTTGCACTGTTGTTATGACAAAAGGACCTGTCCAGAGAGCCTCAAATTTTTTGTGTTTCCCCTTCTCCTGCCTTGCTGCATCCCACTTTAAGACTAAATCGCCTATTTTGAAGACATTTGATTTAACTTTCTTGTCGAAATTTTCTTTGATTCTTTCTTGATGCAATTATGTTTTTTCCAAGAGCTTCTCTCTATCTTGCTGTAGTTCTACCAAATTATGAATTCTCCGAGTCAAATCACTTGGTTCAGAATCAGTTTCTTGTAAGAACTTTGCAACCGGAAATTCAATTTGAACAGGAAATATGGCTTCAATACCATATACCAACTTGAAAGGAGATGTACCAATTGATTTCTTACATGTAACCCTGTCAGTCCACAAAGCAAAATTCAGTTTGGAATCCCAACCTATGGCATTTTGTTCAAGCAGCTTCTTTATAATTCTGGCTAAACTCTTGTTGGATGACTCAGCTAAGCCATTCCCTTGCAGATAGGAAGTTGTGGAATGTACCAGCTGAATTCCCAGCTCTTCACACAATTTCACCAAGTGTTTATCTTTGAATGCAGCAGTGTTATCAATGACTATTCTCTTAGGGCAGCCAAATCTGGCAAATATGTTTTCTTGTAGAAAGTTTATGATGACAGTATGATTAGCGTTCCGGGTGGGAATAGCCTCAATCCACTTTGTAAAGTAATTGGTGGCAACCAGGATCCACCGGTGCTGAAAACTAGAAGGTGGATGAATTTCACCTATGAATTCCAGGCCCCACTACTAGAAAGGCCCTGTGACCACTATAGGTTTGAGGGGAAGAGACTTCAGTTTTTTTTTACCTTCGAATCTTTGACACTTGTCACATGTTCTCACAAACTCGTACACATCTGAAAATAAGGATGGCCAGTAATAACTAGATCTTAATATTTTGTGTGCAGTGGTTTTCCCATAGTGATGTCCCCTGCATTCACTATTATGAAATTCAATCATGACCTTAGCTGCCTCTTCTTGGTTTAAGCACCTCAACAATAAACCTATGGGATTTTTCCAGAAAAAAAAAAAAATTGTCATTGATGCAGAAATTTATAGCTTTGAGCTTCAAAGCCCTTCTTTGAGTCTTTGTCAAATCTGATGGGACTGATAAAGTTTGCAGAAACTGAATAATATGACTGTACCATTTGCAATCAGCTAAGTGAGCTGATACCTCCGTTTCCTCACCTTCTTTGTTCTCTGAAGACTGAACATTTTTTGCATTAATACTCTTCAGATTTATTTCAAGCAGCCTGCAATTTTACTCTGCCAGAAGTTTGGCAAGTTCCTGACCCTTCACAAGTTTTTTTGGTTTGATTTCAACATCGAATTCAATCAACCTTGCTATCCACTTACTCCTTTTTCCATCTATGTCGGGTTGGACAAGCACATGTTTAACTGAATTGGAGGGAACGAAAGCTATTACCTTTGCCTGAAGAATGTAAACTATGAAGGCTTTCAATGACTTGACAAGTGCATATGCTTGTTTCTCCAATAATTCATACTTTACCTATGCGTCCCTCAAGACCTTACTGAAGAAGGCAACTAACTGCTCCTGATCATCAACATTTTTCTGCAAGAGTACTGTTGCGATTGTATCACTTGAAGCAAATGAAAAAATGTAAAATACCTTGGAGAAATCGGGGCTGATCAAAAAAAGAGTTGTTGTGATGGCTTCCTTGATGGCATTGAATGAATGTCTGGATGCTTCAATCCATTTTACCTCAGAGTCTTTTCTCAACATAGCAGTGATGTGCTTTGTGAGTTTAGAAAAATTTACTATAAACCTTCTGACAAAGTTTATAGTCCCAAGGAAAGACTGATTGTCCTTCTTTGATCTAGGAAGAGACTGATTTTTAATTTCTTCTACCCTCTTTGGGTCAATTTTGACCCCATCAGCTGAAACAATATTCCCAAGTAGTTTCCCTTAAGTGCAAAATTCGATTTTTTTGGATTAAGAGAAATGCCATAACTTTGACATTTCAGAAATGTCCTTTTTAAGTGCTGCAAATGAAGTTCATGGCTGCTTGAGAAAACAGTGATATCATTGAGATAAATAAGGACAAATTTATCTTTCTCTCCAACGAAAGAAATGTCCATTTCCCTTTGGAATGTCGCTCCTGCATTCATCAATCCAAAGGGTAGCTTCTCATACATAAACGTACCCCATGGAGTGGTAAAGGCAGTCTTTTCTTTGTCTTCCAGATGGACAACAATCTAATTGTATCCAAAAAACCCATCAATAAAGGACATCACCTTTGATCCTGACACCTTCTGCAAAATATGCTCCATTTTAGGCAGAGGTTAGTTGTCTTTCCTGGAGCACTTATTCAAATTTCTGAAGTCGACGTAGAGTCTGATCTCCCCATTCTTCTTCCTGACCGGTACAATATTTGCAATCCATTCTAAATACCTGAGGGGAATGATAATATGGGCATCCAACAGTTTTTTAATTTTCCTTTCCATTGTAGGCAGCAAAAAAGGGTTGAAGGATCTAAGCTTCTGCCTGAATGGTTTGGTGTCTTTATTCAAGGGAATCTTATGCTGAATCAGCTTTATGTCAAAAGTCTTCAAGTCATCATACTGCCAAGTGAAGATGTATGCAAACTCCTTTAACAATTCTCCATAATCATCCCTTTGTTTTTTAGTCAAATGTGAGGCTAAGTTGACATGTTTAGGATCTTGCTCACTAGAAAACTTCTGAATATTTTTCCCCACTTTGCAATTTGACAGCCACATCATTGTTATCGAATAGCCTTTCCAACAGGACCAAACCTTTAGGAATTCTGTTGGTAGACAACTGAACTATTTCATGTGCTGCGATTTTTCTTTTGAACTTTGGCTCCTCAAATTCATGGTCATGTTCATTCTCTTGATCAATCTACAGATTTGCAAACTCATCTATCACTGCAAGGAATCTAGTGAGTTCAGCATCATTTTCAAAGACCTTCCAAAATTTTACATTATCAGGGAGAGAGGGCCTATATTTAACTTGAATTTTGTAAGTTAATATATGAGGCAGAGGGGGTATGAATGCACAAGAAGACATAGCCAATGAATCGGCCAATTCATTCATTTCTCTAGGTACATATGAAATTTTAAAATCTGCAAAATCATGAATTTCCTTCAACACTTCATCTCTGTATGCCTTCAGCCTGACATGCTTTGCTTGAAAGGACTTATTCACCTGCTGGATAATCAAATCTGCATCTCCAAACACCTGCAATTTTTTAATGCTTCTCTCTTTGGCTACATTCAGGCCCAAAAGTAGTGCCTCATACTCAGCAATGTTATTAGTCACTTTAAAATTGAGTTTAAAGGACAAATGAGAAGTTTTCTTAGAAGGAGAAATGAATACCACTCCTGCTCCAGCTGACTCCTTAGTGCAAGCACCGCCAAAGAACATGATCCAAAGGTTTTCTTCTGTTGTTTCTGTGGGCTGAACTGTGGTCTGCTCTGTGGGATTTCTGAGCAGTAATGTATCAGGTAGTGAATCATCAATTTGAAAAATACAAGATCCAATACATGTTTCGACCGAATAGATAGGATGATTGGATGGATTTTTCTCATCACTGATTACATATTCCAACTGGGATTCCCTATATATCCTTTTGTTTACCCCTCCGAAAACAGGGATAGTAGCGTAGGAGAGATCCATTTGAAGAGTGCCACCTAGTCTCTTAATCCACAATCTTGATAATAGGCATCCAAATTTGGGAGGTATGTCAGCCACCACTATATCCATCACCATAGTCTTCATTGATGCTTGGGTTAAGGTTACAGCCAAATCCTTAATCATCCCAAGACATTTGACTTTTTGAGAATCAAAATAGAAAAGGTCATGATAAGACTTGGTGATCTCCAGCCCAAGCTCATCCATGACTGCCTTCGGCATCAAATTGTGCGAAGCACCGAAGTCCAACAAATAGTTATGCAGTGTTTTCTCATGAATATTTAGAGAGATGTAAAAGGGAGGACATCTATCATCTCTGTCTTCTATCATTTGGCCCAGAGTGATGGTTGGCTTATCATAATAAATGTTGAACTCACTAGATTGGGGATACAGATTGGGGATCTAAAGTTTTGAGAATATCCCTTTTGAACATTTCATTTTTCATCATCTCGACTAGAGGAATAGGAATCTTAATTTTTTGTATTTCGGCCTCAAAATTAAAAGAATATGGAACTTTATTAGTAGTTTTATCAGAAACCTTTACCTGATTTGAAGGGGCTTCATGATTTCTTTGTTTTTCAACAGGAGGATGGATCTCTTGAGTTTGATGCTTGATAGGGGCAGCAGTCTTCTTGGGAGGAGATGATGCTTTCACTTTTGAAGAATTTTCTTGTTGATTCTCTGATGTCTGATCTTTTTGCTTAACAGGGGCTGTGCTCTTTTCAGGAGAGGCTGGTGCATCTTGTTGAGAAGTATTAGATTTGGATCGGAATTTATATCTATTATTATCTTCTGTCATGAAAATGCCATCACCCATCAGATCATCTTCTGTCTGTTTAGTCATCAATGATTCCTCATATTCTTGTTGTGTTAGATAAGATTTCCCTGTCTCTTCTCCAACACAATGAATGCCACCTTCTCCATCTTCTTGATATTCACCATTGTCTTTTTCCATCACAACATTTTGAAGAGGGACCTTTATCCTCTAATCTTCAGTAGAATTCTTTTCTCTTTGCAGGATCTGAGTTGGCTGATTATTTCTTCTAAAGTTATTTGGATTTTGATTCGGATTTCTGCCTGCAGAGTCATAAGTGCCTCTTCCCTTCACAGGATGTTTATTTTCGATCTTGAGCTTAGATATCTCAGAGGTTAGAGACTCTAGCATCTTGGCCATTTTATCAAGTTTT
Source organism: Picea engelmannii (assembly GCA_009831015.1). Classification (NCBI taxonomy): domain Eukaryota; kingdom Viridiplantae; phylum Streptophyta; class Pinopsida; order Pinales; family Pinaceae; genus Picea; species Picea engelmannii. The sequence goes on along the minus strand of ML776903.1, from coordinate 1,501,178 downwards.
GGATCAGCATTCAATGAAGATGAAGCCTCATTCTTTGGTCTTTTCCTATCATAATCTTCTTTCCTCTTTTGGGAGGCTAGAATTTATGACTCCACCTCAAGGGCAACATCTTGCATGAGAGATAATGTTGGTGACCTCCTTTCTCTCAACAATAAACAAAAATCTGAATCAAAAGAATCAGAATATGTGATCTTGGCAGAAGCATCTGACAGTTTTATCTCAGCTAGTATTTTTCCATACATCCAGTTAAACCTCTTAGTGAAATCAAAGACTGACTCACTACTTTGTTTCCTCAAGTTTCTGAATTCTGTGATGTAGTAGACAAAATCTCTTCTGTCACCCCAATGTTTCAGAAATGTTTCATCCAATTGCTCGATTCCAGAAATGGAACTAGCAGGGAGTTCTTTGAACCATTTCCTAGCATGGCCATCTAGGCTTTGGACAAAGACTCATGTCCAAACATCTTCTTGTTCAATATTAAGGTTTTCAGCATAACTGTAAAAAGCCTCAATATGTTCTTCAGCAGACACATCACCTTCACCCGTGAATTTGGGCATATATTTCTGATAGTCTCCCGTTGGCATGGATGCTACTGGGTTTGGCAATATGAGTGGTGCATACCTAGCAGCTAGGATTTGTTGCATCTTAGTCAAAGGAGGTGGTGCAACCATGACTATCAGAGGTGGGGAAAATGATAGTTTCTTCTGCAAGTCTTCAACACTGGAGGAATGTGAAAAAGGTGAATCTTCTAATGGGAAAGAGGTCTGATAAGAGGCTCTGTAAAAATTTGCAAGTTGTCCAGCTAAATTTTCTTCACCCTTAGCAGATAGCTCTTGGAGGAGATGTTCAACAACAAGGAGGCTGGTATGAATGTTAAAGTGGTCTTCTTGTTGCTAAGAGTGGAAAGACTCAAGGGAAGAAGAACTGTGGCTTCTTTCTAAAGTATTAGATGTTTTTTCAATCAAATTATAGTCTATCAATTTATCATCACTAGGATTTTTTTGTTGATCAAAAAGAGTTTGTTCTTCTACAGTATTTACAGTTGTTTTTTCATCAGTGTTTTCTGAAAAGAACTCAAATTTTTCTGTAGTAGATTTTCCAGAACTAAAAAGAGGATTACCTTTTGGATATGATCTTGAAGTTTGACCATGAATCGTCTTTCCCTTTCTGAGAATTAATTCTGGATTGGACACTGGTGTGATCGGTGATTCTTGAGGATTCACCCTAGTACTGATCCTCTTAGGAGCCAAGATGAACTTGTGGAGTCGCCAGATAGATGATTACAACCAACTGAAAATGTCTAATCTTTGTCTATCATCAAAGATCAACTCTGTGTCGTATCCCAGGAAAGAAGAGCTTGAATTTTGTCTCCCTGGAAACGACACCAATTTGTTATCACTCCAACAATCTCCTTAGGGTTGTAGGCTAAGGATGCTTGGTAACTTAGAAATAATGGTTTTTATGTGTTTGGAACAATGGGGTCTTTAATGATTTATGTAAGAAACAACTCATCACACATATAAAGATACAGTTCTTTTAGGAAACAATAATCAGATCAAGTAATTGAAAGAGAGGATGGAGAACACTATTCTTGATTGCCAATACAAGTGAATGTAGGGATTAATACAAGACAGAGAGAAATCCTTTAATTTCAAGTCTATGAGCTCAACAAAGAGATAACAGTCTTCATGAACTAAAATAAACTGAAACAAAGTACAGAAAATGAAAGATGGACAATTCTGATATTGAAAATGAAAGGAAACTGAACTTTATTTCTGCAAAAAGAGTCTATACATTAGCATAAAATATCTCTAAGTTTGAACCCTTGTCTCTTATCAAAAATAGGCATTTATAGCCTCTTACAATCGGTTTTACAGATCCTAAAAACATGGATCTGTATTTAATAAAAGCAATTCAAATCTAACTAAACAACTTGAAAATAAAGACTTAACAACTAAACTAGAATTCAAATTGTCTTCAATCTCAAAAAATTTCCATCTGCATCCTTTAGCTCATGGAATTTGTGATGTGATGAAACATGGCAAGACACCTGTCTTGACAGTTGGATTTCTCCAACGTTCATAGTCGATATTTGAGGAAGTTTGTTTTACATGTGGTTTCCAAAATTCCCTCAAATCTCTAATGTCAAATCCTTTGCAAGAAATTGTCATTCCCTTGATACTCTAGAACTCCTTCATAACCTGTACGAAATGACCTGTTCCGCCCTTGGCTTCCAAAAATGCCTTTCCTGCTTTCACCAGCTAACTCGCTTTATATTTCGTTGCTTAGCTGGTGAAAGCGTTGCCTTTCACCAGATAACGAGTCATAAAATTTCGCTTTGCGCTGGTGAAAGATCTGTCTAAGCCAAAAATGAACTTTCACCTCCAAAATGTGATTTCAACAAAATTCAATGTGTTTCTGATTTCTCCCCTTGCATGTTTACAACAACCTGAGCAAGCACCTTCAAATCTGGGTGGGAATTTTTTTTTTTTTTTGTTTCAATCTTCTTATCTTCCTTTTAAGGTGCTTGGCAAGCCACCATAGACTATTGTAATCTTTTGTGATCTTCTTCTTTCTTCTCTTCTCTTTAACACTTTCCCGAGCCAGTCTCTCAAACACAGGGTTGGTTTTTGCAAAGTTATCAAACAACTTCTTGTACCTTTCTTTGATTTACCGTTCCAAGACCTCTTGCTGAGTGATTACCTTTTTCAGGTGCTTGATTTTATGAGTTTTCTTTGACTTAGAGATCTTTGATGTTTCTCCTTCCTCTGTATGAGTGAAGGACTCATAATTCTGTGCAAACTCAGTTGACTGTTCAGGACTCTTGGTGACAGGGCTCTCATCTTGTTGCTCTAGTTCTGAGTCTGTGTAGGGAAGGTTTAATATGTTTGTTCTCTTCTCTGTAAGCTGCTCTGTAGGCTGTTCTGTAGTGGTTTCAAAGTTTAACCTTTTTTTTTACCTGTGGGATTTCACTCCAGAGATTCTATCTTCTGGAGGTCCTGGCAGGGTCCTCCTCTTCCTTGAACTACTTTGAGGAGTCAACTATTTATTTGAACCTTTCCCCTGTTCATTTATGGGCTGAGTCTGTGTTTCAAAGCCCTCCCAAAATAGAAAATGTTGCCAGCTCCTTCCCTATTGTTTTAATTCCTCCAGAATGATCAATTTAATAAGGCCAAAGTGGCACAAAGTATTCTTCATGCTCAGGGGTTGAGCCCTGATCTTCTTGCAGACCTTAGTTAAACTCTTATGTAAGAAAAAAGGTAAATTGAGGAGAGTTTTACCTGTGAAATGGTCTAGGAGCTTAAAATGATACATCATGAGTTTGTCATACCTGCCCTCCAAGGTTATGTAGATTTTAATGCCCTTAAACAGCTCCTGCCACTCCTCTTCTAGATAGGAAACTGACATGCTCTTCTTCCATGCATTGGACTTGAACTCTTCCTTTAAATAAGTTCTAAAATTCAAGTTTTTGGTGACAATGGTTTTGAACCAACTCTGGCCCGATCTTGGTAGGTTGGTTGTTGCAGCAATGGCAGCTTCATCTACTATGATTTCCAAGGACCCAACACGAGCCTTATTCCCATCAAAAAATTTGGCAAAATCCTCTGCTGTCAATTGGTGACAACCGTTTTGTAGCCTTTCAAAAAATTCGATACAACCTGCATTGGAGAAGTGTTTCTGTACTTCTGGATGCATCTGTATAAAAGATAGGTTGTCCAACTCTTTTCTGAATAGAGAACCACTGCGTCTCCTCGCCATTTTTAGCTTGAAAACCGCAACGATTTTGTATACCAACCCCTGCAAATTGTTGTTCGAGCCGAGGTCTTGCGCTGTTGAAAGCACTCGGGAGTCGGCTCTGTTTTCAAACATTAGGAACTCAACAAACAATTTTGAACAATGCGTGATATGGAAGCAATGATCTGATTTGATGTTGTCATCCCGACAGTACAGCTTCTGTACCTGCGTTAATGAATTTGAACTTGCCATCCCCGACGCCATGATTGTGGAGCATGAGTTTCTGAACCGGATCTGATTTGTAATCCGACTTGGACGTGGAACTCGAGTTTTCATAATTATCCACTTTCACCAGCGTGTCTTTCTTGATTTCATGATGTGAGTTGATCACATCATCATTTGATTTTTGAAACGTGGATAAACGCACGTGATTCCCTCTTTCTCCAGCCAACGGCCCGTGGAAAATGCCCCTTCACTATTGAAACTTATCGCTTTCACCAACGCACAATCCTGTGGAAAACACCCCTTAGTTGTTGAAACTTACCGCTTTCACCAGTGCACAATCCTGTGGAAAATGCCCCTTAGCTGTTGAAAGTCATCACTTTCACCAACGCACAACCCGCAACAATGCTTCTTTGGATGTCTGAAAATTAACACTTTCACCAGCACACGGACCTATGAGAGATGCTCCTTAGCTATTGAAAGTCGCCACTTTCACCAGCTAACACTCATCTTTTAAACACATGTTAGCTGTTGAAAGCATTTTATGAAAATTTTAAAGAGAAGGCCTTTATGGGTCGTCTTATTTCTAAGACAAAAATCAAAACCTAAGTTTTTCAGCTCGAAAAACTAAAAACTAATTTGAGAAAACTACCAATAGCCATGCTATCCACCACAAAATGTGACCAAAGGGACGGGTTCATTTTGGGAGCTAACAGAAGACACAACCCAACTATATATAGGACTGAACACAATTGTAAAACGTTTCGTTCGTTTGCCTATTCATTGGCTCACCGGCTCACCATTTGGTTCATTAGTTCATAAGTTAGTTAGTTGAGTTGAGTTGAGTCAAGTTGGTCAAAGTCGCCTAGATTTTGGGACTAGCTGTTGATAATTGTTGTGAGTCGGGAAGGGACAGGTCTGAGTCTGTAATGAATTAGAATTATCAATTAGAGAATTAGAGCTATGTGGCATGGGTCTAAGAGCCAAGAGTCTGTAGCGATCCCCACTATGTAATTCTGAGTCTGTAATCAGAGAAAGATCCTAAAGATAATATGAAGCAAGACCAAATTAAAATTATGTTGTTTCTTTATATGATTACTTGTGCATTACAATATTTCCTTATGATTTATGAGTTCTATTTGATGGTTCAACATTTAAATTCTTTCGTGCAATGTAAGTAGGTTAGATTCTTGCATTTATGTGTTTCAGATCTATTAATGTCTCTTGTGCAAGAACAAGAATGAGTTATGACTGCTCTATGGATCTTGTTTAGTCTTCTCCCTACCCTTCCCTATCTAGTTGTCTCAACAATGATTCGGGTGAGACTTCTTCACTTCGGAGGAGATCAAAATGCCAATGCTCTAGACTACACGGTGCCTTTTTTTGGTAACCTGAGAAGGACCCTGGTTTGATCAAATTCACACCAACAATCTTTATTGTATTGGATTCCTTATTTATTTTCATTTACAAATTGTTCACAATTTGTAGAAACTCAGTGTTGATATGGTTTTTCTCTTCTTGGTATATTATCAGCCTTTCATTTTCAACCCTATAACTCTATAATTTCATCCTCAAAATATTCATAGTTTTAACCATCTCTACTAACTCTACTCTGCTTATCTTCTCATTTGATTCAGTTTCCTTGTTGCCTATGTTTATTTTTAGGCCTTTCACTTCTTCTTCATGGATGTAATCTCCCTATACATACTCCATATGTATGGTCCTTATACTGAACTTTCTATGGTCTGCATATACCCTAAATCTACAAAATGTGAAAGCAACAATTGTTGTTAGAATTATGCTTTAATGTAACAAAAATTGTTAATTAGGTTACAATCCCTTCTTCTTTTCAATTTATAAGAATCAATGTTGCTATACTCCAAATTATGATCCCTCAGATAAAAACTTATTTGAATTATATTTCTATTGACTTCTTCCTTGCTTGATTTTGAGCTCTAAGATGAAATTTATGGCTCTTTGAAATTAACAATTTTGTTTCTTTTTCGCATATTTTCATTGGTGCACTTAATATGAAAGGTAAACTTCTGATATCCATAGAGGAAAATCCATCAGGAACCAAAAAATGTTTGGTATTGGTCATAAGTAGTATTCTTAATGTTGAACACATAGAAATACTTAAATTTTCAATATGGTGCACCAATCAGATTCTGCAACAATATGGAATTGCCAACATTATTCTTTTGTACTTTTTCCTAGAATTGAAATTTTTATCCAAACTAGCTATCTCCCAAACTGAGGAGAACTGGGAAATTTTCACTAAGAAAAAGTTGTTTGGATTACTAAGGAGATAAAATATTGACTAAGAATTATTTTTTGGTTTGGAAATCTAGGGTCACTCTTCCTCCTTTGAATATATCAAAAATCCCCAAAGAGTGTCTCAAAATAGTGGATTTTGACCTTTTTTGGCATCACCACTCCCCACTCTTGGGAATTTGCAACTAAATCTCGACTAGGCATCTTTATGCCTGGTCCTGTTTCTTGGTATCCATATTTCACCTGCAACAGAGCCTATGTCATTGTACACCACTATTGTGAGTTGGAAATCCCTCTACGGACTAGCAATTAGGGTTGAAATATGCATGAAGAAAAGACCTAAAGATCTCTACTTTCTACCGTCGTCCTAGACCTAATCCCCATTATTCTTAAAAAAATACATAGTTAAGTGAGCATACCTTATTCCAGGCGTTTTGATTGCAGCTCTCCTCCCAAGCCTTACCTGCATTCACACAAAACAAACAACAAATTATGCATGCACTTGATATATAGATTAATGGGTTAGAGGTTCGATAAACAAGTATACAACAAATCATAAGAACCTCATATGGTGGGATGGGAAAAGTATCTCTTTATTATTAACTTCAAAAATTTAACTTACAATGATGAAGTCGGTCTCTTCTCCACGAACCTGGTCCTAGGCTCCTCTTCAATTTTCCTCCAACTTCTTTTCTCTGTATTTCTCTTTGCACGAGGATGGCTAAAGGGTTGGGACAAAGTGAATATACAATTGGGTATAGTTTCTTTACTATGATTTTCCTCCTTTAAAACAGGACCCCTAACCCTTCTTTTATAGGCTAGAAGAAGCTAGGTATTTGGGCGAACCCTCATCCATGCATGGCCGGAAGTTTCAGTTAACTCACCCAAAGTTGTGTGTTCCATCGGAAACTTTCCTTTTTCCATGCTTTTGTAGGTATACACTAGCTATTTTGGGTCAGCAAGCATGTACACGCGTGCAATAATAGAGCAGGGTGCATGGGCCTTTATAAAAAGTGTTTTTAAGAAGAGTTGTTCAACAGTGCTTTGGCAAAGAAGGGATATGAGATGGCCTAATGCCAGGTAAGCATGTATGGTGCAAATTAGGGTTATAACAGATGCCCCCTAATGTGTGAGTTCAGAAGAGCATCTGATGGCGGAAATACATTACCAATCTTTACTGATGTGTTGAACAAGTGAGCCCAAGAACCAGGAATCAAGAGGCATCGTATGTAAAAATAACAATTATCTCACCGAGGCGATCATACCCATGCTTGAGATAGAATAAATGCATGGTTACCAATCAAATACACTGTAGATCCATGTTATATCACTATATAAAGTGTAGCCACGAACAATACACAGCGGAGCTACATCTCGAAATCAAAAAGATATACATGTAGAGTATCCATCTTCTCAAAAGTTGATAAGGCCTGATGGTTGGAGATGAGGTCTTCAGAGCTCAAGCAATAACTTAAAAATCTTCTAGACTCAAGTAGGAGTGTAATATGAGTGTAAGAATTCACTACCCAGAGGTCTTCGACGACTCTTTGGTCATGGACTAGAGAATCTTGATGATCAAACTGAAGGCTTCATTGATTTCGAACAAAGACTTGATTGGATGTTCAGGATGACCGAGTATGAGGGCAAGAGACAAACTGCAAAGGGGCCGACTTAGGCGTGGTAAAAAATCCCTTGGACAATAGCATGACAAATGATGAGACTCAGGCGACATGGCATTAACATAAGTTTATGAGGCAAGATGCGATGCAAACTCTCCATACGTTTGGAAGAATAACCAAACGGAGGAGAACATAGCTCTATGTAGCAAGAACAACTTCCTAAGGTCGTATTACATCCCATAGTTTGACAAACAAACATACAGATGTGCTTTATCCAAGGGAGGCTTATTGTGCTGCCAATAAAGAAAATACTTTTCCCTTCCTCTTTTTGGGGTATATTTGATTTTTTTTGTCTTTTTCAATGATTTTGGAAAAAATAATAAAGGAATGTTACATTACAATGGAGGAACGAGTGTTACAAACATACAATTTCAAGGTGCAAGGATAAGACTGATGTTCAGAATAATGATACTCGGGAAAAATCCTCCAGGGGCCAAGGGTGTTAAGATGCAGAGGCAAAGTGCTACAAGGCTTGCATATAAGGTATGCTTCAGATGGTTCAGTTGGGAGCAACATGGAGATGGCATTTAGTCCAAATACACAGGTATGCAAATGCGGTTAACAAAACAAACAAGGGTAACATCCTTCGATGTAAGTTTAACGAGCCCAGAGAAGGTAAGCTCGATGGTTTTTCATATTTAGAGAGTCTGAAAAGACGTAAAATGAGACTCCATTGGAGTACCTTTTTTGAAGGTAGTCTAGTCAATTCAAAAAGGGGTAAACTAGCACCAACACGATGTCTATTCAAAACCATTTTAACGAGTGTGATAAAGACAATATCACTTAGCCATTTTTTCATTTTTAAGGAGTTTGAAAAAAGATTAACTATGGACTCCGTCAGGAATGTTCTTCTGGACCATTTTAACGAGTGTGAAAGAATAAGGTCACTCGACGATCTTTTCAATTTTAGGGAGTCTGAAAAGAGCTTAACTATGGACTGTATGGGGGTTCCTTTTTCATAAATTTAGTCCCTCAGGCTCGAAAAAGGTTTAAAATGATACCTAAGAGTACTCTTCTAGAGAACTGAAGTTCCATAGAGTATAACTTTGTTCATACAGTTGATCATCTGGACCAAAAATGGGGTAAACTACTGTCAGACAGACGTGACTTCAATTTCAGTTTAACGAGCATGAAGGGCCACAAGATCACTCAACAATCTTTTCATGTTTAGAGGGTCTAAAAAGGGCTTAAAATAAGACCTGTTATATCTTTTGGGAGTCATGAGGGTGAGGTCAAGAGTGAAAAAGAATCATGCAAATGAGGCTCAAACTCGTAATCAGGAAAAACAACAAGGACTCACGAGCCTACTGTTATTAGAGACAACATGGACAACATAATGCAACCAGGATCTACCTAGGGCATCCATGTTCTTGTAAACTCTACCACCAACTTGCTACACTTCTAAAGTAGTAATGATGGTTCTGTGTCACAACCTGATGGGATCAATCCTATGGAAAAGTAAAAAGAGAACGAGATACAAAAGTCAGGGAAGAAACCTAACCTACATGCTCAAGTTGATCCTCATAAAAATTTTCCACGAACCATCGAAAATTACCCAAAAATCCAAAAAATTATCCCGATACCCGATCATACCCCTCCAATACAACTCCTAAATCACTCTAAATGGTTTTTGGTTTGAAAAACATGATAAGGGGGGCCAAAAAAGTGACAAAAAGAGGCCCAAAAGTCTATAAATAGAAGATGATAGCTCATTACCACCATTGTTGATTTGGAAATTGACTATGGAGCCAAATAAAAAACCCTTTGATAAAAGTGGTGATTCCAGGAGCTACAGTGGATGAAACGACCATCTATCTAGACCAAGTAAGTACAAACTCTCTTATCTTGCATTTTAATGCTTTACTTTTGCATTGGGTTCCATTTTTTAGGGCGGCATCAACCTTTAAAAGGTCGACCCTAAGTCCATGCAGGTTGTCTCAGGACAGGCCGCATGTACATTTGGGAAAAGTAAACTCTGCACGTGTGTACACGCGACTACCGGCATTACAGCCTGCGTGGACCCCTTTATTGAATGAAAAAATATTAAAAACAAGGATTAACCTCCCTGGACCTTGGTATTTTGTAGGATGTATGTCCACTAGAGGGAAAGAGAGCATGAAGAGGTTAGTGAATTGGTTGGGGAAGAACCCAATGTTGTGGCTGCCTTGATGCAATGTGGGTTGCTCAAGTTTTTATTATGTCCTTTTATGCAGGCACAACCTAGGTTGCTGAATGCCTTGGTTGACTATTGGCATCCAGATGCAGAAGCATTCATGTTAGAGGGGCAGTCACTGGTTCCCACGACCAAGGACATATATTTTTTGACTGGCCTCTCTAGGAGAGGGGAACAAATCAAATTTCAGACTTTTCCTTTGGGGCTGAATAACATATCGGAATTGATAGGTCTTTACTATGAAGCTGATAAAGACCGCTCGAGCTCACAGGTTGTAATGATCCCAAGCCAAATTATTTCTTGGAATCACTAACTACTACTAATTTATTGAGTTTTTAAGTGTAAACAAGATTCATCAACACATGGAGATCACAATATATTCAAGATGTAGAAGCACAAGCAAAGATCTGACCTTT
>ML776903.1:1475599-1488179 GCA_009831015.1 Picea engelmannii | reverse complement strand
AAGTTGAATCAGAGGCAGAGTCTACAGAAGGAGATGAAGCAAAACTACAAGAAGGACATAATCAGGAAGCTAAGGAGATCATTGACTCAAAGGCACAAAGTGTTGCAGATTTGAAGAAAAAAGAACAAATTCCTACAGTTGTTTTATATCGCCATCCACATCATATAAAGATGCAAAATTCATCAAGGCAAGGGCATGTGCATCAACACATGTATGCACCAGCAGGGCACCAGACAGGAAACCGATCAAGAGGTGCATGGAAGACAACCAACACTATGGGAAGAGCTCAAGGAGATATCCAAATGATCTGAAACTCTCCAATAATATAGATCAGGTGATGGTAAGAACAACCCAGATGCCCAAATCTCCAAGATCCCTCTCAATCGTTGTAGATCTGAAATCTCCACTGAATGGTGCGCCCCACGGGATGACTGAAACCCTAGCAGGTTCGAACCTGATGAAGGAGACCTCCAAATGCTCTGAAACTCTCCAAGAATATAGATCGGGCTATGAGAATCCCATGGGAGAAGTTTCAGGCTCAGATCTCAAGCAGATCTCCCTAGATATGAGTTTTACGGAATCACAGGATGTCCCCTATGGCTCCGAGACGTCCCAATCTGCAGACAAATGTAGAATGATGATAACCCTCCAGAAAATCCCTCAAACTGATGGTCATGCCCCTGCAAACAAAACCCAGCTGTCGGAATGGCCCTAGGCCCTCAGGATAAGCTGGATCGAACCTCCCTCAATAAACTGGCCCTGAGACTAGAATGGTGTGGAGGAGTCTTTCATCCCCGAGACCAAGCTGTGGAACAAGGTGAGTGGATATTTCACCACTGAGTTTCTCCCAAGGGTTTGTACAGCAAAACCCCCAAACTAAATGCTCAATAGCAATAGCAAATGCTAATCCAAAACCAGAATGAATAATAGGTGCACCCCAGCCTCTTACTTATACTTTTCCTTCTAATTCTTTGTTGAGTTAGGTTAACTCCCAGGGTTAATCTTCTATTTTTCTGTTGAGTTATATATTACTCCTTTATCCTTTCCCTTTCTTAAGTCAACTTAAAAATATAAATTTTAACTTCTTGACTTTCCCCCCCTTCAGTGTGAGACTATGACCTAGTGGGGGTGCCCAGGCCATTGAGTCTCCTCCTCACCTCTCTAAGAGGTGGGGGACATTACACAGGTGCCCATAAGAAAGATTATTGACTTATCACTTCATGCGATAGTGTTTCTTATTGGGTGAATCAATAGTTATGTGGCTCTACATCAGGCATCCCGGGCACAGATGAATTGTGTAGTCCAATGCTTAAATGCACAAATATTTGATTGGAGCACCAGATTGTTAGAGTGTATGAAGAGGCAGTTGACATTTTGCCGATTGCGGGCACAGAGGAACTTTGGGTTCGGGACCATTCTATGCTCTTTCTTCTTTGAGACATTTCCAATCTTTAGTCCTTGAGTAGTGGTACGAGGACATCAGGCCTCTTTTCCTGCTATGTGTATATGGGCAGTTTTATTGTCGTGATAGGGTGTTGGAAGGACCAATGAGTCTTTCGATGATGACTTCTTCGTGTGGTTGTCGCGACAGATCCCGATTATAGAGGATTACCCCTATGTCGGGATTGACTTCTCGAGAGACCCTGAGATACCAGTACCTCCTGGTGAGGAGCGAGGAGAGATGGGTAAGTTTACTTCATTTTTTTGTGTTTTTGTGAAACATATGTAATTTTCATGTTCTTTTTGTTATATATCATTTTTTTTTAATGCCAGATTATTTGACAGATATGTGTTTGTTGCATGTAGATGTGGGACCAGTGTGACCTGCGGACTATGCTAGGACCAGGCGTCATCCTCAGTCAGGGGCCGCACCTTCCGCCACAAGGGTACCAACAATAGAATGAGATATTTCAGCTTGGGAGGCTGAGAGGGTGTTGAGACGGTTTGAATGGAACTTGACTGCGCTCACTCGCACTATTCCTATGGCAAATATTGAGGACCTGCTGCCATTGATGTAGCCTCATGTAGTGGGGGCACCACAGACGTGGATCTGATTGTTTCGACGTTTAGCCAATGTTGTAGATTAGTACAACAGGGCCCACAGGTCCTGACCTTAGTTAGAATTTTCATGTGTTGAGAGCACTACTTGTATATATGTTTTGAGGGCATAAGCCTCATGACTCATTATTGGTCATATTTTTGAGGCGCTTGAGTCCATCTATGTACTCTGGTGACTATGATGTTATATATGGATTTTTATGTCTTTTTGTGTCTTATGGATCATTTTTTACAAAAAATGTATTTACATGTTTATGTGTATGTCCTTTCATATGTGTGCAAGATGCCAATCTAAAATTTGATTAGCTAGAGTATCTGTAATTTGATTTAATCTCCTAGGAACATGAAAATATGTAATATAATCAAAGCTTCGTTCTAAGAGATGTACCCTAAGGAATCGTCGATGTAAGGTCATATCATGAAGACGATAGACTCTATTTAATTGAGACACAACCAACTGAGCATCGAGGTAGACCTAGAGATGAGAGATACCAAATCACAAGGCATCATGAAGCAACTCAATAACTACACTATACTCAACGACATTATTTGTGGTGTCACCTAAGCATATACCTCCGGAAGATAATAACTGGCCTCAAGGTGTAAAAATTACTCAAGATGCGAAGGCAAGCCTCCAAGTGTGTCGTCTAGCACTATCTGTGTACCCAATGAACACCTCGGGTTCACTTGACATCTTCCATAGTGATGAAAAATACAACAAAATGACACATCCATAACACTAAAAAAAAACTAGAAAGTAATATTACAAAGACTATACATATGTTACAAAACGTTACCCATGGTGACCTGCCTATGAGTAATACTTATTGAGGTAGAATCCATTTCTAGGCTCTGCCAAAGCATTCCCTTCAAATTCAACCAGACGATAAGCTCCCTTCTTTAGAACCTCTTTGATGATGAAAGGTCTAAACCACATGGGTTTGAATTTTCCTGCCCCCAGGGGGTCCTTATCTTGGTCATAGACCAGGACAAGGCCGCCTTTAGAAAAAAATTGAGGACCAACAAACCTATCATATTGACACTTGACTTTATGTTTGTGAGCCTCATTGGCCAGGGCCGCATCATGACGTTGTTCATTGAGCTGCTCAAGGTATACTAACCTCTCTTCAAGTGGAGAAGTGTCTGGCAATAATTGTACTGCCAACTTTAGCGACGAGATCTGGCATTCAATAGGAAAGACTGCCTCCAGCCCGTAAACAAGTTGGAAAGGTGAGAAACCGGTTGCAGTCTTAACAGACGTTCGGTAAGCCCATAATGCCGAGTATAACATCAAATCCCAATTTGACTTGGTTGAGTTGATCGTTCATTGTAGAATGGTCTTAAGATTTTTATTCACAGCTTCCACCTGACCATTTTCCTGGGGGTAGTAGGGTGACGAATGTTCCTACTGTAAACCAAGATTTGACGTTAACTCAGTCATCATCTAGTTTTGAAAGTGACTGCCATGGTCAATGGAAATCTCCCTCGGGACGTTGAACCTTTCTATTATCTGGTTGTATAAGAAGAGAGTTGTAGTCTCTCCATCATCTTTAAATGTTGGCATAGCTTTGACCCACTTTTTGAAGTAGTCTACGACTACGATGATGTAACAGTTCCCCCTTCCTGAAGGAGGGTTGCATGTAGTGTAATTAATCCCCCACTTGGTGAAGGGACCAAATATGATGATAGTAAACATGGGAGCGGGATGTGCCCTCATCTTCCGAGAGAATATTTGGCATGGGTGGCACTTCTTGACCGATTCGATACAGTCTTTGATTAGTGTCGGCCAGAAGTAACCTGCTCATAGAATCTTTTGGGTTGTTTTCAACCCATACAAATGACTACCACAGGCTCTAGTATGGAAATCGTTAAGCATGATAACAGATTCCTCATGAGTGAGGCATCGACACAGGATGAAGTATACACCTCATCGATACAATGTATCATTGAGTATGAGATAATTCTTAGCCTGATGGCGTATGCGTCGATGCTCATCACGAGAAGCAGAGGTGGGGAACTTCAAAGTCTAGAGATAGATAAGTATATCTCTGTACTAGGGATCTGTAGAGGTGATCAAGAACATATCTCCTCGGATAGGTGACTCTTCGGGCACAAGATCACTTGACTCAACCGGAAGCTCTGAAATAAATTCTACGAAGACTAGTGACTTTTTAGATTTTGCTGAAACAAAATCTAAGTCAAAATCCTGGAGGATTATCCGACTATCCATCTACTGATCTTCTTGCCTATTACCCATTGTGTCAACATGTACTGGAATGGATTCATGATAGCAATGGCAGTGGTTTTGCGAAACAGAACATAATGACGAAACCGTTGAATAGCATGGACTGCTGCCAACGCAAGTTTTCCGATATGAGAATAATTGAGTTCCAGTTCTATGAGGCCTTGAATCAGGTAATAGATCACACATTCTGTGAAAAATTCATCTTCCTGAACTTAGACCATGCCAATGGTTGACTCTGCTGCAACCAGATATAATAAGAAATCCTTGTTATAGTTAGGTGGCCGGAGCAGAGGGGCAGTTGTGAGGGCATGTTTCAACACGGTGAAAGAGCGTTGAGTGACATCATCCCAATAAAAAGGAATTCCTTTCTTAAGTAAGCACATAAATCCCTTTGTGATCTCGGCATAGTTGGCAATGAAGCATCTTTAAAAAATTGCCTTTCCCTGTAGACTTTGATGTTGAAGGATTGTGCGTGGGGGGGGGGAAACTGAATTATTACCTCAACCTTGAGAGGATCAACCATGATCCCTATTGTTGACACTATGAAACCTAACAAACATCCTGATGTTACGCAAAAGATACACTTGTTTGGATTCAAGCGAATTCGGAAGTAGTGACAACGCTCAAAGATAAGTCGGAGGTGGGTGAGATGATCCGTTCTCTTGAGAGATCGAGATGTTAAATCATCTAAATAAGCCTCAACTATATGCTTGAGGTCATGGAAATAAAAATACATGGCCCGTTGAAAGGTGTCTCCAGCATTTTTGAGACCAAAAGGCATCTTACGATACACAAATGTACCCCATGGACAGATGAAAGTTGTTTTGTGATGGTCTTCGGGTTTGATTTGTATTTGGTTATATCCTAAAAAATCATCCATGAAAGAGAAGGCCTCGCAACCCACACATTCATCAATTATCTGATCGATGAATGGTGTGGGAAACTTATCTTTGGATAAGCCTTGTTCAAATCATGGAATTCTTTACATACATGAATCGTGTCTTGTTTTTTATTGACCGGCATGGGGTTTGACACCCATTGGGTCAAATGGATAGGATAGATAAAACCGGCTTTCAGAAGTTTCTCTTCTTCAACCTTAATGGTTGCTGCTTTCCTGGGGTTAACTGGATGAAGCTTCTACTGGACAGGCTTGGCATCTGGATAAGTTGTGATTTCATGTTCAACTATTTTTGGATCGATGCTTGGAATTTCCTCGTAAGACTAGGAAAAAATGTCACAGAATTATTTAAATAGATCTATGTAGATTCGAATCTCTTCGGGGGAGTAGTCAGCTCCGACGAAAACATTCTCCATGACGCCAGGGGTTCTAGAGATATTGATCGTTATGGTTTCAGTGATGGTTTCCATATTACCTTCAGCATAGACCTTGTGTGTAGCTAAGGGATTAATAGGACAAGACCTATCTCCAGTCATAGTCAAGGTGAATTATCCAGCCTCGATTCTACTTAACACTGGAAGGAAGTATGATCTATGATGAAGATCATCCCAGGGTTTGTCTAGACTAGTCATTTCTTCAATTATTGCTTTGTCAGAGGGCAAGACTAAGTCTAACGAATCAATGTTAGCGAGAGAACATTGAGCCCAAATAGGCTCGAGAAGTGGATCGAACTTTTGTGCAGGAGTTGGATATGGGTTGGCTGAAGCTTGTTGGACTAAAGAGTACGCTACTTTAGTTGTGGACAAGGGCATGGACATGCCTGGATGCCCTGTACCCTCCATCGTGGCTGATGGGGAAGGAAGTATCCACGGATCGATGAAGTAAGTCATGCAAAATGATGAAACTTGGAAAATCTCAACCTTATGGTGGTCGGATATGAACTTGACATCACCTTGAGGGGGTGGGTAATCGAAGGTACCCATCAAAGATGGGCACAAACCAACCCCTACATTGACTATGCATAGTTGAGGATTATCAATCATTGGGACCACAGACACTCCCAATGAAGGGTCAGGTCTAGAGAAAGACAATTGATCAATGGTCACAATCCGATCATCATGTGGAAACAAAAAGACCCAAAAAAATGTAGCAACCACTGCTTGCATGGCATAAGTTTAACTCCTTCCTAACAAAAAATTATAGTCGAGAGATGCATCAACTACCTCTACCTCAACACACACGGTCTTCCCTCCCAATTGCACAGAAAAAAAGGGAATGATAACATGTGGTTGGAACGAATGACCATCGAAAGCAGTGAGAAGAGTGGGCGATGGAGACAAAACAGGCTAGCCAATGGCCTTCCAACATGCCAATGACATAACACATGTTGAGGCGCCCTCATCAGCCACCATGCGGAAAATATTTCGAGTAACATTTTTCGTGGGGTGATCCACTACTATCTGAAATGCTACGTGGTATGGCAGACAAGGTTTTAAGTCGGTTGTATCTAGCATGATGGTATATAAATTACAAGTCTTGGTAGATCCTAGGGCGGTTAACAAAGCTTTCCTCAGGGAAGGGAAGCTTTGGAGGACCTCCAAAGAGAACATCGCACAAGGGGTTTGAGACAAATCTTCCACCACAGAATAGTTCTAGGCAGCCCTTGCATTTGGGTTATGAGAAGCTTTTTTGAATGCACCTTTTGGGATGCATGTCATTGTTTCGCCCAAAGTCTTCTCAATCTGTAGAAGAAGAGATGGGAGTTCGACTTCTTTGCCCTTCTCAGAAGTGCTTGGTTTACTATATTCATGCACTCTAATGGATATGAAAGCATCACCCTTCATCATATATACATTCGTGGATGCGGGATTGTTTGAATATGGAGAGGGTCCTTGACTGCCCCCTTCCATGCTTGTAGAGGCCAGGGTTAGGTTTTGTCCATGTTGAAATGGATTGGTTGACACAGTAGGTTGTTTATGTGTCATGCACTTTTGGGCCTCTGCAAGCCGGGGACATAGGTGGGTCGGGTGGTCTTCTACACACAGGTTGCATGGATACCTTGCCTTACGTTTCTCAGTGTTAGCACCACCATCATTATCTATGGGTTTCTTATCCCCCTTACCTTTCTTTCATTGTTTTTTCTTTCCTTCAGGATGTTGGGTGGCCTTTGGATTTGTCGATTTCACTGTGTGTACATCCGATGTTTAGTAGGGGGAGCAGCCAAAATAGTAGTTTGGTTGGCCGATGTGTGTTGTATAGAAAATTGCTACAACTGATTCATCAGTTGCTCAGTGGGTTTTGTTTGTGCTGAACCAACAATACCATCGGCATGTGGTCCATCTCTCTGTCTGGTTTTATCAAGTATTGAGTGTGGCAAATCTGGCAAGATCTCGTATAATAAACCAGACTGAGAATAAATGAGCTCAAGATGTTGAACTCTCATGATGGTGTCTTATTCATAAAACACTCCTGAAGTCACGATGTCTTTGGATAAGTGTGGGACCAAAGACTTAAGGAAAGGCCTGGATTTTGACTGGCACCAGGTTGCCAGGAAGAGTTTGGGGACTTGCTTGGGTTCTGGTAAATACCATGGCCATGACCAGCATATGTATTTTTCATGTGAGGAGACATCATCGGCTGATTCCCGAAATAGGACGTAGATGGATGGGTGTTCATTACATTCAGAGGACTTTGGGAAGGTTTGCCCCATGCCGATCCCGTGGGGATAGGCATAGTACCTTACCCGGGGTTCCATTGACTGTGGATAGAATTGCTCCATATTGGCATTCCTGATGAGGGAATGGATCCCTGCCAAGAATTCCAAGGCTCTGATGCGGAAGAAGTTCCTGGGTTTGCCCCCTATGCAGGAATAGTACCCTGCATAGGAATAGGTTTTCTGAAACTGGGGTTGCCCCTAGTCGGGAAAGTAGCTGACGAGAAGGCATTATTACCAAATGCACCGAACAAAGAAAATGGTGTTGAACCTACTGGCATATTATGTTAAGGTGGTCCTTGACTCCCTGCTCCAAATAAACTATGGTGTGTAGGTGGCCCGGCGGATGGTTGGTGCATGCCACCGAGCGAAGGGGACGAAGGGGTTATATGACCTCCCCCATAAGGGAAATCATTAAAAGGAGTAGGAGTTCCCCCCATGTGTCCTTGCAGAGAAGCGTTAGAGATCCCTACCCCCAGACCTGAATTTTGTGAAGTGGAGTAGGAAAGTACATGACTTGTACCTGAGCTAGGCATCATGTATGAGACCAGAGGGCCTGTCGCACTTGGTGGGAAAGGGGTTGTGGTCGCTTCCATATATGGGATCGGACCACTGTGCGAGGTAGAGGCATTCGATACCATGGTGGCTCAAATCGGTGACGATGGGTTAGGAGGTGGAAAATCTCCTATGGTGACAACCATAGTGGGAATTGAAGAATTCCTAGAGGGAGTGACAACATTTGTTTCCATTGCTGCGTGCGAAAATGTATGGCACTCGTAAGGGTGAACTGGTATGATGATGAGTGTTGAAAGATCAGTGGTTGAGGTTTCAGGTGGGCCAAGAGATTTCTCTCCAAAGTCTAAAACATTTGATTCCTCCGAATGTTGGTCGGGCACAATTTCTTGTGACTCGGTCACTTCAAAAGACCCTTGTTGGTCTAGCTTTCGCCTTAGTGGTGGCAGGGGTGGCTCCAGTGTAACTGGTGAGGCCAAGAATCCTTTATGACTGGTGGAGCTCATGATCCTCCACTCTATGAGAATATCAAAGACACTCTAGGGCTGTCTAATCGTTCAAAAAATAACACACACTAAAAATTCCCTACAAGATAAGACAAGCAAACACTAAACTAATTGGAAGAATAGTTACAACAACCAACACTAGAGCAACTTATCGGTGCAAGTGCAACTCAAACACGGAAGCACCCTCCGGGTATACTTTGCAAAGAGTGGCCCGATGTCTATCCTAGGTACCGCGGTATACCCCCACAGTCACCTGTGTATGTCCCTAAAAATATAGGCAACTAGGTTGTCAGCGCGCGAACAACCACCAGGCAGGTACAGTCGAAAATTGAGAAGACCACAATGAGTAGGGTATCGAGCCTGAAACCTGTCAAGGGTATCGAAAAAAAATGGTCCGGAAGAAAACTGAGGACCTCAAATGGATTTGAGACCCATAAATCTCCGTGGCAAATGCAATCAACGGAATCCCAAAGCAAGCCCTCTATATGTGTTCTCCACTATGATTGGTCCAACTTTGGAGGGGTTATCTCCTCTACCTTTCTACACGTGACCTCATGTTTATCCACTGTGTTAGAGGGGGGTCCCGGATGACTTTCACGATACTATACTTTGACACTCCCTAACTCAGACTCCAATGTTTGATTTTAATGGCCTTGAAGAGTTTCCTCTCCAACCTAATTCAAGTCCCTAACCCTAAACTAGTTGGTTGACCCTACAAACATAAAAAATCTAATGAATTTTAGATTTAGTGTTAATTTTTATGGCTTGTCTTACATCAAAGGAGATGAAAGTGAAACTAGTGATGTTTGAAAGACGAAAGTAAAATAAACAGAAAGCTTGGAAACAAAAACTTTTCTTTAAACAATTTTTTTTTGTTTTTAAATTTTTTCTAAGATCTTCGAACAAAAAATTTAAAGCAGGATTTCACTCGGCTACGAGCTACTTATGATCTCAGTAAACTGTCAAGAACTTATGAAAGCAATGAATTTTCCCTGGTTACTAATGCAAAACAACACTTTTTAACCAATCAAAGAAATAAAAGTTTTTTTTTATTTGAATGCTCACAAAGCAAAAAAAGGAAAAATACCAACAAGTCAAAACCAAGAAATTTTTTTGGCCTAACCGCAGATCGCAAAGAGTCACGTCAAAAATCAAACACAAGAAAATTTAAAAAATGGACTCTCACACTTGTCTAAAAACCCTATGAAAGAAATTTTTTGAGGAAAAACTTCTAAATGAAAAAGAAAGCTATTTCTGTGATCAAACCTAAGTTACTAACTGCTATGACAGAGAACCAAAAACCTAAGAGGTATAGCCCTTGTCCAAGGAAAGGATGACTTCCTTACCTTCAACAAAAACTTCTCCTCAAGCGCACCACTGACAGTTCAACAACAAGCATGTGCACGTGAGCTATGTAAAGTCAGAGGGCGTGTACACTCGTGCTGGTGTTATACAAGCCGCGTGTATCTTTAACTCTAAGACAAAAACAAAAAGACCAAGCAAGCCAGCCCGGGCAGAGATTATTGGTACTAAAAACCAAAATCTCTTGAAGACTCAGCCACTTACTTTAACAAAAAAAAATAAAAAATCAAGGAAAACATCATAGAACAAACAAATCCAAGGTGAAACCTAAGCTACAGACTGCAAGCAACAAAGACTAGAAAGAGTTCCAGAAAATCCCTAAGAATGACTACTTCTGACAGGGTAGAGGATGATTGCCTTTGTAAAAGCAATTTTCTGGAATCTACACGCAATTGTCACTTCCTCAGCTAGCGTGTACATGTGGGCTATGAGAATGCAGGGCACGGGTACACACGTGTAAACCTTATACATGTCGCGTGTACCTCTGTGGGTCTTGAAAAAATTACATTCAAGCAAAGAAACAGAGATAACTGGCATCGAAGACCAAAATCTTTGTTAGCTCAGACTTTTGTAGACACTTTAAAAATAGGAAAATGAAACCAGTTCTTAAAAATACCCAAAAATATCCCCAGGGACCCTAGAGATCTCCCCAGTATGGTCACCAATTCTATTGTGAGTGGGAAATCCCTCTACGGACTAGCAATTAGGGTTGAAATATGCATGCAGAAAAGACCTAAAGATCTCTACTTTCTACCATCGTCCCAGACCTAATCCCCATTATTCTTAAGAAAATACATAGTTAAGTGAGCATACCTTATTCCAGGCGTTTGATGTAGATCCTTCCTTACGCTTGATCATTTTTTTATTTCATCTCTCCTCCCAAGGCTGACCTGCATTCACAAAAAACAAACAACAAACTCTACATGCACTTGATATATAGATTAATGGGTTAGAGATTCGATAAACAAGTATACAACAAATCATAAGAAACTCATATGGTGGGATGGGAAAAGTATCTCTTTATTATTAACTTCAACAAATCAACTTACAATGATGAAGCCAACCATTTATCCACGAACCTAGTCCTGGGCTCCTCTTCAATTGTCCTCCAACTTCTTTTCTCTGTATTTCTCTTTGCACGAGGATGGCTAAAGGGGTGGGACAAAGTAAATATACAATTGGGTATATTTTATTTACTATGATTTTCCTCCTTTAAAATGGGACCCCTAACCCTTCTTTTATAGGCTAGAAGAAGCTAGGTATTTGGGTGAACCCTCGGCCATGCATGGCTGAAAGGTTCAGTTAACTCACCCAAAGCTGTGTGTTCCATTGGAAACTTTCCTTTTTCCATGCTCTTGTAGGTACACGCGCGCTGTTTTGGGTCAGCAAGCATGTACACGCATGCAGTAATAGAGAAGGGCGTGTGGGCCTTTATAAAAAGTTTTTTTAAGAAGAGGTGCCCAACAGTGCTTTGGTAAAGAAGGGATTTGAGATGGCTGGATACCAGGTAAGCATGTATGGTGCAAATTAGGGTTATAACAACCACCTTGTTCTTCAAAATGTAATAATATTCATTTCTAGAAAATTGGAGTAGATATGGCCATTGGCTCTCACTATCACTTTTATTACCCTCACATTGGAGACTTAACCCCAAAATTTCATCTAATTTGGAGTTAATATTCTCCTGTTATGACCAAAACAATTTTTTGGCTCCACACTTCATTTTTATTTTTTAAACATAGGCCATCATTTGATGATGTGGCATCCTTGTCATCATGGTATGACACATGTCTATTGATGTGGTGGTCATATTGTATGTGGCATGTCCCATGTCTTCCATGTCATCAGCCTGGCCATATAGGTGCCTTGTCACCCTCCAAGTTCCTTCTCTTTCCTCTTTCTTATTTATCTTTTCCTAGATTTATCTCCACTTTACTTTAGCAAATTCATGGCCCACCTGCACCTTTTTCCCTTTTTTCCATGTGGCATAATCTTGGATGCTATTGTGACATCATGTAAATTAGAGAATTGAGATTCAACTCTAGAATGAAAGTGTTTGACCGATAATGAGATAAGATTCCTCCAAAGGATCCAATGATGAAGATTGAACCGATCTCATGGCTCAAATTTAGTTCAAAGATTGAAATAATTGTAGGTTAAGGATTTCATCCACTTGAAATGACCAACAATGAGTATTCATTGCAATCAATGATGGATATTGGGCTTAATCTGCAAAGGTGATCAACTCTTATAAAGTATTTTCCACCCAAATCATCCAACATCTT